>OY728137.1:1739670067-1740270067 GCA_963277665.1 Viscum album
AAAATCTATTTTCATGAATTTCCCCATTGTTTCTAAATATCCAATGAGGAAAATCATTTTCTCAATTCATTTGTAAAATAACCGACATAAAAACCAATTATCATGGCTTCTTCATGTTGGTTATTTGAAAACTTACATGAAAACCCAAACATCGTGACTATTTCACATTGGTTTTATGATAACGGATGTGAAGAATGTATATCAATTTATATATAACTTTTAATCATTTATTGGACTAGTCTTAATGATGGAATGGAGTTATGGATCAAATGTTATGCCATTCGGATGTTGGTCATCTCTTAATGATGTCTTAGAGAAGTCCGACATCTAATGGACATAACTTTTGATTAGTTACTCTATTTGAACTCCATGAGCAGTAAACATGAATCATGGGAAATGATCAATATTTTTTAAACATATTTTCTATTAACTGATATGAAAATTACTCTTCAATGTCTTTTTATTTTGAAAACCCGATGTTCAAAGCATGTTTTCTACATCTTTTATAATTAACGGATGAGAAAAGATAGTTTTTCATGTCTGTTTAATGATACATGATATGGTAAATGGAAAAATTATTATCTTTTGATGAAGGTTATCATAAAACTGATATGAAATACAATTATATTATCCCATCAATGCCAAATTTTTATTGTTTTACTACGCGACATTATAATTTATGATTGCTGCCTAAAATTTTTAATACATCATTTTTCATCAACATTTCATTTGAGTGCTTTCAATCCACACTCATGTTTATTTAATGACCAATTACATCAACCAGCATTATTCCACCAACATGACTCGTATTATATTCATCATGAATCCACAATTATTTCTTTCTGCATTCTCTCCAGGGTATTTAAATTTTTTTCCATGATTTATGTTTTTTATGATAAGATTTTTCTTTTATAATATCAATTATATGATTTCATTTTATAAATATATTAATATAATGATCATTTCATTCAATTATTATCATTTCTCAAGCTTGACCTATTTGACCTTTATAGTGAATTAATTATTTTTTCATTCCATAGTCGTGTCAATGTATTTGTAACTATATTTCATGGATTTGTGTTTTTTATTAGTTTTGTAAATCGACATACCATTTAATTATTATTAGTTTATTATAAAAAAGGATAATTCTGGTTATCATTGTAAATATACAAATCCTCCTTCGTATTCTAAAATTAATTATAAGAAGAAGCCTTGGTTGGATAGTTCGATATTTTCTGGGGTCAAAAAATATATACCTGATGACGGTCATAACATTTCACCCATAAATACATTTGAGCTCTAAAACCCATAAAGTAAAATAATAAAAAAATTATCTACAAATTGAAAAAAAAATGACCATTGTTTTTTAAAACCAGAATTTTAAAATGAGTTTTAACTTCTATTTCTAAAAAACTGGTTTAAAAAAAAGCGTTTGGAAATTTTTTTTGTAAAATGGATTCACTTTCACATTAGGTAATAGAAAACCGATGTGAAAATTATTAAAAAAATTAATGTTGGTTACTAAAACCGATGATAAATGCCCATATTTATAATTTCAGATTCAAATATGTCGCCAAAAGAACCAATGTTAAAAACATAAAAAACAATGTAAAAACCATATATTTACTAGTGTGAAATCAAACTAAAATTCAACTAAATGATCCATCATCAATAAAAGAATAAACTAAAAATCCAATGTTTGGGTTTCATAATATTCCCACCATAAAAACGTTTTCCCACCTAATGTCACCTTTACACATGTGGAGTGAAGCTTAAACTCAAAATGAGATGAGGCTAGACAAAAAAATTGGCCATGGTGTGACTATTCACTCCACAAGTAACACCAGACAATCTCTAAATAAAAAAATGAACCATTAAGAGAGTAACGGGATTATCCCCACTACATGAAACATGATAGGAACCACCTAAACAATTTCACCCCTCTTGGCCAAAACAAGATGGGAACCCCTAGCATAAAACCAACCCCCCATCACAAAAAGGATAACTCAATGAAGGTACCTAAACTGACTGATTAAATAATCTATAGCTCATAAACATCATAATACATGAGAATATTCATGAAGAGAACAACCAAAAACCAAAACAGATCCATAAGGTCAACCACATACATTCCCCATGATGAAGCATACCTACAATTTTTATAATGAAAACAAGCCATAAATCATTTCAGGACAAAAAGGTAAAATTAAAAATGAATAGGGATACAACATGGGAATTTAAATGGTCTCCCCTCCATCACATGGCCTAATAAAATACCATGGTTCTCTACACCAGCCATGATTCTATACTGCATGATGAGATTCACTCTGGTTCCAATAGATAGATCTCTTATGTTATCAATAATATACCGCCTTAATGTTAGGATATGAAATCCTATAAATAGACTTTTATCTTCCCACAACATCCCTTGTATAACATCTCCAGATGTCCCAAATAGTCATATAGATTCTAATCCATCAGAGAATTATGACCAGTCATCATTAAATAAACGAAATGGAAACAATGGGACAACAAGAGTGAACAGTATAATGAATGTGATTCTAGAACCAATGAGTAAAACCCCTCATAAATAGGTTCCACTTGCATACACATCTCACATGATGGGGAACCTTCATCCGATCTAAGAAAATGAAATTTTTTTTGTCACCATTGATTATTCTCTATGAAGCAATTTAGCCAAAAATTCCACATCCACAGTCTTCTCAAATATAACATCACCAAAAAGGAGAACACACTCCTAGGTATATAGATGAAGACCATAAAAAGGATAGGAATCATTAGGTATTATTCAGTTGCTCTAACTAGTGAAAAGGGAACCAATATCGTAAACATGTAACTATAGGGCCTCACCATATGTTAACATTAATGATTAATTAATAGCTCTTTCAAGTACATCAAATTAACCTCCCTTGGTTTGAATGATCATATAAATGTGGTAGAAAAGACAACCCAATAAATCATAACATTAAATGATGTGGGATGATCATACACTAACAATCATATTCAAAACCTTAAAAGAAACCAAAAAAATAGCACGGACACTCAAAACATTGGGGTTTTCCAATGGCCAAAGTACACCTTTGACTGTCATTACCAAATACACTTCTTCTAACAAAATTATATCACAATTAATGATGGGAAACAATATAATGGAACTTTACTCTACATCTCTCTTTGAAGTCTTCCTGAATCTAATAAATCAATCAGTATCAGTAGATACCTATTGGAATTTTCTAGGTGGAATACTCAATCATGAATTAAATAACCGTACCAAAATAAAATATACATGAAACATAATACAAAAAAAATGAAAAACCCCAAAAAACTATCTTGAAGGTCAATCATCACAAATGAATCAGAAATCCCCATTCAAAAGACACTATTTTCAGTCCACCCATAAAACCACATTTCTCCAAGGAAACTATCCAAACACAAGAACCCATTTTCTAAACCAACCCTAACACACTATTCCTCCATTAAAACAATGTAAATACCCAAAAATTCCATGTAATTTTTTTTAATTATATGAGAATTTTTTTAGTCTGTAAAAATTAACAGTGCATGATTCCAAGGCCGGGTGTGCCCGGAATGAATTTCTGAACTTTTTTAAGTACATTCAAAAAGTGTGTGAGAGAGTTTTTGTAACTTTTGAACCTATCCTCAAAATTTAAATAAGAGGACATTGTTGAACTTGTAGTACCGTTATTCTCTTAAAGAGACCTTCACCTCCACTGTAGTAGGTCGAGGTGAATGTTAGTTTTTATGTTTTTTGTGAAAATTATAACCTTTCTTTTAAATTCTAGTGGTGGGGACCATTCGAACTCCTCTTTAATGTGGGGAAGTCCCTTGGAATCCACCCATTTAATTGTGTCAATGTAATACAATTAATTGTTCCATTTTATTTTGTTAGAGAAATATAATTAATTGTTCCGTTTAATTGTGCAAACGCAATAATTTAGATTGTGCCATTTAATAGTGCCAACTTTAATTGTGCCAACATAAATTAAATTTATAAAACAATTTTAATTTTTTGGCTACTCATTTACTTAGTGGAAATCGTTGGTGAAAGGGAGGCTTTGGGAGAACATTAGAGAAACTCTTTCCCTAACGAGGAATACCCTCTCCAACAAAGAACAAACTTCAGAATCAAGAACAAGGATGACGAATGAGCCTGTCTTCAGAAGCATGTTGTTGAAGCGACGATCGTTGGCACCCTCATTGGCTTCACCGACTTCTTCTATTGACACATTCAACAAGAAATCAAGGTATGGATTTTTGTTTGTATATCCCTTTCCCTATTATTGACATTCATCTTTCTTTAAGAACATTTATATTCTTCTTGATTCAAGAACAAATAAGTCACTGGAAACCATTCCAACGCAGAGGGTGCGGGATGAACGAACACGGCCCGACCACTCCAGTACCTTTGTGGGATTTTGATGGTCTTGAGTCGATAGATACATCCCGAGGTGAGTGTGGGATTCTACAGAATGATTAACGGGCCATCGGGGCATGCCCGGTGACCGGAGGAACGTCGCTAGAAGGGATCAAGAGCAGTAGTCGGCACCCCGGAAGGACACCACGATAATGGAGGTGCGACTGCGTCGTCAGATAAGGGCCTCAACCGTCAACCATAGTGGAGCAAGGGCAGCGGCCGATGCATGACCGACCACATGAAGGGGTAGCGGCAGCATGCTTCTGCACCTCCGGTCATGCAAGAGTTGTGGCTATGTGCCGTAGTGGTGAGTGGAGGACGGTCGGCTCACTGTCGACCGCCAGGGGCGGTGTGGCGTGTGACCGCGCCGTGGAGGAGGGCTGGCTGTTTGTCCTTCAATGGGTCACATGGCGCAGGTTGCGCCGGTGGGATGGTCCAGACCTAGCGGTCTGGGTCAGACCCATTTTCAGACTCATGTCACGCCGGGTCGGGCTGGGTCGTTTGACTAGGTCGGACTGGACTCGGACCGGCTTCAACCCTTTTCCACTCTTTTGGCCATAAATGAGCTACGGGCGTCCGTTTGATGAACTATATGTGGATCCAGAAACCACGAATCTAGACAGCCCATTTTGTAAACCCACAAGAGTCTTGGATAAATTTGGGGTATAGTCGGGTTGGATTAAACATGAATCTGACCTGGCCCTCGCAACTAAAAGCTAATAACTTACACACTTGGAGTCTGATTGACGCACCGTCTGTATCATTGGGACCCCTATTACATATAGTTCCTTTGGGATACATCCTCTTGGGACTTCATGGTAGTTATTGTATCGACCTATGGAATGAAGAGTGAACTAACCCGGAATCAAGTGAGCTTAGTGCGGGAAACTTGTGGCTGAATGTAACATCAGAATGGGGTCCTAGGTGTGTCTATGTTTTGGGATCCCAGGTGGGTCTGTGTTCTGGTATCCCCCTTGGATCCACTCTAGGAATCAACATTGGACTACTCTAGGATCCTACCTGGGTCTGTTGTTCTAGGATCCTATGTGGGTCTGATGATATAGGATCCGACGTGGGTCTGATGAGGTAGGATCCTACGTGGGTCTGCCTCTTAATAGAGTTAGATGATCCAGTAGTTACATCTAATCATCTTTACTCACGTACCTATGTTATACCTGGTGTGATATGAGTCTTTACCTCTTTTATTTTCTTCAATGTGGCGTACCTTTGTGTTATTACCTTCGTGGTGATACCTTTGTGGTATTCTTTTGTGCGGCGTTACCTATGTCGTACTTACCTTTGTGGTGTTACCTTCATGGTACATACCTTCATGGTGATACCTTTGTGGTATTATTCTGTGTGGCCTTACCTTTTTGGTACTAAACCATGTGGTGTTACCATCATGGTATTGTTTACATTGGATAAGAGTTGAGCCTTGAGATTCCTCATGGATGAGATGGGTATACTTGATAACATAAGTACATGTATGGGAATATACTTAAGTAGGGTTGTCAGCTATTTTCATGCTTTTTGGTTTATCCTTTGTGGATTTTCTGAGACCTTTGAGGGTCTGATAGTCCCTACTAAGTATCGTTATACTCACCCTTGCATGGGCTACGCCCGCACCTAGTTGTGTTTGGTGTAGACAACGGATTGTGCTGACTGAGGATGAGGGTGACAAGACTGATGGTAGCTCAGAGATGAACATTAGACGAGGCATACCGCTGAGATGACTGTTCAATAGTTGTACCTACCCTTTGGGTAGGATCCTTGGTGGGTGATCACTGGAGTTGTTTTCAGTTATTCTTGTAGTTTCTTGTTTTACTTATTCTTATTAGTTGGGATTGTATTCTGGCCCCTTTTACTTACTGTACACACTCTTTTTTAATATACATTTTATGTTTCTTCATATTTAGTAGTTTGATTGGTTTGTGCGAGTTTACAGGTTATAAGTGCAATGAATTCCGTTTTTAGGGAATACGCCTTTTGGTTCTAGTCGCTAGCCCCTGGCCTATGGAAGGCCGGTTTGGTGCCGTCACCACACGGGCCCCAGGGGATGGTTCGTGACAAATTGGTATCATAAGAGTCAGTTCTACCATAGAACATTGGACTATAATATTATTAATGGAAATAATTATATGTTTAGTGAGTGTGGTTATTAGTTTAAGGAATCCAGTGTTGGTGTGGCGGCCGATGTATCCATACACCAGGACCCAGACTTCTGATTTCTGACTGAGTGCATGAAAACACTGATTGCGTGTGTGTTTTGAGAAGTATTCATTATAATATTTTTGAGTCAGCTCACCAGGTATAATTTATTGACTTTTGTGCACTTGTTTATTTTAGGATTCCTCCACTCAAATAGTAAGATAGGTTTCTAGTTATTGTATGTGATGATAGCCCACCGAGCGACGAAGCCTCAGTGTAGGGCCATTTATCAATAGGGGAACCATCGGAGGCCCTAGCAGTTCCATTACTCATTGGCCCATCGATGCCGCCAGCCCCAGCAGCAGAAATTTCACGATTATTGAGCACTTTGCATGAGTTCCAGTGCCAAATGCCACCTAGGTTTAGGGGTGAGACAGATCCACATGCGGCTTGTGATTGGTTGGAGGTCATGGTGAGAGTCTTCCAATTGGTAGGGAAACCAGCTGATCTCATGGTGATCCTTACTGCCAGTCTTCTACGAGCAGAAGCAGGCAGATAGTGGAGTTTGATGCTCCAGGTTCACGATGAGGTGACACTTCTCTGAGAAAACATTGAGATCCTATTTCGGGCATAGTTTTTCCCATCGACCCATCGTGTTGTGCTCATTAAAGAGCTTCTTCATCTAGAGCAGGGAAAAATGACTGTGGCTCAGTACTCAGCAAGTTTCACTGACCTCTCATTCTACTCCACTGATATGGGGTGGGACCCATTCCTCAGGGCCCAGACCATTGAGCAGGGACTTAGGTGGGAGATCAAGCATTCGATGATTTCTCTCAATATCCTAATGCAAGCGGGGGTGTTAGAGAAATCCCTCTTTGTGGAGAGTTTTTTTGATGTGCAGTCGCCAGTAGTGAGACCCACCACCAGGTGTCACATAGTGGAGTCTTCTGTATCTGGAAGTAGATAAACGTCACAGAAGTCAAATAGGACCAAACCTATAGGTGGACGACTGCATGATTATGGTTCGGTCGGGTGGGGCTCCAGAGACAGAGCCTGTCACGCGAGGAGCACACATTGTTACACATACGGCAGACAGGGTCACATGGCTCGAGACTGCCGGACCTGCCATATGGATGATTAGTACATGGTTGAAGGACTTCCTAGGTAGAGATAGAGGTTTGACTGAGGAGGTCCGCATGGAACATCCAGTCATGGTAGAGGATCTGGTCATGCAGCTGGAAGTGGGATATGATTCGAGTTATTATCACCACCACCACCTATGGTCCAGCCCAACCACTGGGATCAGGAGGCCAGGGGCGAGCTCATATCTAGGTAGATAAGGCCTACGATCATATAATTTTGGAGATTCTACGAGAGACGATCTTTGTCTACTCCACCTTAGTTGTAGTACATATATACAGAAGTGCAAGTCATTCTTTTATTTCCACTACCCTCGTTCGGAGCTCGGATATTCTGAGGGATTCGTTGGCTCGATCCTTACGGCTAGAGACTCCTACAAGAGAGGATTAGATGATTACACAGTGGTTCTAGTAGTGTGAGCTTACTCTAAGAGGTGACAGCTTCTGCTGGGATCTCCTAGTAGTGGGGTCTAGGCCTTTCGATGTTTGCTTGGGTATGGACTGGTTATCTAAATTCCATGCTCATATTGATTGTATTAGGAAAAAATTGTGGTGTATCCGCGAGTATGGGACTAGTTTTACCTTCATTGGTGAGAAGAGACCCTTTGCAGCATAGGATGGACTTACCCGGAGGAGAGTGAAGCCGATCACTAATCAGTTGGCTAGCCTTACCCTCAGAGCAGTTGATATGGAGAGTCCGAGTTATCTTGTTGTGGTGGACCACTAGGTGGATGTCTTCCTTGATGATGTTTTGGGTCTACCTCCTCATAGAGAGGTGGACTTTTACATTGACTTATACCCAGGGATGGCATTGATATCTACACCAGCATATCAGATAGCTCCTGCGGAGCTTCGTGAGCTGTGGGTACAGCTAGAGTACTTGCAGGGGAAGAGATTCATCCAACCTAGTGTTTCTCCTCGAGCAGCCCCGATTTTGTTCTCCAAGAAGGAGGATTGGAGCTTGAGACTTTGTGTTGAGTATTGGCACCTGAACCAGGTAACCATGAAGAACAAGTACCCACTCTTGATGATTGACAACCTCTTTGATCAGAAAAAGGGAGCACAATGGTTCTCAAATATGGACCTTAGATCGTGATATCACCAGCCCCGAGTACGAGACGATGATGTGCCAAAGAAATATTTCAGATGTCGGTGTGACCATTATGAGTTTTTGGTAATTTCGTTCACTGTGACTAACACTCCAGTAGTTTTCATGGGACTAATGAACATGATCTTTCATCCATACCTTGATCGCATTGTAGTAGTCTTCAATGATGATGTTCTAATCTACTCGGCTACTGAGGAGGAGCATGCTTATCATTGGAAGATAGTTCTGGACAATCTTTGAGAGCACCAACTTTATGGTAAGCTCTCGAAGTTCCAGTTATGGAATTGAGAGGTTCACTTTCTGGAACATGTCATCTCTGAGGCTTGAGTTGTGGTGGATCCAGCGATGATTGAGACAGTACTATCTTGGGAGGCACCCAAGAGTGTGACAAAGGTATGAATATTCATGGGTTTGTCCAGATACTACCGGAGGTTTGTGCTACATTTCTCCAGAGATGCAGAACCGTTATTAGCATTATCGCGTATGGATATGGACAGCTGAGACAACATGAGCAGAACTATGCATCCCATGAACTGGTGTTAGCAACAATGATATTTTCATTGAAGATGTGGCGACATTACTTGATGGGTGAACGTTTTATAGTCTACTCGGATAGCCCACCGAGTGACGAAGCCTCGGTGTAGGGCCCTTTATCAGTAGGGGAACCGGAGAAGGCACTAGTGCTACCATTAATCATTATTCCACTGATGTTAGAAGCCCTAGTAGTAGAGGGTGCACGCCCCATGAGAAAGTTGCACAAGTTCTAGTGCTAGAGTCCACCCAGGTTCAGGGGTGAGAGGGTTCCACATGTAGTGGAGGATTGGTTGGAGCTCGTAGTGAGAGTCTTACAATTGGTAGGGACACCAGCTGATCACATGGTGGTCCTTGCCACCAGTCTTCTACATGATGCAGCAGGAAGATGGTGGAGTTTGATTCTCTAGGTTCACGAAGAGGTGACACTTTTATGGTCAGACATTGAGAGCCTACATCAGGTAGAGTTTGTCCTAGGGACCCTTTGCGTTGTGTTAATTCAAAAGGATCTTCATCTGCAGCAGGGAAGAATGACTGTGGATCAGTACTAAGCGAGGTTCATCGACCTCTCGTGGTACTCCACTTATATAGTGAGAGACCCATTCTTCAGGGACTAGACCATCGAGCAGGGACTTTGGAGGGATATAAGGGTTCTGATGATTTCTCTCAACATCCTGACACGGGCGAGGGTGTTAGAGTGAGCCCTCTTAGTAG
This sequence comes from Viscum album, assembly GCA_963277665.1. NCBI lineage: Eukaryota > Viridiplantae > Streptophyta > Magnoliopsida > Santalales > Viscaceae > Viscum > Viscum album. Next base: position 1,739,680,164 of record OY728137.1, read on the forward strand.
AGAGTTTTATTGCGGAGCATTCACCAGCAGCAAGACCCACCACCAGGAATCATGTAGTGAAGTATTCTTTAGCTGGCAGCAGACAGATGTCACGAAGGTCCAAGAAGAGAAGACCTATAGGTGGATGACTGCATGATTAAGGGTCGGTTGTGTGGGGCACTAAAGATAGAGCCAGTTATGTGAGGAGAAGGAAGTGTTACGCATGCGGTGGGTAGGGTCACATGGCTAGAGACTGTCGGACCTGCCCTACGGATGATCAGTAGACGGTCGAAGGGTCGTCTAGGTAGAGCCAGAGGTTTGACCGAGGAGGTCCGAATGGAGAATGTGGACATAGCAGAGGAGCCTGTCGTGTATCTGGAAGTGGGATACGATTCGAGATGTTACTGGCACCACCACCAGGTGGTCCTGCCCGACCACAGGGAGCAAGAGGACAGGTGCGAGCTTAGCTCCAGGCAGTTGAGGCCTATGATCACAGTGCTCCAGAGATGATATGAGTTATGATATGTGTCTACTCCACCTTATATGTAGTACATATAGACACATGTGTCAGTCATTTTTTTTTGTTTCCACTACCCTTGTTCATATTTTGAAGATTCTGACGGAGTCGTTGGCTTGATTCTTACGGCTAGAGACACCTACAAGAGAGGATTCGACAATTACATTGTGGTGCCAGCAGTGTGAGCTTACTCTAAGAGGTGAGAGATTCGGTTGGGATCTCCTAGTAGCGGCGTCGAGGCCTTACATTATCGTCTTTGGTATGGACTGGTTATCTACAGTCCATGATCAGATTGATTGTATTAGGCGAAAAGAGTTGTGTATCCGCGAGGATGGGACTAGGTTTACCTTCACTAGTGAGAAGGGAGCATTTGCAGCACATTATGGACTTACTTGGAGATGAGTGCAGCCGATCACTAATCACATGGCTAGCCTTACCCTCAGAGCAGTTGATGTGGAGAGTTCGAGTTATCCAGTGGTGGTGGACCACTATGCGGATGTCTTCCCTGATTATGTTTTAGGTCTACCTCCTCATAGAGAGGTGGAATTTTACATTGACATGTTACCTAGGATGGCACTAATATCTACACCAGTGTATTAGATGGATCTTGTGGGTCTTCGTGTGTTGCGTGTATAGCTAGATGACTTGCAGGGGAAGGGATTCTTCCGACCTAGTGTTTGTCCTTGGGAAGCCCCGATTTTGTTCCCCAAGAAGCCAGATGGGAGCTTGAGACTTTGTGTCTAATATTGTCGCCTGAACCAAGTGACCGTGAAGAAAAGGTACCCACTCTCAGGGATTGATGAACTCTTTGACCAGCTGAAGGGAGCACGATGGTTCTCAAAGATAGACCTCAGATCAGGCTATCACCATCTCAGAGTACGAGACGATGATTTGTATAAGACGACTTTCAGATGTTGGTATGGCCATTATGAGTTTTTGGTCTTGTCGTTCGGTGTGACCAAAACTCAAGCAGTTTTCATGGGACTCGTGAACATGATATTTCAGCCATTCCATGACCATTATGTAGTAGTCTGCATTGACGACATTCTGATCTAATCGGCTACCAAGGAGGAGAATTCTTATCATTGTAATATAGTTTTGGACACACTCCGAGAGCACAATCTTTATAGTAAGCTCTCAAAGTTCCAGTTCTGGTCTAAGAGGTTCATTTTCTAGGACATGTCATCTCCGAGGCTGGAGTTGTGGTGGATTCATCGATGATTGTGGCGGTACATGATTGGGTTCCACCCAAGAGTGTGACAGAGGAATGAAGATTCATGGGTTTGGCTGAATATGAGTAGAGGTTTGTGCCAGATTTCTCCAGAGTTATAGCACCTTTATCAGCATTGACGAAGAAGAGAAAACCCTTCGTGTGGTCAGAGAGATTCTAGTGAAGTTTTTTGGAGCTAAGGCAGAGGCAGACAAGTTCCCCCATCTTGAGGATTCCAGAGGAGGGCATTGGGTATATAGTCTATTGCGACACATCAGGGACTGGGCTTAGATGAGTTCTGATGCAGGAGCAAGCAGTTATCCCGTATGGATATCGACAGCTGAGACAGTATGAGAAGAACTATGCAACCCATCACCTGGAGTTAGCAGCAGTGGAATTTTCAGTGAATATGTGGCAACATTACTTGATGGGAAAACGTTTTATAGTCTACTCAGATAACCAGAGTCTCCTGTATCTCTTCTCGCAGCAGGACCTGAAACTGAAACAACACTATCGTCTTGAGTTCCTACAAGACTATGACTTCAAGAAAGACTATACTTCAGGGAAGAGGAACTTTTTGGTAGATGCACTCAGCAAGGGATCTAGTATACAGATGGGTGTTGAAGTGACAGAGTAGCTAGCCGCTTTGCAGATATCCTTTTTGGAATGTGACAGAGCATCTTTTCTCAAGTCTCATAAAGTCACTCCCCTAATTCTTCAGCGATTCAGGGAGGCGCAACATGGGGACACTAACTGTGAGGCTTGACGTATTCTGATATCCTCAGGACAGGCAACTGATGAATTTTCTAAAGGCGGGGAGCACATCATCCATTTTAGAGGATTTACCATGGTACCAGTGTATCTTCCGGAAGAAGTGTTGTGGGAGTTTCACTCATACCCTCTAGCAGTACATCCAAGAGTAAAGAACAAGTACCAATATCTCCTATGACAGAACTGGTGGCTAGGAATATATAAAGAAGAAGCATAGTTTGTCTCTCGGTGCCTCACTTGTCGTCAAGTAAAGGCGTAGCATCAGGTACCAGCAGGCTTAGTGCAGCCTTCAGAGGTTCCAGAGTGGAAGTGGTATGGAATATCCATGGACATCATGACAGGACTTCCACGTACATCGAGGGGTCCTGATTTTATTTGTGTGATCGTCGACCGACTCACAACGTCAGCCCACTTCCTACCGATCTGAGAGAAGAGTTTAGTAGAGAGAGTTGGATGCCTCTATTTGCAAGAGATTGTGAGACTACATGGAGCACCCTCAACGATTATTTCTGATCGTGATCCATGTTTCACTTCTCGGCTATGGTAGGGGTTGCAGGAGGCTTTCGGGACACAACTTCATTTGAGCACTGCTTTCCATACTCAGACAGATGGCCAGACTGAGCATACCATTTAGACCCTCGAGGACATGTTGTATGCTTTCATCCTCGACTTCGGTCGTAGTTGGGTGGATCACATGCCCTTGGTGGAGTTTTCTTACAACAACATCTATCACTCCACCATTGGGATGGAACCTTTCGAGGCGTTGTTTAGCCACCCATGCACATCACCTTTTTCTTGTACTGACTGAGGGGAGTCATCAATCATGGGACCAGATATGGTACAGGATACCATAGAGAAGGTTCATATCATCCTGGAGCAAATGAAGGCTACACAGATCATGAATAAGTCTTATGCTGATAGGAGATGGAGACCTTTGATGTTTGAGGATGGTGATCATGTCTTTTTACGGGTCTCACCTGGACATGGTTTACGGGGATTCGGCCAGGGAAAAAAGTTATCTTAGAGGTTCATTGGACCTTTTCAAGTCCTCAACAGAGTTGGAGAGGTGGCTTGCCACATATATCTTCCACCTCAGCTGCACCGGGTGCACGATGTATTCCACGTATCCTAGCTGAGGAGATACGTGCATGACCCTTCACACATCATTGACTAGGGAGAGCTGGACATCAACGATGGGGCGACATTTACGGAGGTTCTAGTGTAGAATGACAATTGATTGGAGAGAGTACTTTTTTGGCGATCGATAACTTTAGTTCATGTACGTTGACAGTATGGGAACCTCCATGAGAGCACATGAGAGCAAGAGGCTCAGATTCCTTCTCTGTTCCCCCACTTGTGTTCTTAGTTTTTGTAATGTTGCATTCAAGGACACAAAGACCTAAGGTGGGTGGGAATGTAAACACCAAGAAATTCCATATAATTTTTTTAAATTATATGTGAATTTTATGAGTTCGTGAAAATTGAAGGCGTGTGATTCTGAGGCCCGATGTTCCCTGAATGAATTTTTGAACTTTGTTTTATGTACGTTCAGTAAGAATGTGAGAGGGTTTTTGTAACTTTTCAACCGCTGCTCAGAATTGAAATCTGAGGGCACCGTTGAACTTGCAGCGCCATTATTCGCTAAAAGATACCATCACATTGACTGTAGTAGGATCAGTGTGAATGTTAGTTTTCGGGTTTTTCATGGAAATAAATACAAACAAATAAAAAAAATTATTTTATTTTTACAGCAAATCTTTTGAATTCTAGTGGTGGGGACCATCTGAACCCCTCTATAATGTGGGGAAGTCCCTTGGAATCCTCTAATTTAATTGTTTCAATGCAATACAATTAATTGTTCCATTTAATTATGTCAACACAATACATTTCATTGTGCCATTTAATTGTGCCAACGCAATACAATTCATTGTTCAATTTAATTGTGCCAACTTTAATTGTTCCAACGTAAATTAAATTGATAAACCTATTTTAATTTGTTGGATACTCATTTAATTGGACGAAATAGTAGGGGAAAGAGTTTTTTGGGGAGAACATTAGAGAAACTATTTCTCCAAAGAAGAACGCCATCTCTAAATAAGAACATACATTAGAATCAAGAACAAGGTCGACGAACATGGTCCAATCTCTCCATAACCATTGTGGGATTTTGATGGTCTTGAATTGACGGCGACACCCGAGGCAAGTGCGGGAATCTACGAAATGAAGAACGGGCCCCAGGGGCGCTCCCGGTGATCTGAGGAACGTCACCGGAAGGGCTCGAGAGCTGTGGTCAGCACCCAGGCCGGCTGTAATGATGGAAGCGGTGCAACCATGCTTCCGGAGAAGGGTCTCGACAAATAGACCACATCGGAGTAGGGGTGGAGGCCGACCATATGAAGGGGAGGTGGTCGCGTGCATCCGTGCAACCGGTTGTGTAGGAGTCGCGGCCATGTTCTGTGACAGTAAGGGGACATCGACTGACTCACTACCAGTACTCGATGGTGGTGCAGCACACGACCGCACCATGGAGAAGGGTTGGCCGTCCGCCCTGCCACGGGCTGCACCACGGGCCACCCAGCAGGTCGCCCATCACAAGGCGCCCAGTGGGTCGAGCCGCACTGGCGGGCTGGGCCCTACCAAGCGGGCGTCCGTTTGATGAACCGTCTATGGTGCCAGAAACCTCAGATCAATACATGAATTTTGGAAAACCACACATGATTTTTGAATAATGTTGGTGTATGGTTGGGTTGGATCAAACACGGTTCCAACCAGCCCGTAGGGACTAAAAGGCCAATAACTTACAGACCGGATGTCTAATTGACGCACTGTCTATTGTGTTGAGATCCCTATTACGTGGCAGTCCTTTGGGATATATCTTCTTCGGAATTCAAGGAAGTTGGAGTATTGAACTAGGTCATAAGGAGCGTACCCACTCAAAAGCAAGTGAGCTTAGTGTGGGAACTCTATGACTGGCTTTAACATGAGAGAGGGATCCTATGTGGGTCTGTGTTTTGGGATCCTACGTGGGTTTGTGTTCCAAAATCTCTCTTGGATCCACTCTAGGAATACACGTTGGACTACTCTAGGATCCGACATGGGTATACTGTACCAGGATTCTATGTGGGTCAGATGATCTAGGATCCTATGTGGGTATGATGATTTAGGATCCTACGTGGGTCTGCCTCTTAAAAGAGTAAGATGAATTAGTAGATACATCTAATCATCTATACTATCGTACCTATGTTATACCTAGTGTGAGATGAGTCTTTACCTTTTTGGTAATCTTCTGTGTGGTGTACCATTGTGGAACTTACCTTCATGGTGATACCTTTGTGGTATTCTTCTGTGTGGAATTACCTATGTTGTGATTACCTCTGTGGTGTTACCTTCGTGGTGCATACCTTCATGGTGATACATTTGTGGTATTCTTCTTTTTGGAATTACCTTTTTGTCACTTACCCATGTTTTTTTACCTTCGTGGTATTCTTTCCTCCATGTAATAGTTGTACTTTGGCTAAGAGTTTAGCCTTGTGTTTCCTCATGGATGAGATGTGTATACTTGATAACTTAGGTATATGTATGGGCATATACCTATGTAGGGGTTTCAGTTGTTTTCTTGATTTGTGGTTTATCCTTTCGGATTTTGTGATACCTTTGAGGGTCTCGGTGTTACTATTGAGTATCATTACACTCTCCCCTGGACGAGCCGTGACAAAAAAATCAAACCAAAAAATTAATTTTCAAATCGAAATAATCTTCACAAAAAAATCAATCTTTATTTCTAAACTAACCCACACTAGCCAAAATAAAACCCCAACCTGACTCATGTTAAACACCTATAATTGGAATCTTGTTAATATACACAACCCATCAAAATGATTTTGTGAACCGAGACCCAAGTGAGTACCAACCACTAATAATTCCATGAACCATTCATACAGAACTCACATGGACCGCTACTCTATATTTTCCCACTATAAAACTACATATCACATCTAGTTTCATTTCCCATCTATATATCTAAAAACTAAATCAATGAATCAAATCCTGAACTACCCATGGTAACTCAAGGATTAGTATAAGAATGTTTTTGTGACTCTCTTCTCGTGCATACCTCCCGATTCCAAAGAATCCCAATATACCACTACCTAACGCCCCAAATAATAATGGGATGCTATAGTTTAATTTTTTTAAGAACATGGTAGGGCCTTCATCCAATATAAAAACTGACCTAGTAAATGGAATGGCCAAAGAATCATTCACGATCCTCTCAGGATTGCGACTAGTAAATGGTATAAAATATATAAATGGGATTTAATTATCCATACACAAACCAGTATCAAGTGTACAAAATAAAGAATACAAAAAAACAAAATAATATCTGATCATAAATAAAAACAAAATAATTTCCCCATCAAACTACTTCTGATCAAAATATAAACTAAAAAATAAAAAAACTAAAACTAAACCACAAATGACACGATCTCTATATGACCAATCGGTCACCATCAATGACAAGACCATCTGGATCCATAATCATGCAGTTAAACCAAAAACCTGAACCTTCAAAAAAACATGATTCTACTAATGCTTATTGGAATAAGTATAATGTTTGAATAAATATAATAGTGGCTAATAATAATTTAACCCTTATGTTTCTCTTTTAGAAATAATCCAAAAACACTATTTTGAAATGCTTATATATTATTTTTAAATTCAAAATCAAATCACACATTTCAATAAAATACACATTTCAAAAAAAACACACCAAATTCATTTTTAAAATATATTTACATTTAGAAAATTATTATTTTCACAACCATGAACTCAATAAATATTCTAGGCAGTTAATAAGAAGGGCTACGCTGAAAATGAATTAAAAAAAGTATGTGAAATAGTTGAAAAAACATGTAACCAATAACAACATATAAAAAATAGAATATATATATATATATAATAATGGGTAATTCATAAAAATATCTATAATAAATAACAATATCTACTCATTTCGGACTCATCAATAGACATATGGTGAAGCTCCAAAGTCATTAACTAACTAGCTGCTGAAAACTGGCCAATTTCATGGTATGTCCCACCCAATATCTCAACAATCCCAAGGGGTACCAACCAATATAATAAGGATAAATATGAATCCATAACTCAGAAATCTTAATGATGATTAGGAATCCCATGATAATTGTTTATGGATATTGGGAATCACATCACACACATGTCTCAATCCAATAACCCACAACCATTATGATACACTTGAACAAACACCACCACCAATTATTTGATGACCCTCCCCTTAGAGTGTCCACCATATAGGATCCCCTATAACTATATAAAGCACATAGTTTCAATATTGACATATTGTTAAAATTAGTTTGAAACCATTTTCAAAAACATCTCAGCGTACTAGTTGGGCCATTTACTTTTACCAGTCCAATTTAATTTATAAAACATTTGAAAAACCAGTTTAAATAGGTTGGATCTTGCATGAAATTTCCCAAAAATGCATTTATCATTCTTAGAAACCAACCCATTATTGATTCCAAACATGACATGTTTTAGGGATCCCATTTTATAAACCATATTCATTATCTATTAGAAACCAAAAAAATAATTTTTATGTTTTATTAATCCTTTAGAAATTGGAGGATTGGAGAAGAGAAGAGGGATAATGGAAGGAATTTTAAAAATCTATATTTTCATTAAGGAGGACCATCTTCATTTTTTTTCTTATACCTAGGTTCACCCCATACCCATGTGGATACTACCACAATAAATATAATATCCCTTCAAAACCATGGATGAACACAGAACCATTCTGATGAATCAACGCTTCCATGGAATATATATCAAATACCTTAAAATGTTACCACAACTCACATGAAATGATCCAATATCAACAAACCATGCTTCCCAAAACAAATCCATGTCTAAAAACACTATCAAAATACAAAAATTGATTACAAAATGTCATTTTTAATTTTATCCAACACCTTTAATAAATATAGAATCATAATTTTAGAAATCATTTGAATACCCACTTCTCATGAAATTACCAACATAGAACCACCCATAATTTTTATAATAACACATCATAAGACTATGAATAAAATTTATAAATTTTTTAAAAACACACCTAAATCAAATAGAATTTTCATAAAATTAAATGGATAAACACACCTACCCCAATTATGATAGAATGAAACAAAACCATTAATGAAATAAGAACTAAGATCAAGGAATGATATTCACACCATAACATCCATAAAATGAAACTGATACATTAAACCTAACTCTTAGGGTTCATCCAATCGGAAAACCTACCATGAGAAACCAAGAAACTAAAATAATAAATAATGAGGGGAATGAAAATTACCCATGGATGAATAAACACAATTATTGAGAGAGGGAATCAAAAAATCCAATGAGGGGGGTGGGATAATTAAGAGGATCCCTTAGTGATTCATGAATGAGTTTGGGGGGAACAAGAGGTTTTTGGGGTTAAAAAACGAGGGAGAATTTGGAATTTAGGACATTTCAATTACATGGGAATCTCTGATGGTTCGGCTGAATGGTTTACCAAATAGTGAACTAACTGCGTGAACACTAATATAGAAGAGGGACTCCCTTCACGGTATGGCCTAATTATTTGGGGAATCAGGAAATAAATGTGCTTATCACCTTTATAAAAAATTGAAGATTCTCCCTCATTCATTCACATAGTTTCTCCTACCCGGGCACATTTTTGCACATTTTCCAAACACTATAATGGTCTTTAACAATTACTCCTAGGACTCACATGGTTTTGGGAAAACCATGATCAATCCAAAAAATTCACACCATAAATTATTTAATTGAACTGTAAAGACCCTCAACCTCAATATTCAACATGGATAACTAAAAAACCATACAAATGAACTCAAAAATTTCAAAAATCATGCCAGGAACACAACTTGAAACACGACGAAATATCCAACATAAAGAAAGGAATAAAATAAAAAAGAAACTAATTTTTTTGGTGGGGAATGGTATCCACTATCATGAACATGGAATTTATTTTATTTCCCTTGAGCTTTACATTTTTAATCTCAACATGGGTTGAGACAAGGTTAAAAAAAATAGTAATACAAAATCCCTTCTTTATTTAGATTAATAGGATTCAAAAGTCATGATCCTACTGGTAGATTTCAATGTTTTATACTTTTATACCAATTATATTTTCTCCTCAACCTTTATATACATTAATTGTATTTTTAACATTGATTCCAATGGTCGTACATTAGAATAGTCATATTGGACATTAGTCAGGAAATGGAACGGACATAACAATCACATATCAGATTATATCCTATATATACTCCACCATTATCATACATCAACATTCATTATATATCTTATAACTTTTTTACAAATACATTGAAAATTTCTATCAAATTACTAACTCTGTTATTTATTTTTTTAATTCATATAGTTGGATAAATACTCATTGGATAATTCAAGGATTTGGGGTTTTCAAATTATGTTATGTATCATTCGTTTTTTGTCTCCCAGTATTGTTTCAAGATATTATAATCAATATATATCGTTGACATGTAATATTTTAATGAAATTCAGTAGAATTTTTATATTCCCCTAATTCGGAACACATTATATAATAAGTGTTGTTTACATTATAGTGATTTTGTTGTTGTTAAATTATCTCAATTAAGAAATTTCATCCATAATATTCATTCCCTTGAACAAAAATTTGGCCATAATTAGCCTTTATGAAATCTTCAACTGCACTAGTTTCTTCTTTGAATTTTTGATTTCACAATAAGACATTAATGATTCAGGTTACAATGTTCTTAAGTACATGTTCCCTTTCATCGTTTCTCAACATTAGTTCTTCTTCATTTGATTTTTTTTTTCTAATTCTATTTCCATTATGTATATATATATTTAGATTGACATATACTTTATTATCATGGTCTTTACGAATACAGCATAGACATTAGAATAATTTGAAGGTATTTCTACTCGATAGGGAACTTCTCCAACACTACCTTCAATATCAAAAGGATCAATATAACTTATACTCAGATTCATATTATAGTAAAAATGGATGACCCCATTATGTGGGAATTTTTTTAGGAATACATGATCCCAAACATGAAACACTATGTCCTCCCATTGATTGTCATTATAAAAAAAACTCGACTCTATGTATCCTTCATATGTTTTTGGATCACTTATATCTTCTTTCAAGTGTTATTCATAATGATTAATCCGAATATTGTTTCTTCTTCAACATCATCCAAACATGTTGGAGTTATAATCCTCTTTATATATAGTGCTTTAAATGGATCCAATTCAAAGAAAGAGTGAAAACTATTTCTATAGAATAATTTAACATGTTCATGATATTGATCCCAATACCATTCAAAATAAAATGATATACCCATTAACAGGTCTTAAAAAATATTAATAGTCATATCAAACTACCAATTAGTTTGTGAAAGAAAATAATTCATAACTATTACATCAGTATTCATATAATATTGATAGCTCCCTTCGAACATAGAAAAAAATTTGGATCATATATAAAACAATTCAAAGTGGTTCCCCCTGATGTGTAATCACATCTTTAATATACAGACATGAAATTAGATCAAGGGTGATTTCTTCTCATATTTTTATTAAATGACAAGAAATTGTTAACCTATCAATGACAACCCATATTATAATTTCCCCTTATATTAATTAGGAAGGCCAATAATAAGGCACATAGGGATGTTGTACCACTTCATTAAAGGTGTATGCATTAGTTGTAACACCATTTTTGAAAGTATTTTATCTACCTTAACTTTTTCCCATACCAAAAATTTTGTATTATATTCAAAAATATCTCCTTTCATGTTATCCCAATGTTAATTATTTTACATATATATATATAGTTTGTATATTACATGATGCATATAGAACAAAAGGTTGTGAACTTTAGCCAATAACGCATTATTTAATCTGGTATCACATATAGTTTATTGAATTTTACCAAAGTACAGTACCCCTCATTCTTAATAATGAACACCAAAGGCAACCCATTCTTTATTATTTTGTAAATTATGATCTTATTTTTTTTCTTTCTATGTATTATTTAATAATTATTATTATGAAATCATTCTGGATATGATTTATTTTTTCCCTCCTTTCTAAATTTCATTTCCATCATTACGGAGACTTGGATTAATGGATCCAATTAAATCTTAACCATTATAATAACTATAAGGTATTTCCATAAAAATGCATCAAAAACGTTTTTATATTTATATGGTGATAATATGAAAAAAATCATATTTATAATAAATTTCCAGCCATATACTTCATCTAAAGTTTTTTTTCTGGCAATAAGAATAAGACTATACGAGTTAGTGTATATTTCAAACATCTACACCATAAGACAGCCTATCAATATATTTAAATCAAATATAAAACCAACTCTAAATTTGGGGGGGGGGTATAATAATTCATTTCATGAGGATTTTACTATCATTATGTATAATAAATCAATTTTACATTTTTCATGAATACACATCCAATTCCCATTAATGAAGAATCACTATATATAAAAAATAATTCCTCATTATAGGAAACTACTTCAATGAATACAGTCACTAATATCTTATTCAATTATAAAAAATGTTCTTCATATATTTTTACATTGATTAATATAATCCTTTTTAATGTTAATGTTATTAATGTATTAGAAATATAAGAGTATTTGTTCACAAAAAATCAATAGTATCCTTCTAGGCCATGGAAACTACAAATCACACTTACTATTATTGGACTTCCACACACCTCTACATACATTTAATTTATAAGATCCAATGTGATTATTTCTTTGTTTATGAAGTTTCATAAAAAATAATCTTATTATAACATGAACTCTCATTAAATAATTTTTTCCAATAAGTGTCAATTTCCATAAATCATGCAATATAAACCTAACTTGATCATCATTCTCCCTTTGAGTTTTGAAAAATTATTGAATATTGGAAATAAATACCAATATAATCTTATCGATGTTTTTATTAAAGACTCTATTCATGGAATCCATGAATATGGTAGAAAAATTACTCAATAAAATGGAATAAAAATGTAATCCATGTAAAATGTTCAGAAGGAAATATATGGGAAATCATTGTTCATCACACTAAGCTAATAATACATATATCATAGATAATAATGAATAATTTATCACACAAAGTTGGTTGAACCAAACATCAATCATTATATGATGGTTTTTTCATCAATATAATCACATAAGGTTATACATTCTTAATGAATTTTCATATTAATCCATCTATATTCATTATAAAATGAACAAGGAATCCCCAAGAAGACACACATGGTTTAATAAAAACACTATATATAATATATTGATATTTCATCCTTAATAATATAAATACACATATAGAAATCTATATAGGGTCCTATATATTTTTGTGCATCCATGTATGAATTCATTTTTGAACTATACCAATCTTTCATGTAAAGGTCCATTAAACATTTTAGGATGTAAAACATTGCATTCCCAAATAATAGGTACCTCAATTATCCACATAATGTTTATTTCTTCCCTTTATTTATGAATACTGTTAATAAAAAGGTTTAAATGCGATATATCTTTCAAATAATAAGGCTCGTATGTATCCCCTATTGATATAATTAAATAGTATCTCTTCAAGAAACTACAATATCCCTTCTCCTAATGTATATCATCGAATTATAATATGAAAACAATTCCACACCATGTATTATGTAAAATTGCACAATTGGGATACCTTCTAGGTTAGGGGAGAGATTATACTGAACACTGTTAATATGATAATTAAAATATATATTTGATTCACAAAGATTTAATCAAGGTTTTTTAATCGAAAACTCTATCACTTGATTTTCATGGATTAACGTATAGTGAACCACTTTTTATACATTAAAATTACATATCATTTGTTGAATATTTTTAACATTAAAAATATATATGAAAAGGGACTATATTATTCTATTTCCATTGGAAACATTTCAATATAAACACAAGTATATATGTGAGATACATTATATGAGATTACATTCCTCATGACTAGAACCCTCCATAGACACATTTTACATAATACATATATTCGAAACCTAGAGATAGAATCCTAAAAAGTAATCAGATTAGATGTTGATAAAGGTAAAACAAGAGAGACATATAATCATTTTCATGATAATAATGGTATGGTAATGTGATCATAACATTAGAATATCATACTCAACAAATCATAAGATCATAAACATTAATCATGGAATAATCCTTAATAGTTCATAAGATATGAATCATAAGGAAAAAATAACATTATCAATGAATGCATAAAATATTAATAACAAAAGGAATTTTGGAAGGCACATAAGAAAACATAATGTTTACATATTATACAATACATTGTTTTCAAGACCATACTAGTGGAAAAAGTCTGTTACTGAACAAGGATCATTCCATGTTCCAACCATATATTACATAACGGAGTTCACACCTCATTCAACCTATGTAATACAGAACTGATTTTATTTATTGTTCTATTCACATATATGTAATGATATATAAAACATTAAACAATTCATTGGAGAGAGATATAGGTCTCACCTATATCATACTCAAATCCCATATTAATTTTCCACAAGATCATAAATAATCATATCACAACCCTCTGATATGAAATGGGTGTCCAAAACAAGTAATCATGTATTAAAATGTGAAAAAATATTACATTAATGATCATCAAATAATAAACTAAAAAATGAAGTGGGTTTAAAATGCATATAACTCTTGGAAGTGAAATGGATGTCATAAGAATCATTCAATAAAAACAAAAAAAAATTCAAGAAACAATATGAATGAATCCTTTGTATCATTTATTATAAGGGAGTGATTAATATCGAATGACTACCTCTTAGATGGAAATTTACTTGAAAATATATTTTGAAAACATTTATCGAATAAATTATCATTTATTCATATAAAAAGGCTCACAAAAACATAAATATTCTTTTGAAAACAAATTTCATATAAATAAACATGAAATTTAAAAAATAATTCTTTAAAACCCTTTTGGATGAAATTATATTCGAAAAAATATAAATGTATATAGAAATTTTAAAAAAAAAATCTATAAAAACTTTTAAAACTACTTGAAAATGATTTCTAATATATTTATCTAAAAATAATTTTCCATCATATAAATTAGCATTGAAAAAATTCTGAAAAACATTTTCCTTGAAAACTTATAAATAGAGCTTGATAACATTTTGATTATAATTTTCCTTGAAACATTATAAATTTTGTTTTTAAAATTTTTTTAAACAATTTTTTTTATAATCTTATAAAATAATTTTGAATAATTTTTCACCTTAAAAAATTATAATGAAATATATATGATAAATTAAACCATTTTCCTGAAAAATCTATAAATGAATATTGAAGGCCTTTTGAAAAAAAACTTTGAAAAATATATTAAAAACATATAATGAAATCCTGAAAAAATTGTAAAACCATTTCATTAAAAATAAATTTTAGAAACATTTTCCAAAAAATTAATATTTTATACATGAAAGGTATTCTTAATAGAAATAATGGCCCGTAAAGTTGTACATGTCTTATGAGGTGAGAAGAAAATTTCTTTATCACGGTTAAAGGTTTGAAAATTCCATGTTCTAAATGTGACAAGATTATTTCTATGAAATTATTGTGATAATAAAAAAGGATAAAAAAATCTATAAAATATTATTGTTGAATTGTTGCATATTCTTGAATAAAAAAATTCAAAAAAATGGATTTTAAAGAACACATATTTCGGACAAAAGTGAGTATAAAATTGGACTTTATTAAAAACACTTTCATAACTATATTATGAACCATAGAGAAGTAACATGGTACCAATACATAAATATATAATTAATAAACAATTTATTTGAAAATTCATGAATTTTATTGTGTTGTAGATTATAATATTTAAACAAATGAAGCGTAATCATAAACAATTTTGAAAACCGAAGAGATTGTTTTGATATACTCTTATCACTTACTAAAATGTAACCATACTCCCATTGTATGAAAGAGAAATTACATGAAGATAAAAATATCAATAAAGAGATTTGATTCAAGATATAACATGTAAAATTATATATGTAAACATCATATTAAAAAGAGGTCCATAATATGGAATGTCACTCATATAAGGTAAATTGAGACCAAACTATCTTATTGATTTGGTAACTTTTGAAATAGAAATACCATGAATGGAAGATAATTCAATGGATATGTAATTAGCCATAAATTTATTAATAATAATAAGATAATATATTCATGTGAATTATATACAATGCCAAAAAAGAATGAGTGGTGAATAGAGAATGAATCTCATGGAAATAAAACGTGACATGAAATCCCCTTTCTAAATATTAAATCTATAAAATTTTCAATAAATTCTTTAGTTTGTTATTAAATATTAAATCTATATAATTTCAAAAAAATCGACCTAAAATGGGTTCTTCCACAAAAGGAATTGAAACTACAGTTATAAAAATAAAAGTTTTAATCAATAAATTAGGATTTTTATTATTTTATGTATATCAAATATTTTAATTGAAATTGGAAAAAAAGTTATTGAATATATAACATATATATTACATTATTATATCTCTATAATTATAAATTAATGAATTTATGTTGGTAACATATATTTTGGACCATAAAAATAATAATATTTCCCTTTATATTCAATTTTTTTTCATATTCATTACTAATTAATTTGTAACATTTAAATTCAATTTATATTTTTCTAAACCATATATTTTTTTAAATTAGTTGGTACTATTTATTAACACTACTCTAATTTCCAGATTATATCATATCATATTAAATAAAAATATTTTAATTATATATTATTGTTTGGTAATCCTGAGTCATGCTTGTTAGACATGTAGGATTGAATATTTAAAGATAAGATGCTCAAATACAAGAGGGGTGAATTGTATGCTTTAAAAATCCCTAAGGAAATTTTTGAAAAACCAATATTCACAACACCTCTAAGTTCTAATATATTCCTTGATTCTGGAAAAGTGATTCCGGAAATGAAACATAACATAAGTTTACAACAACTAAGATTCTACCTTAATGCGTATAGAATCTAACTAAATTAGAGTACAAGTATAAGGAAGTATAAGATATTTATACTTTCCTTAACATACAAATGCAGCGGAAAACTTGTAACAAGGCAAGTAACAAGTAGTGAAACTTTTAACCCAAAGAGAAGGGTATCCAAAAACCTTCGATAAAGGTCCCTTGATTTATACTTTCAAGAAAGTCTATCTTACCTACACTAGGGTAAGCCCTCAATATGAAGATCAGAGTCTTTCTTGCTATCCCAATAAGCCCTCAACTTCAAGGTAGTCGGCACCTCTGTCTTCCTTAGCATGGAAGCCCTCAACTTCAAGGTAGTCGACACCTCTATCTTCCTATCCTAGGAAGCCCTCGATTGTACACAGAAACAATTGAAGTCGTACAATGAAAATCTAAACAAGAATTTCACTAAGAACAGAGTAATAAAGCCAATCTCTCTAGAAGTCACTTCAGCAGCATGTAATCTCTAGATTGATCAACTTGTTGTGAGCTCTTTCAAATGAACTCCTATTTATAGGCACAGATTCAATGGCCGGCTCCCTCCTCTAACGGTCATATTTTTCTTTGAATTTCAAAAGGACATGTACACAGGACACTCAAACAACAGTTAGTGAGTAACTAAAAGAAAGACATCGTTTTATAACAAAACAAGTGTAAACATAACTAAAATTCAACATTCGGAATGTAAAAAAATGAATGTTTGGAGTCTAACCAGAATTGAATTTGGAGACTATAATACAAGGATATTAAGATTATTTTATCTTGGAATTCGGATCCTGAATTCTATAGAATTCCAGAGACAGAATTTCATGGAAATTCAGAATCTGGATTCACAATAATTCAAAACCTAAACATACAATGTTCGGAGTAAGAGTTCATGGAAATTCAGAGTCAGAACTAATG
Organism: Viscum album; assembly: GCA_963277665.1. Lineage (NCBI taxonomy): Eukaryota > Viridiplantae > Streptophyta > Magnoliopsida > Santalales > Viscaceae > Viscum > Viscum album. Next base: position 1,739,697,759 of record OY728137.1, read on the forward strand.
AGAGTTTGGTGTCTGAATTCAGAGATCTTGGAGTCACAACTTAGAGAAGTTCTCAACCAGAATTTTTATACAGAATTTGGAATCATAACTTAGAAGAGTTCGTATCCAGAATTCTAAGAATTCGGAGTTAGAACTCAGAGGAGTTCTTATCCAGAATTCGTAATCAGAATTCGAAGTCATATCTCAGAAATGTTAATATCCACAATTCGTAATCAGAATTCGGAATCAGGACTCAGAAGAGTTCGTATCCAAAATTCATAATCGGAATTGAGATTCAGAACACAGAAAAGTTCGTATCCATAATTTGTTATCAGAATTCGGAGTCAGAACTCAGAAGAGTTTGTAACCAAAATTCTGAGAATTCGGATCCTAAAACAGAATGCTTCATAACTAGGTATTTATAGGATTCAAAGGATTTGATTTCAAACAAAATTTTACACTTAGAAAAATTATGATATGATCAATGAAAACAAGGTAAGGATACATTTCCCTGAGGAAGGATATTTTACTTATAGAAATAAAATATAGGGTAATGTGAGAATTTACTTGAGATAAGGTGTTTGTGATTTACAAAACAAGAAGGAATGATAATGTCATAAGGAAACCTTATTGACTTTACAATCTCCCCCAAGTATGAAAGAGTGGAAAAGTCATAAGGAAAACCTTATTGACTCAATAATCTCCCCCTTTTTGTAATGCACAAACATCCTTATGAAAAATAATAAAAGTATAGAGAAAATATATTTCTAGACTTCCCATATAATACATATCTCCCTTTTTACATTGGCAAAGATAAATACGACTAAATCCCCCTTAGGATTTGGAACACTAAGGATCGTATTCTAGATTTCCAGAATGAAAATTTTCATTATCTTGAGTATGAAAATCTTCGTAATGGAAAACTCCACCTTAGATAAACTCCCCCTAACTTAGGGATATTTCTTCTTCACTTGGATTTCTTTTTCATTCTCCCCCTTTTTGATTTTCAAAAAGTGTTTGAGGGAATGGAAAAAAATTATGGTACCTGAAATATTAGTACAAACATCCATACAATACAAGCAACCACAATTTCATTAGGATTGGAAAAATTTTGTATAAGAAAAAACAGACACAACAAAATATCAGATTTGGGTCTATTTTGATTATTTTTTCTTCGGTGTCAGCTTTTTCAAGATATTTTTTCCTTTTTTAGCTCTTTTTGATTCTCCTATTATTGATTCACTAAGGATTTTATCCTATAATCTTGAGCCATCAGAGCTTCTTCCTAATCCTTCAACAATTCATCTTACTTCACTAGCTTTTCTTCAATCTCAGTCTGTGATCCCTTTCAGTTTTCCAAATCTGGACAACAAAACTCCACATGCCATTCATATCTTTAACATCCTGAATCTGATTATTTTGTTCAAGGGTTAGCTTATTCTCAAAAAAAATTGTAAGATCCTTGTTTTTGGTGTCTTTGGTATCAAAGGATTCCTTGACATCTTCTTTAAATTGATCAAGCTCTCTAAAATCTTCAACAATCGTCTTTGTCCACCTGGTCATTTTCTTGAAAGATTTTCTGTGAGATTCATAATTGATAAGTAAATTCTTGTGTTCGGCTTCAATATTTACACACCTATATATCACCATGGATATAGATTCTAATTTCTGATTCATGCTATGCTGGAGCATCTGGCATCTAGAGTCAATTGTTGGAAAGATCAGAATGGTTTCCACTAGCTTCTTCAGGGACTGAATGAAAAAATCACATCCTAGAGATGATGACTCTGAATCTGACATTTTTCTTCGTGATAGTTCTTCTTCTAGCTCAACTAGCTTCCTCTTAGAAGTTCCACCAGCTTCCTTCTTCCTCAAAATTTCTTTCGTTGGGGTATCAACAACCACTTGTTTCCCCTTGTAGGTTTTTTGAATAGCTTCTTCATCTAGAGATTTCTGCTCACTCTCAGACAACTGAAAAATATTATCTTCATCAATTTTTTCTGTCTCACCTCCTGCCTCAATATCTGCAGAGAGAATGAATTGATCATTATAGCTTTCTTCCTAAAATAATTTTTTCACTTCCTCTTCATCCTTCTTATCCAATTTTGGAGTAGAAGGTTTCGAAGATCCGGCCTGAGAATTCCAGAGTGAGAATTTTTCGAAAGAACATCCCTTCTCATGAATGTCTTCAACTTGCTTTATCAAATCATCTGTATTATATTTTCTTTCATCATTTTGTACTTCTTCTACAGATTCCTTCTCTTCAACAACCTTTTCAAGCACTTTTTTTGGAGTCATGAATTTCTTCCCCAGTGTCTCAGGTAATGGTTCTACTAATAATGTTTTTGGTACGGAAACGTTCTCGTATGAAACTTCAATAAACTTCAAATGAGATTGAACAATATCTACCTCTGAAATATTTTTTATGCTTCTTTTCTTTGGCTTGCTTCTCAAGCTCTTCACCATCTTTCTCTTTCAGTGCTTTGTCCTCTTCGGGGTCTAGGACAAACTGTGGCTCTCCTTCATTCTAATTTTTCTTATCATCCCTCCACATAGTTACAACCTCATCCGGATAGGATTTCTACCATATGGGTTTTGGAGGTGTGGATTGAGTTTCTTTAGCCTTAGGGGTTTTCTTTGTTTCTTCCACATCCTTTAGTTTCCTCTTCTTTCCAGCTTTCTTTGATGGTTCAGCCTCTTCAGCATTTTTTGGAATAGATTCAACGTCTTCCTATGGTAGGTCATAAAACTCTCTTGTCTCCTTGGAGAAACTGAATTTCATCTTCTTAAGGGTATCATCACTGATTAGTGTTACTTTACAATTCCTCGTCTAGGAACTGCAAGTGATATTGAAATATTCAATGCACCGAACTAACAATTTGGAGAATAGGACAGGATACATGATAATCTGTGTTCTTAGATTCCCATTCTTGATATTCAATATCCTAATTAGAATATGCTTCATCATATTGATTTTCCTTAGATTTACCAAAAAAATATAAGATATACATCTTACTTTTCTTAAGAGTGTCCCTTTCAACCTTTCTCAGTACGATAAGACCCTGAACCCATAACTCTTGGATCTGATTGTTGGTAGGGAAGGGAGAAATCTTTGTAGTCTTGAGATCTTTATGTCTAAGACATTGCATAGCCTTCACTTTTACAAAACTTCCTTGAAAATCCAATAATTTTTGGGAACAAAACTCAGCTTCCCCTTTATAAGATAACCCTACAAAGCTAGCAGCCTTGGTATAAGAATGTGCATAAGTTTTACCATAACATTTGAAGGAATGTTTTTCTCTGCCATATTCCTTGAAAAATAAAACTGATTCATAAAACTCTATCAGAAAATCCAGATACACAACATCCTGAGCTCCTGGCTTCAAAATAGATACACTCTACCATCCATTAAGCTTGATATTCTTTGAAATAATATAATCATACTTGTTGAAAAAGTTCGGATTGACCAACCTCTCCCTATAAAACTACCACTCCACAATCGGCTTGACTGTAGGCATCTCTTGAGAAGGATCTTCACCAAACATTCATAATTGAGGACTTATGAAAAGTTCAGAATGGGATTTTGAAGAGGGGAATAGCTTTGATATGCAAAATCTTGTGAACCGATGTGGGAAAACCATCGGGAGTCCCCTTTTTATAGGTATTGAAGCAATGGATGAACATACCATATGAATCCAATGGATGATAATTCTTCTGATTTGACCGGACGGTTGAAGTGATATCAAAAAGGAAAATTTGGTAGTATCCGATCTTATGAGGTTTTTAAAGGAAAAGATTCGTATTAAAGGAAACTAGAATCTGAGAAATTTTAAAAACAAAAGAAACTAATAGCATGTAAAAATTTATTACGAAAACTCAAGTAGAAACAAACCTTTCGGATTGTCAGGAGAATTATTCGTATTGAGGAAAATTCTTCTTGAAGGAAATTTGATTCGAAAAAAAAATTAAAACACGAGTATGAAAAAAAATTAGTGCCCAGATCTTCATTACAAAAATATTCATTACGAAAATCTTCATTATGAATAAGTTTAGTACAAAAATATCAAGTACGAAAGTCTTCACTATGAGAACATGAAAAACATTATTACAAAAAATATGAAAAACCACAAAACAGAAAAAATATGAAAATCTTCATTACGAAAAATATGAAAAACTTCAATACGAAAAATATGAAAAACATTATTATGAAAAATATAAAAAACATCATTTTGAAAAATATAAAAAACTTCACTATGAAAAATATAAAAAACTTCATTACGAAAAATAAGAAAAACTTCATTACAAAAAATATAAAAAACTACATTATAAAAAGTAAGAAATAATTCAATACGAAAAATATGAAAAACATCTTTATGAAAAATATGAAAAACCTCAATACGAAACATATGAAAAACTACATTAATTAATAAGAAAATTTACTCCCCATATAAAAAGTAGTTTATTACTGTAAGAAGAATGGCTCAACTAGAAGTTAAAAAGTAGGATTAACTTAAGGTTATCATTCCTAACTTTTGTATAATGTATTCAAATATATCGGAGGGTAATGATTTTGTGAAAATATCAACAAGTTGATCTTGTGTTCCGATAAATTGAAGAATGATATCTCCTTTTTGAGTGTGATCCCTATAAAAGGGATGCCTAATATCTATGTGTTTTTCATGAGAGTGATTTATTGGGTTCTTACTAAGGGAAATGGCACTTATATTATCACACAAAAAATTTTTTTTTGGTAAAACGCATACCATAGTCTGTGAGTGTGTGTTGCATCTACAACACTTGAGCATAACAACTCCCAGCTGCTACATATTCAGATTCAGTAGTGGAAACTGCAACTGAGTGTTGCTTCTTGGAAGACCAAGAAACTAGTGAATCTCTTAATAAATGACAAGTTCCAGATGTACTCTTTCTATCCATTCTATATCCACTAATGTCAGCATATGCAATTTTTTTTAAAAAATCATTTCTAGAAGTATAAAAGAGTACTAAATCCATGGTTCCCTTTAAGCATCGAAAATTTATTTTCACAGCCTTTAAGTGAGATTATTTAGGATTGTATTGATATCTTTCACAAAAGAATTTTAAAAACATTAAATCTGGACGACTAGCTTCCAAGTAAATTAAAATTCTTATCATACCTCTAAAAGATGTTTCATCTATTCGTTTCCCAGCTTCATCAAGATCAAGTGTGTTAGAGGTACCAAAGGGAATACTAATGCTTTTAGTATTGTCATATCCATACTTTTTATAAAGATATTTAACATACTTATGTTCGAATATATAGATTTTTTCTAGTTTTTGAGAGAATTGAAAACCAAGGAAAAGTGTTAACTCATCCATCATACTCATTTCAATCTCAAATTTCGTTATATCTATAAAGGAATCAGTTAAAGACTTCTGAGTTAAACCAAATATAATGTCATCAACATATATTTGAACAATCAAACCATTTTTATTATCTTTCATTATAAAAAGGGTTGGATCTGCATTTCCCTTAACATAGTTATTTTAAAGAAAAAAACCTTTAAGTCAATCATACCAAGCTAGAGGGGCAAGTTTAAGTCCATACAGAGCTTTGGTAAGTCTAAAAACATGATCAGGATGTTTCGTATCTTCAAAGAAAGAAGGTTGTTCAACAAAAACTTCCTCTTGAACATAACTATTAAAGAAAGCACATTTCACATCCATTTGAAAAAGTTTGAAATTGAAAAATGCTGCAAAGGAATGTAAAGTACGAATAGATTCAAGTCTTGATAAAGGAGAATAGGTTTCTTCATAGCTTATTCCTTCTTGTTGATTATAGCCTTTAGAAACTAATCTAGATTTATTTCTAACAATGATCCCATTTTCATCACACTTATATCTAAAGACCCATTTTACTCTTATAACAAAAGATTCCTTAGGTATTTCGACCAAGGTATAGACATTATTCTTTTTGAATTCATTTGCATAGCATTAATCCAATCATCATCACCTAAAGCTTCATCAGTGATTTTTTGTTCTAATTGGGAATGGAATGCAAGATGTTCTACTTCATTTCTTAAAGAACTTATAGTCCATACAGGTTTATTTACATTACCAATGGTACTATCACGAGGATGATTCTTTGGAAACAATTGATTTGGGTTTTGTAAAACTTGTTCAACAACATAGGGTAGGAAATGTTCTACGGTAAATGTTTCAGAAGTATCTTCATGGACATTTTACTTATCAGAAGGATCATCTAACATAGGTTGATAATCAGTTTTTGAAAACACATCCATAGATATAGGCTGGGGTTGTTTAAAAACAAAAGGATCAGTTTAATCAAATTTGAAATGTACTGTCTCTTGAACAGTACAAGTGTTTTTATTGAAAACATTATATGCCTTAGAAGTAGTGGAGTAGCCTATGAAAATTTCTTCATCAGATTTTGCTGAATATTTATATAGATTATCTTTAGTATTCATAATGAATACCTTGTAACCAAAAACCTTAAAGTATTAAAGTATAGGTTTTCTACTATTCTATAACAAATAAATAGTTTTATTAAGAAAAGGAATAATAAAAAATTGATTTATAGTATAACAAGCAGTACTTATTGCTTCAGCCCAAAAATGATTGGCTATAGAATAATTACTAAACATGGTACTAGTTATATATTGAAGAATTATATTTCTTATTTCAACCACACCATTCTGTTGAGGTGTTCTGGGTGCTGAGAAGTTGTGAGTAATACCTTTTCTACAACAAAAATTTTCGAAATCAGAATTTTGAAATTCTCCACCATGATCACTATGAATATTTTTCAATTGAAGGTTTTTCTCATTTTTAACTTGGGATCAAAAACCTTTGAAATAAGAAAAATCTTCATACTTCATTTCTATAAAATAGACCCATGTAAATCTCGTGTAATCATCATCCAAGACAAATACATAATACATGCCCCTAATACATCTAGTTTGAATTGGACCAAAAAGATCTATATGCACTAACTATAATGCATCAGTAGATGAGACTTCACCGACTAATTTAAAACATGATTTATGTTTCTTTCCATATTGACAAGGGTCACAAACTTTTGAGGAATCAAATCTAAGCTCCGGTAGAACCTTAACTAATCTTTTCTTAGAAAGTTTGCTTAATTTCGTAAGGTTACAGTGTCCTAACCTTGTTTTCCATAACCAAGAGTGATCTTCCATTGCATTAAGTTAAGGTAAACATGGAACCTATGGTCTTCTACGTCTAGTGAGTAAACATTCTTTTTCCTGTGGGCAAAAAGAATAAAGTCTTCCTTGGAATTGTGTACTAGGGAATTGTCATTCCTAAAATTTACAAGGTAGCCTTCCTAACATAATTGGCTTATGCCAATGAGGTTGTGCTTAAGACCTTTAATAAATAAAACATTTGAAATTAATGTTTTACCAAGAAGAACAATGTTTCCTATACCAATAATTTTTCCCTGGGCATTATCTCTAATAGTTACTTTTCTTCCTTTCGTCTTGATAATCTTTTAAAAATAGTTTTTGTTACCAGTCATATGCTGGGAAAATCCACTATCCATGTACCACATATTGTTGTTGGTACTCTATCTACTTTACTAAAAACAAGAGTTAGACTTTCAGAATCCAAACTTTCAAAATGAAAATTTTTTGTCACCCACATCTTCTTAGAAAAATAGGCTTTATGAAATCCTAAAGATTGGGTTTTGTTTAGAGAACAATTCTTTTTCCCAATGTCCACCACACTGAGACTTAGTACATAATGGAACACTTTGAGGAACGAATTAATTGTTACTAAAAATTGGTTTAAAACTAGTATAATCAAAATCAGAACTATTCCTTATAGGTAGGATTTGAGAATACATTTTATCAAAATTTTATTTATCTAAACTAATGTTTGAAAAACACTACCTCAAGGAAAATATTTCGTATTTGATTTTGATAACCACGTTCTTGTCTTCAAAAACATTTTATTTTCAATTAGAGCTGGGCTCGAAAACATTTTTCTTAGAAATTATATTTTCTATATCATTAGAAAGTTTATTCTTCGCAGAATTCACTTCCTTAAGGCATTTTGAAAGACTTTCAAAATCATCATTTTTCTTATCAAGATCTTTATATTGATTTGATATTTCCTTAGTAATAATTTTATTCCTAGAATTTTCCTTATCATGTTTTTTCATGAGTTTTGAATTCCCAATCTCAACGAGTTTGGAAAACCTAGAAACTTCTTCATAGGAAGGTAATGTATTATACTCATCAGAAGAAGATTCGTTATCCAAAGAGTTATAATATTTATCATTACTATAATTTTCATTTAAAGAAAGATCAGTCAATGATTTATCATTATGTACATTATCCATAAAGAAATGATTGTTAATAGGTAGTATAGCTATTAGACCAAGATTCATTTGTCCAGAAGATTCAAAATCTGAAGACTCATCTAAAGAGTCTCCACCACTAGAACTCCAGGTGTCATTAGCATTCAAGACTTTCATAGCTTTACCATTGTAATAGTTCTTTCTGTTTCTCTCAGAATCCCTTTCCTTTTATTCTTTTCTATTTAGCATAGGACAATCTGGTGTTATATGTCATGCTCTCTTGCATTCATAACATGTAACTTCTGAATCGTTCTTACCTTTCCTTTCTTTCTTATTATATCTAGATTGAAAGTTCCTCTATCCAGCTATCTTGTTCATCCTTCAAGAAAGATTTTCTAATTCATTCTCTGAGGATTCACATCCACTAGATTCAGATTGGATAACAATATTCTTAGATTTGGATCTATTAACTCTCTCAATATTCAAGGATTTCATATGAGTAGAAGTTTTAGTTAAAGCAACACTTCCATTACCATTCTTCTTTTTTACATTATCAGCAACTCTCTTCATTCTAGTCTAATGTTGAAGAACAGTTCCAAACAGCTCATCTATAGAAACCTGAGTAACCATTCTATTCTCATCTATAGCCGTTCTCATGGATTCCCACTCATTGGGAATGATGTCTTTGATCTTATTAACAAGATCTTCATCGTCTAATCCTTTCTCACCCATGGATTGTAAACTATTCACAATAGTGATGAATCTTTGTTGCACCATGAATATGGGTTCCCCATTAGGAAAGAATAAACCATGATATTAATCTCTATGCATGGCTCTTATAGTTTCAATTACTTTGGAAGTATCAATGTGAGTGACTTTAAGTTTCTTCCAGATAGAATTTTAGGCTTCACTAGATGAAATTTGGCAATATATGATTCTAGTCATGGAACAAAGTATTGTATTGCATACCTTATAGTTCAGTTGATATTCCGGATTTTCTTGATTGGTAATGGTACTAACTTCTTTGTCAGGGATTTTATATCCTCCAGTAAGCACAACGAAATTATCAACACCTGTATTGATAATAAAAGTCTTCATGCATTCTCTCCAATATTCGTAATCATTCCAATCAATAATAGGTGGTATAGTTGGATTGAGATTGTCTTTGGAACCAACATTGATTCCTACCATCATAAAGAAAATTATTTCCACAAATTATTGTTAATAGAAAATGTTCCTAAACAAGAAAAATATTCCTAAGCAAGAAAAATATAGAGCAAGAGTATATCTAAGAAAGAATGAATCTGAACTATACAAGTCCGAAGAACTGATTCGGAAAAAGTGTGAATCTAGAAATTCAATTCGGGAAGTAATAGGAAGAAAAAATTATCTTATGAATCTAATCGTGAGATTAATTCAAAGGTAACCATCCTCTGATACCATTTTTAGGATTGAATATGTAAATTTGTGATGCTCAAATACAAGAGCTGGGTGAATTGTATACTTTAAAAATTCATAAGGACATTTTTGCGTAACCAAAATTTACAACACCCCTATGTTCTAATAACATTCTTGATTCTGGAAAAGTGATTTAGGAAATGAAACATAACAGAAGGTTAAAACAACTAAGATTCTACCTTAATGTGTATATAATCTTACTAAATTAGAGTACAAGTATAATGAAGTATAAGATAGTTATACTTTCCTCAACAATACAAATGCAGCAGAAAACTTGTAACAAGGCAAGTAACAAGTAGTAAAACTTTAAACCCAAAGAGAAGGGTATCCAACAACATTGGATAATGGTCCCTTGATTTATTCATTCAACAAATTCTATCTTTCCCACACTAGGGTAAGCCCTTGATATGAAGATCAGAGTCTATCTTGTTATACCATCAAGCCCTCAACATCAAAGTAGTCGACACCTCTGTCTTCCTCAGTAAGGAATCCCTCAACTTCAAGGTAGTCGGCACCTCTGTCTTCTGTTCCCAGGATTCCCTCGATTGTACTCAGCAACAATCGGAGTCACACAAAGAATATCTGAACAAGATGTTCAGTACGCACAAGGCAATAAATCCTCTCTCTCTCTCTATAATTCTCCTCAGCAGCATGTAATCACTAGATTGATCAACTTGTTGTGAGCTCCTTCAAATGATCTCATATTTATAGGCATGACTTCTACGGTCGGTCCCCTCCTCCAACGATCATATTTTTCTTTGAATTTTGTAGGGACTTGTACATGTGTCACTCAAACAATGGTTAGTGAGTAACTGAAAGCACAACATCATTTTCTAACAAAACAAGTGTAACCATAACTAAAATTCAGTATTCTTAATGTTATCAAGTGAATGTTCGTAGTGTAACCATAATTGAATTCGGAGTGTATAATTCAAGGATATTGGGATTCTTTTATCTCGGAATTTTGAACCTGTATTCTATAGAATTACAGAGTCTGAATTTCAATGATGTTCGGAATCTAGATTAACAAGAATTCGGATCCTAAACTTAGAAAGTTCGGAGTCAGAGTTCAAGGGAATTTAGAGTCAGAACTCATGAGAGTTAGGAGTTTGAATTTAGATAACTCAGTGTTAGAAATTATAGATGTTCATAACCAGAATTCAAATTCAGAATTCTGAGTTAGAACTTAGAAGAGTTATTATCCAGAATTTTGAGAATTCGGAGTCAGAACTCAGAAGAGTTCGTATCCAGAATTCGTAATCATAATTCAGAGTCACAACTCTGAAAAGTTCGTATCCAAAATTTGTAATCAGAATTCAGAATCAGTACTCATAAGAGTTCGTATCCATAATTCGTAATCGAAATTCGGTGTCAGAACATAGAAAAGTTCGTATTCAGAATTCGTAATCAGAATTCGGAGTCAGATCTCAGAAGAGTTCGTAACCAAAATTCTGAGAATTCGGATCCTAAAATAGAATGCTGCATAATAAGGTATTTATAGGATTTTGAGGTTTTGATTTCAAATGAAATTTTACACTTACAAAAACTATAATATGATCAATGAAAACAAGGTAAAGATAAATTTCATTGAGGAAGGAAATTTTCCTTATAGAAGTAAATCATAGGGTAAAAGGTGATTTTCCTTGAGATAAGGTGTTTGTGATTTTCAAATCAAGAAGGAATGGTCAAGTCATAATGAAACCTTATTAACATAACAATCTCCCCCAAGTATGAAGGATTGGAAATGACATAAGGAAAACCTTATTGACTCAACAACACAAGACATCAATGAAATTCATTACTTTGTGTAATAAAATATAACATTGGTGTTCCTTGTAAAAAAGTTAAAATTTATATAGCATGTAGTGAATGATTTACATAGTTCTATACAAAATTTAATCAAAAAATAGGTATTTAATATTAAATAAAATATTTATAATGTTTTATAAAATTAAAAATATAAAAAATATTGAATTAACAATGAATATATAATTCAAACAATATATGGGTGTGATATTCTACCCCCTAAAAATTAAATTAACCATCAAAATTCATCTAGGTTATCAAGAAATTCATACTTTATTGATTCATTCATAGAAACCCAGATCATAAAATCAAATACCAAAACATCCATTAAAATTGGAATATAGGAACTATAATGGTTACGCAATATAATAGATAACTAGGCTTCCACAATTTATAACATAGGTTGGGAGTGGGGATTGGACATAGAAGAAAATATAAATATTTATAGGGAGTCATTGAGTTCATAAATCGTAAATAATTGAATGCTAAAAGTATTGTAGAAGGTATAAAACTCATAAATCTAGGATGATTTAAAAGGTTATCAGTCCAAGTAAAATAAGGTATGCGGACAGAACATTTTTTACCATTATTAAGATGTTGATTAATTCATTTGTTGACCAATAATATAGGGAAATATAATTACATGATATATTTATATAAACAACAATAAATTATTTATTTGTGCTTTTAACAATTTCAAGTTCATCCATTACTTTACGAAATGGATGTCTCGAAATTACAATTAATGGCAGAAGCACTAAAATACACTTTTTAGTAGATATTAGAGAACATAATATAATGAAATTTATTGTTCTTTGCCTATAAGAATCAAAAAAAAAATATTTTTAATATATTAACCTATAAAAAATAATAACTCCACTATTTCATCATAGATATTTACTCATCAAATATAATTAAACATTAACCAATACATTGCATAAGCCATCGGTAGGCATGAAACCCTTATCGTGCTTCAGTGATGAGTTCAAGACCCACAGCCTTGCCATACATTATTGGTTTTCACCGGACATACATGATTTCCATTAATAGAAACACACTAATATAATTTCCAAAAAAAATATGATATACATCCTTAATATAAGTTTAGCCACAAAATGGCATTTTAGCCTGGTTTTTCAAAACAATCCCAACACATAAATATATCCTATATTGTTTAACATAAAATTTTCACAAATTGATATCATTAAAACCCTTACTAAAGATGAAAATAAAACACATTTGAAAAAAGTTCATGAAATTAGGAAAACATTTATCCCCCATACATCACAATGCATCTCTTAATTTATTCATTCCATACATGGGAATAATTGTATGGTAAATTTTGTTGGAACGCGGTAACAACAACAATTACTATTAATCCATTTGGAAATCATCTATTCATTCTTATTCCATAGATTAATAAATATATTAAATAAATCCAAGATGTTGTAAAAATCATCCAAAATTGAATGGACTACTAGTCTACAAGTGCTTAATTAGTTCCAAGGTTATCAGAACATTACAATTTACTTATTCATATACGATATATCATTATCTGAACTACAATATTTAAACATACGTAACATTTTAGTGTTAATATTCTCATAGTAAATATATATATCCTTTTCATTTAATCTATTTTCTTATCCATCAAAAAATTCAACATAATCATTCAAATCCTTAGTGAAATACAAAAACTGGAAATTCCCAGTTTATTTCATCATTTATATAACATCTTTCAATATTTCTAAAAAAATAATATCTTCAATTACTCTATATTATCCATATTCCAAAAGAAGTCTACCTCATCCTATTACTAGTCATATCATTCCTCTCAAATTTCATGTGTAGTATCACCATCATTAGAAATATAACCATTACTCACACCTCCTTTCAGATTCTATCTAGGTGTTTTCTTATTAGAACATTTATTTCTGTAATGTATCTATTTACATTTCACTTTACAACCATACCCTAATCTATATCTAGATACCATATTACAATCATTCTGTATTGTTCATTTTAATACAATAGGGAATAGTAATGATCACCTGTTATGGTAACTAAATTCTCTAATTTACATTTCATTATACCAACACATATCCTAATCATTGTTATGATTTTATTTGAACAATTACAATAATTTATGATTTTTATAATTCTTTATACAACATTAATATTCACATTCTCATATTAACTAATTGTAATTATTTTTATTTTTTACATTAATATATCCTAACCCTTTTAGATATACATAAAATAAAAACATAAAGAATATCTATTATAATATTCTATCTGTTAAATTTGAAATTATATAAGTTGAAACAAACTCCCATTAGCCTTTTATAAGTTATATTATTTTTAGAATATCGTTTGTTTTACACAGAAATAAATATTTTTCAGGAAGTAGTATTATGTTTTTTTTACTGTTAATATCTTACATATTAAATATTTTTTATTATATCATATGGTATATTATGTGTTAAAAAACATTGTTAGAAAATTTTAATTTTATTCATTTAAATACACCACTATAGATGAGAATATAATTCCATAATATTTTAACAAATATATTGATAAAAATTGAACCTAAATAAAAAATTGTTTTATATATATTCTCAAAACATAGGATAGAGAATCATATAATTCATATACTAAATTTTATCTATATCATCTTATAATGAAAACCCTATATTATCATGTCATATCATATAAGATAAATGTGATGAAGATACACATCCTTTAAAAATATCCACATAAGGAAGATAAACCAAAATAAATTCAAATTTTCGTTGATGCAATTGTTAACTAGATCACATGAATTAAAACTACAATCTCTACCAATTATTCATATGATTTTGGACAATTTTATATTTAAAAACATATAAATTACACATTTAGTATAATATACATTTGATAATAAAATATTTTATTTCTATGACACATATCACAAACATGGAAAATAGATATATTTGAAAACCCTCTTCAGGTATTCCATACAATCGCATTATATTCAATAATTACTCATTCTTGATAATGACCAACAAATTCAAATAAACATATTTTTCATCTTCATGAAATATTTTTAAAATTTCTGATATCTTTTATGGGTTTTACCTCTTACCACCTTATATTATTTGTAGTGTACATGTACATATAAATTATATGGATAGTTTGTTTATTCTCTTCACTCTTAGAATATATGGTATTTTTTAAAATCAAACTTTTTTTGAAAATAATACTAGGATATAAAAAATATAATAAATTATTATCTAGATTATTATTTACTATAAATCACTAGTCCCTCTAAAAATATTCAATGAATTTGAATACAATTAACATAATGAATCATATTTAGTATATAATACTTTTGTTACTTAGTTCAGTTGGAATTATGATCCTTTGATACCCAAAATGAATCATTCTATTATTCTATCATAATTATTATATTAATGGTGAATAATTCAACACTTAGTTACCCAAGAAGAAAATATTATGTCCCTTATAATATTTCTCTTACACATGAAAATTTATTAGGTTATCTATTATAGAATTTTCTTATATTAAGATCCTCATTAAAAGGATTAATATATTGTTTAGATTGATATTGATAATGAATTTATCTAGAAAATGAATATAATTACATATATATTTTAATCAAGGCCTATTAATGAAATTGATTCCACTAAAAATTATGAACTTATACATCAAGTACCATTAGAGATAAAAGAAACCATTTTTTAGTATGCAGTGGTTCTATAATGTATTTTCTAAAACAACATTCTTTGAAAGGGAATCAACTAATTAAAAATATCTGAGAAGCATGTATAGTTTTTTGTGTTATCTATTACCCAAATCCAATATGTGGATTCACTCAACTCTACCCCTCATTTATCAAAATTCTATTAGGGTCTCCAGGATAGTGTAAACCAAATAAAAATCCCAAACATATGCTAATAAACATCAATTCAAGGGATTCATGGTATAGAATGGCTTACCCAAATTTTTATACATTCAAACAATTAAATTATTTCCTTTCACAAGATAATCCATGGTCACCTATATGTGGTATGACATACCAATTTATATGATTGAGTTATGGAAAACTGTCCTTCTAGAAAGAATCTCACACATTGTATATGAGGGTTGTTACTTTTACTATCCAACACATTTAATATAAATTATATGCATAATAAATTCATAAATATTAATGTAAATATAAAAATTATATTTTAATATTTTATTCACATTTTTTTATAGATGATTATAATTACACTGTTTTGGAAACCCTTTTCCAACCTCTAAAATAATGTTCCAATATAAAATTAATATGTAACTCTTTTGGTGACCCCCTATGTTTGGTTTAATCGCCCAAAACGTGAAGGTTGGTATATTAAAATGTATACAATTTAATCATGTGTGTATGTTATATGATCAAATCATATAAATTCATATACTTAGGTGTGATTGATAAAACACACAAGGGAAATATTAGTGTGTTATATATCACACCCAATTCACATTCCTATACAAGTAATGCATCCATGAAAGTATGTGTACTAGCCCCACATCTCCCTACCTGGGGAGAATTTAAAAGGTAGATAATAAAATTAATTTATTCCATAACACCTAATATTCTCAAAATATTCACATGAATTAATCTACAACTCATACCAAATTACAATAAGAGGATAAGGTAATTCAAAACCAAATTTTAGGACATAAAACCTATATTGATTAAAAAATATCTATCCTTGAATAAAAATATCATATCAAGGGGAATAAAAAATATTTATATTTAATAAATAATTTAGTGAACATGAATATCAATGATGTTAACTATATAAATAAACAATTAATTTGTTTTCCAAAAAAGGCTACCTTTGTAAACTATACCTAAATAAATTGTCATTATAATGATTTTTTAATATTTTATAAATATTTTTTTAATATTAACCCATTAAATTTAATATTAAATAAAATTTTATTTATATTTCATGAATTATAAACATTTTATTATTCAATATCTATAATATTAACATTTTTTATAATCTGAATAACATATATGTTGAATTTTATAAACATTATAAACCACCACTTCTGATTTATAAAAAAACCATTTATATTTTGATCATAATGTATGCCACTTAATTTTCTAAAAAATATTTTATTATATTATAATATAATATTTGTGAAAAAATATTCAAAATATTTATTTAATAAATTATAAAAAATTTATAATTAATTAATAAATAAACTATAATACTAATAAACTAAAATAATAAAAATACATTTTGTTATGATTTATATAAAAATAATAAATCATAAAAACCATTTAATATGTTGAGAAATTTTTAAATAATATTCCTCTTACCATTACAGAAAACCATTATTCTTAAAAATATTATCCACTTATTACCCTTACATAGACACTCTATGTGTGGGTAACACTGTTGAATTATCATAATATATTGATTATCTTCATATAGATCCCTTGAATTTACTTGTTACCTTTTGATATATCTGCTGCAAGTATGGAATTCCAATGATTATCACATAGTGTAAAGGTAAAGATCGAGTAAATTTGTATAGAATAACATATTCCAATACCCGTATGGGTAAATCCCTAGAGTACATTATGAAATAAATTCTTTCATAAGGGTAAAACCATTATCCATCATTTTTTGTAATGGTAACCACAAGGTTACGCTTACATAAAAAATCTACATATGGGAATAGTTTAATGAAAAATGATATTTACCTTTAAACATAGAAATGGAACTTTTGTTTTATACCATTAGGCAACCCATTTGAGTAAATGGATTTTGGGGTTTACACTTATGCCGATATTCAACAGAAGTATTTGAACATTATGTAGCCAACCTATATTATGATAAATCAAATATACGATTATAAATCTTATATAAGAGTCTGTAATCCTCCTATAGTTTTATATAAAATCATTATTTCACCTTTTTTCAAAACCAATGTGGAAAAAATGAATACTTCTAGAATGAAATGACTTTGAATCAACTAATGGGTTTTTTATGATCTTTTGAATCAGAAGATAACCCAAAACATATGATATATATATTTAATTAATTAAAGATTAAATAATTCTATAAATTTGGGTACATGGAATTCAAAAATTATATAAATTTTTATCTTTTGCCATAGATATTTTTTGAGGAAGATCATGAGGGGAAGTGAAAAAAACAGTCTTCCGACGAGGGTGTAAACTATCTAATGCATAAGTGATCAAATAATAAGTACACCCAAAATCTAAAGGTGTTATAGAGCCATATCAAATTGGATAAATTAAATCTCAATAATTAGAGAGTATTTTAGAAACACATTAACATCACACAACTCACACACATTAATATGATAGGATCTCATCCTCATTTATTTCTAATGCTCACAACTCATCTATTTTTTAATGCATCATATTTATTTTTGACTACTATGATATAATTAAAAAATTATTCAATTTATTTAGTGAAAATAATTTAGTAAATTCACTATGTATTATAACTGATGAATAAACCATTGATCATATGTAAATAATATATATATATACACATGAAATCATCACATCAATAACAACCAAAACTGGTATGAATAAAATTCCATTTATTTTAATTAAATTCATTATGTATATAGAAAAAGCATGCATTATTTTTGTTTTCATATATCCTACTAGAGTTAATTTACCTTTATCTATCCTTACCATTGATAATATATATTTTGAATAGTGATCAGATGAGTAGTAAAAATATAGGGTTTCAAAAAAAAACCTTTTTGACATAGACATAGGAAATAATGACCTCTTCCTGTAGGATCATACCCTATAAAGCCCATTTTTAGTGCTTTCTAGGGGGATATAATTTTTGGGCTTTGTCCAAGATCAATAAAAATCCGAGATCTAAAAATATATTCATCAGAGAAACTTTTTATGGAATAAGTTCAAGCTAATCGAGAACAAGACCGCAACATTGTTCACCGAATGACCCCATGAAATCCCAACAATCACACAAATTACTCTTAGGGTTTATACTTGTATAATAAAGGTAAATTAAACAAGACCATAGAATTAGGATTATTTTAAATATTTTTTTATATAATATTGAATATACTTTGATTCTATTTTTATTACTTTTTCAATGATTATTTAAGAATAAATAGCATTTTTTGTTAATATTTTTATTTAAATAAAAATTCCATTTTGATGAATTAATATTTTTTTAATTAAAATATTTTTAATTAAATTTCATTACTAAATTAATTTTATTATATATAAATGATAGTATAATTCTTATGAATTCAATTTTAATTTTTATTATGGTTTGAAAACAGTTTTTATCAAAACCCGTCAATTTTCAATAAATAAGTGTTTTTATTTTAATAATTAAATTTAACATATTTAGAAAATTATTTAGATAAAATGAATAATAATTTTTCGTGCATGAAATCAAAATTATCCAACGGTCAGTTTTTCATAATTTTCTAAGATAATTTAATTTTTTGGGAAAAATTAAATACCTTATAAATATATAATGTGTTTTATGACATCATAATGTCCCAATAGTGATGTAATAAAATACCGTAAATGTTATATTAAGAATAAAATATTTTTTTCCTTTTAAAATAACTAAATCTCAGTTTTAATTTATTTATTTTACAAATCCTTAGTGAATCCTCCAAGACATTTAAAATATTTTATTATTTTAAAATAATTGCCTTTATTGTGTTACTCACCTCCACATAGAAAAGAGAAATATTTTTTTTATATTCATCAATTATACTTTTAAAATATTATACAACACTCCCATTTTCCAGTAACCATTTCAAAAATCATGGTATATATTTTGGTTTTGATTATTTTAGTATGTAGTGTCCAAAACCTAAATAAAAAAAGATTCCCCCCCCCCATAATTCCTATATAAACTCACTAGAAAACCCATTCCTCTTCTCTTGATCTTGTTGAATATTGTCCACCAGCTTCACATACTCCATAGAATCATTTCAAGGCCCCCCTAGTCTCCCATAAAGCCTCTCCCAAGCCAATGGGATCACACATCTTTGTAAGGGATCCTTACCTTTCTCTATTCCATTCAATTCAATAACCTTGTTTGAAATTAGTCAATTTAATTTCAAATGCTTATATTGTAATACTATTATAATTAATTCCATACATTCAATTTTATGTTATTATAATGAAATAATTTTAATCCTTCCCCCATTTATACCATTTTATACATCGTTACTGTGTCTAAATTCTATAAGATATTTCTCTCTTGTTATTTCCATTTCAAGAAATTCATTTGTATTATGCATATTAAATTCAATTTCATATATTGGTATATTATGTTTCAATTATACCCTCACTTTAAATTTTGTTTATTAACTATGATATACCCCTTTCTCTCTTATCTAACCATTTTTTTAATTTCTATAATACGTCTTTATGATACCAAAATAGCACCACAATTTTCTATGCCAAAATTGTGGTGTAGTGAATACCATATCGATTCCTATATCAAGTGTATTCAACTTTTTGAACATATAATTATTTACTGGTGACATAAATGTATGCATTACACATCCTTCAATCGTGTAATATTTGATTATTTTGAATGAATCTTTTTTATATGATCTATGTGGCACTCTTAAGTATTATATTTAAACGAATATGAGGTGTGTTCTCGGGTAGTGCTCTAATGAATTGGTTAATGTTTAATAACATGATACATCTTGTTGGTACATGGGATTACCTAATTCATCTATATGACTTTTTTACACTATATTGGGACTTGGATTTCCTGATTCCATTATGTTATTAATGTTGAGTTTTATGTTGTTTCCACATTTCCATGTTATGATAATCATGTTATATCATGAATTTATGTTAATTTTTCACTTATGCACCATTAATATTTTTATTTCCTAACATTTATTGTATTCTTCATGTTATTCATTATTTACTCTTTTTTAGGCTTTATATCTCACCCATTTCTTATGTAGATCCTCATGTTATCCAATGAAATACAATATACGAAAGAATTTTGTGGTCATGTAAAATATGTTCTCAATAAATATTTTTATTTCAAGTTTTATATTGATATTTAATGAACCTAAATCCTTAATACACTTCACCTATACATTTTCTATATTTTATCTAGTGATTTTATGTGTAATGAATTATGTTTAAATATGAAATAAAGTGTAGGGTTTTAATAGTTGGTATCATATTATTGGTTAATTTAATATTGGTATTAGGATAAGAAATATCTATTCAAATACATCGGGATAATACTAAGAATATGAATATAATCCCGTGATTTTGGTGACTATATAGTAGGTATTTTATTAATAAAAAACTTCCATATCTTGATTTGAAAAAGTATAGTTCTCATGGAATAGATGTATCTAGGGGAAACCATCAAAAAACAGCTTTTAGATATACTTGAATGAGAACTCATTCATGAAAATGGGCCGTGTTGCACTCTTGGTTTGACACTCCTAGGGGAAATGCTTATATAAATTCATAATCCTAGTATTAACCATTATTAATGGAATTAAAAATCCCTTATGAATATATCTAGGATGTATATCATGGATAGCATAGATCAATGAATTGAAATTAATATGTTAAGGAGAAAAATGTAATTTATAATTTATCCCTTTTCCCCTTGGATTCCTCCTTTTTATATTAATTGTTTAAATTTTTTACACCTATTTTTTTATTTTATTCTAGTATATTTCTTATAATATTAGGAGTCGGGATAAAAATCTACGTAAAGATCAATGTGATCACTGTTCTAATGATATTCCCAGTCTGTTGGGAGTGGAAATCACAATCTTTTCACGATACCCTATCTATTAACTCAAATTTTTTAATATACACCTTGGTCAATAATAACATCAACCCCCCAATAATTAACAATTGATAGCTTCACAATACAAAGGCCTCCTACATTCAATGGATCTTCTAATCCCTTAATCTCTAAATAATGGATCATCTCCATTGAGAAGTCCTTCTTCATCCTTCATTGTTTTGAACAATAGAATGTTCTCCATGCTGGTTATTGTAAAAAGGGTGAAGTTGAGCAATAGTTCCCATTGATCAAAAATATGAAGCACAATTAAGATATCAAATCAATGGTGTGGAAGGATTTCTAGAAAATTATTTTTGATAAATATTTTCCCAAAATCCCTTGTCTTTAGATATAAAAAAATCTCCTTGATCTCATGAAAAAGGTTGAAGAATTAGTTTGTGCATAAGAGGAAAACTACACAAGACTTGCACGATATGCCTCTGGTTTTTTCGTTACTCCTAAATTAATGTTTGACCACTTATTTTCTGCGATAAAACATATCCTATGGAAATCCCTAGGGATCTGAGACATTGAAAACTATGCTTAGATTTTCGGATCTTCCCTCAATGTCTAGACAGAGATATTCAAATATCAAGGGTATCATTGGGATAAGAAGTGGATAGTGGAATTTAATTCTTGTGTATTGATGGATAATATCCAATGATGCTGAAAAAGTATAAAACATTTCTTGTCAAATGCACAGAAAGAAGAACCGTGGAAATTCTCTGAAGGGGATGAGGAAATTATTCAGCTATGGTTAGGAAGGGCACCTAACCAACAATTTTAGGTAATAAAAACCCACTACTGAGATATGAAAAAAAATTCTCCATTCGATCCACAACACATTTTTCATTTTTACAACACCAAATAACAAGAGAACTTGGTGAACCAATTCCCTAAGACAATGGTTTCAGAGGCAACAATCAACCTCCAAGAAAGCACAAGATAGATTTTTCCATCACTACAATAGATTTGAATATCGACCACGAAGTGGTGACCTGCACGCTAGTTATTCATTCAGTAATAGTGATGGAATTTTTTATTCTGGTTCTATGAATTATTTTATATCCTATGTGGTTAATAGAAAAATCCAAACATCACAAAAATTAAAGGATGTAGCGATGTCAGTGAAAATGGAAAATGAAAAAATTATTGCATCCCATAAATATAACTCCTCCCCAATCCAAATTTGTTGATTAAACATCCCGAGGAACCTAATCATACTTACATTGGTATAATTTGATGTAATTCTTGGAATTAATTTCCATTCCCTATATACAGCCAACCTAAATTGTGGCAAGAGGAAAATCGCTCTACATATGGGGAATAGACCGCCTACTCTATAAAAGTGAAAGTAAGAGGATGAATCATTTCTATATCCATCATCTCAATAATGGATATTACATCCCTATGATCACTAATATCTTTCTCAGATAATTGATTATATGGAAGGAACCATCCTTGAAGACATGCCAATTTTGAGGCAATTCGCGCATGTGATTCCCAAAGAATTTCCAAGTATTCATCCAAGGAGAGTTGATTTATTCTGGATTGATCTTATACCTGATACATTTCTTATATCCATGACTGTAATATAATTTTTGTTGTAAAACATGATGAGAAAAAGGAAAAACTATAGTAGAATCTGGATAAAGGGTTTATGTGCCCATGTGCTTTACCATGGTGTTCACCAGTCCTCTTCATCATGAATAAGTATAGGTCAATTCACCTTTGCATTTATTATCTGGAGATCAAAAAAATAATGATACATAACAATTATCCTTTTCCACGAATTAATGAATTTTTCAATTAGCTACATGGAGCACAAAACATCTCTAAGGTGGATCTGTGGTCGGAATATTACCATGTAAGGGGGAAGAAGGAGGATATCCCCCGGACTTCTTTTTGTACAATGTGCAACAATTATGAATTCATAGTAATGTCACTCAGAGTCTCTAATTCTCCAGAAACCATTACAGACATGATGAATAGAGACTTTATATATTACCTTAATAATTTGTGGTATTATCTTTTGAGGATATTATAATATAATCCAAAAACAAGGAGGAGCATGATGAATATCTGGTCATTCTTCTAGAGTCCAAGGGAAAGAAGAATCTCTAGGAAAAGTATATAAAGTGTGAGTTCTGGTTGAAGGAAGTATTATTCGTGGGGAGAATCAACACAATTAATATGATATATGTGGATCCTTCCAAATCAATATAAATTGAGAGATGGCTAAGGGCCACATCTATGAACGATATTTGTAGCATCCTAGGGTTTTCATAATTATATGGACAATTTTTGAGAAATTTCAAAGATAATCAATACCTAATACCTATAAAACATGTAAGGGAGTTAGGTTTTTATTAAATAATGAATTTGATTAATGCTTTATAGAGTTTATAAATTGTATTATCACTGCACCTTTTCCCACAATACCCACAAGTGGGAAGGTTTTCATTATCTTCAGTGATGATTTGAAGAAGGTATTAGGCTATGGGTTGACGAAAAATAACAAATTCATTTCCAATGCCTCAAGGAAGTTGTAAAATTCACTAGGAAAACAAACCCACACATGATCTTGAGTTTAAATTGGCGATAATTACATTTATAATATGGATACATTATTAATTTTTGTTAAAATTGAAAATATATATAGATCACAAAAGACTAAAATATATATATTCACATTGAAGAAAATGAATATTTGAAAATAAAGATTGCTATAGGTCCAAATTGATTACTATGGCCCAATCCATTACTACCCAGGAGAGTGAACAAGGTGGAAGATGATCTATGCTAAAAGGACCTAGTAAACCTATCACATATGAGAATTGAAAAGGATCCAATCTTATTATATTTTATGGTGATGAACATGGGAATCATGATGAATTGAACACCATAAATCCTTATAGAAATTATTTTTCAACCATCTCTTTTTAAAAGGATAAAGAATGCTCAAAATGATGATAGGGGAATTCAAAATAAATTAGAAACTACGAGAAAAAAGAAATACTTAGAGATAAATGTTAATGAATAAGGAATTTTGTTATTCAGTGAATGACTATGTGTTCCTTCAAATACAATGTTAAAGAAATAAATATTGTATGATGAATATAATTTTAATTTCTCCATTCACCCAGGAAACATGAATATATATTGAGATATTCATGAGCACAATTGGTGGGATAACATGAAGAATGAGATATCTAAGTATAAATCATTCTTCCTGGAATGATATAATGTTAAGGTAGAGAGGTAGAATTATAAGGGGATGATGAAACCATTAGACATACCAACATGTAAATGGCTGAATGTCACCATAGACATTATCATTGGACATCTAAACACATACCAAGGAGATAATTCCTTTCGGTTTTTATGGATTTTCTTACAAAGGCTGCATACATCATTGAAATTTGAGAGGACATTTCATTGGATCAAATAGTACAGATATACAATAGAGATGTAGTAAAGCTGCATGGATTTCCACAATCTATTGTATTGGATCGAGATCCAAGATTCACAAAAATGTTCTTGAAGAATCTCTAATATTCTCCAAACACTAAGTTGATCTTCATCATGGCCTATCACCCTCAACAGAATGGCCAATGTGGGTGGACTATCCTGACACTTGAAGACATGTTGACAGATTTCTGAATGGACTTAATAAGATGATTGGACCAAAATATTACTTTAGTGGAGTCCTCTGACAATATAAGTGTCTACTCCGGAATTCAAATGGATTCTTATAAAGCCCATTATGGGATATGTGTAGAACAACAGAATGATGGGACGATGTTGGGGGGACATCTAGGTCCTGAAATGGTTGATGAAATAGTGGAGAAGGTGAAAACCATCTAGAATCACATCAAAGCTGCTCAGAGTAACCAAAAGAGTATGATGTGAATAGTTAACAACACCTACAGTTGGATGTTGGAGACATTGTATTACTCTGAATATCTCCATGGAGTAGAGTTTTGAGATTTGGGATGAATGGAATACTTACTCCTAGGTACATCTAAACTTTTGTGTTCCTTAATCCCATTAGGGAATTGGCCTATCGACTAGAAATCCCACTGAAACTATCTCAAGTACAAGATCTATTCTATGTATATCATTTAAAGAAGTACATACTTTACCCATCACATGTACTCAGTCCATATTTGGTACAATTTGATAATGACCTCTCTTGTGAGGAGATGCCGATGACGAACAAAGATCATAGAGAAAAGGTTTTATGAAATATTACAATTTCTCTTGTCAAAGTGTTGTAGAGATACCAAATTATTGATGAAAAGATGTGGGAAATGGTGGAAGTTATGAAGTAGAGTTACCCATATATATTTTAGTTTTGGAGAAGGAAATTTCTACTTTGAAATCTCATATGGGGTGATGGTTGTTAGGACCCCAATTATTATGGATAATATTCCCTTTCTACTAACTAAATGTCTGCTGGATATAAAAACCACATTAAATCATTTTCTTTGATTATATGTGGTTAGATTTAAATGAACATCAATTATCCTTACCATTGATAATATTATTGATAAATAGTGATCAATTTTTTATATAAAAATAGAGTTTTAAAAAATAGTTTTCACACATACGAAGGAAGTGATGGCCTCAACCCATGGGATTGTACCATATTAAGCCCATTAATAATTGCTTCCATGAATGATAGAAATTCTATTATTTTGACTAGACCAATAGAAATAATAGACCCAACAACATGAGCATTAGAGAATCCATTTATGGGAGAAGTTCAAGCTCATCGTGATCACATCCCCAACCATGTTCACTGAACGACCTCATGAAAGCCCTACAATCACACACCTTACTCATAGGGCGTATAATGTAATAATAAAGTGATATGTAACAAGTAAATAACATTATTATCATGTGAATTATTTTGTCATTGAATAATAAATATAATTTCATTCTTTTATTGTTAATTGTAATTGATTTTCAAAAGCATAATAGTATTTTTGGTTAAAATTAATATTTAAATAAGAAAATTTTTTGATGAATTAATGGATTTTTGAATTAAATAATATTTTAATAAAATATTATTATTAAACTACTTTTATTAAATATAAATTATCATATAATTTATATAAATTAAATTGTAATTTTTTTCATGTCTTGAAAACTGTATTTATCAAAACCAATCATTTTTCAATAAATGACTGATTTATTTTAAAAGTAAATGTTTACATATTTAAAAATTTATTTATCTAAAATGAATATTATTTTGGTAATAATGATGTCAAAATTATCCGATGATAAATTATTCCATATTTTCTGAGACAGCTGTATTTTTGGGTAGAAATTAAACACCGTATTAATATATAATGTGGTTTATGAAATCGTAATGACCCAATACTGATCTGATAAAATACTATAAAGGGTATATTCTTCCAACTATAAGTATTAATTTAAAATAATATAATTTTTGGTATATATTATTTATTTTATAAAACCTTAGGGTATCCTTAAGGACATATAAAATAGTTTATGATTTTAATATCATTTCTATGATAGTGTGACTCACCTTCACATAATAAAGAAAAATATTTTAAAATCATCATCTTTAGAATATTAAAATAATTTTATCCTCTTCCCTTTTCTATGAAATATGGGAAAAACCATGGAATCTTTTTTTGTTTTGGTTAATTTAGTATGAAGGGTCCAAAACCAAAATAAAAAATAATTCCCCTGACAATCCTATATAAACCCACCCATGAACCCCTTCCTCTTCAATGATTCCCTTTAAAGATCTACCACCCTCTTCCCCATATTATATAAAATCCTACCAAGGTGCTCCTAAGCTACCTATAAGCCTCTCTAATGCCCTTGTGATCACACATAAAAGTAAGGGATCATCCCCTTTGTCTCTTCCTTTCAATTAGTGAACCTTATTTAGAAATAGACACTTTATTATGAATTGGTTTTATAATAATATTTTTATAATAAGTTACCTTCTATAAATTTTCAATTATTTTAATGTTGTATCTTTTATACTTCCCCCAATTAGACCCTTACCTATGCTATTACTGTGCAGAATTTATGTCAGAGATTTCTCTCTTCTCATTTCCATTTCTAGAACGTCATTTGTATTATGCATCTTTAATTCCATTTCATGTGTTGGGTTATTATAGTCCATGATCCAATAATTGTAAATTTATTTTATAAATAAGGATATACTCGTTTCTCTATCGTCTACACATTTTATGAATCTCAATATGACACAGTTATGATGTCGAAATTGCACCACAATTTTCCATAGCAAAATCATCATGTAGTAAATACCATACCCATTCCTCTATAAAGCGTATTCACAATTATTCACATATACCTATTGATTTGGGACGTACATGAATGTATTACACATTAATATATCGTGGAATAAATGATGATTTTTAGAGAATCATTGTTATATTATCTTTGTGGAACACATAAGCGTGAGATTGAAATGATTATGAAGGTTATGCCCTAAAAGGGATCCAATACATTGGTTAGTATTTAGTATCATGATACTTTTTTTGGGACATGGGTTTACCTAATTTCTATATAGAAATTTTTTCTACCTTGTTGGGAAGAGGGTTTACCTGATTCCGTTATGTTAATGATGTAGTGTTTTAAGTTGTTTCAACAATTCCTTTTTATGATAATCATTCCATATCATGAAATTATGTTTGTGTTTTTCTTATGATCCATTGATATGTCTATTTTCTAATAGGTATGGTATGCATTATGTTATTCCTTGTTTACTCCCATTATGTGGCTTTATAGGTCGCCATATTTTATTTATTTTCTCATGTTATCCCATGAAATTCTTAATACGAATGAAGGATATTGTTATGTAAATTAAGTGTTAAATAATGATGTTCATTTCAGGTTTTTAGTTCTCAGGTAATGATCCAGTGCCCCAAATATACTAAACCTATCGATTTTATAAGTTTTATTAAGTGCATGTTTATATAATATATCATTTTTAAATTTGAAATAACGATCTAGGTTGTTATAACATCCACTATATATAATTTTATTGTAGTCATATATTATATTTATACTATATTTATATTATCATAACTTAAATATATATCATTATTCATATTAATGATCACATGCATATCCCCATTTACCATTTTCGTTCACGTCAATTAGATATTAATATTTTAACTATTATAATAAGAAAAAACAAAAATGAAGGATTAATAATATAATTTTCTAATAAAACTATTTTAGGATGATATACTTGAATTTTAATAGAGAATTAAATTGTATATATATCTTTGAAAATATTTTTAGAAAGAATTTGATTGACCAATGAATATCTCTAAAGGGGTTCAAACATGGTGTTCATTGATGCCTATTTTTTTCGGATTCAAATGGCAGTCATGTTAACGTACAATCCTCCATTTTTAGGATCATTACCCATATGTTAACCTATGCTCGAGTAACATATACAGATAATATCTAGATATGGATTTCATTGCACAGAAAACACAATCATTATATTTGACCCAAATATATGAATATTTATATATATTATGAATTATCATAATTGTTATAAAAAAAATTCAACTTCAAATTCATGAAAATGACTAGACCATTTATTTTTATACAAATTATATAGAGCCACCTTCTTAATAGCTGATTTCAAAAAAATTACTTTAACATAATATTTCGTTAATATCTTTTAAGAACCATTAGAGGTTTAATACCTTGGATACATAGAACATAATACATGAATTACATAACTAAAATTATAAATAAACATTATTCAAACCTCTTTAATGTATCCATCCTTATTACAACCTAGGTTACCTCAACAAAAAATACATACTAGGGACATCCAGGAATATAAATGGTTGATGGAAAAATCCATGTAACGGATAATCGAAGGAAAATAATCATGGTTGATTTAAATAGATAAAAAATGAGAAGCAATTGTGGAAATAATAATTAGATTGTCATTCATAACATTGAAATGTTCCTAAAACATAAAATATATACATTCTTAAGACATTAAAATTGTAAATTATCAATGTTCCATAAAAAGTATTTCCATGGGTATTAATTGAGGTATCATATAAAACCCATCCCTAGATACTAATTATTTAACCAATTATGTAGAGTTATATTAGTTAAAAACCCTTTACATAGATTAATCTATGTATGCCACATAGATCATATATCATAATAATTCATTTCATTAACATCACATAGTGAATAAATAATGTGATTCATAAAAAACCATTGAGTACATAAATGTTCAAATACATGAACATTTAATCACATTAAACCCATGAGAGTGGTTTGTGTTTAAAATAAATGGAACAACCAACAAATAATAGAAAATTACCACTATATGAATACCATTTTATTAATATTGGATTTTAAATTCACAACATAAAATGAGAGGAATGTTAAATAAATGGATGATTTCTATAGTATGACGGGTATGAAAGGAGGATTATAGATGATAGTAAATAATAGGAAATAGAACTATCTCACTAATATAAAAATTGAATAGTAATGGAATGGTAATAATATCATGAGAACACAGTAACATATAAATTAGAATACTAAATACAATGTATTTAGTCAGATAATATTGATGTTGAATCGAATCACATACATTTCTTCATAGTTTCTTAAAGCATAAAATAGTTATTTGAAACCATATAAAATCAATTGAAATGATGTAGAGAGGGAAATAATTGGAAAATTTTGAATTTAAGTCATTAGGTTTAATGAATTATGTTGGTGGGTGAGTATTTATAAAAAATGTTAGAGGATTGTTTATCAATTCTTAAACACATGACCTTGCTATCTGTGTTAGGAAAATGGTAAACCTGTAGTTCACGAAGTAATTGTGATAATGTTTTGGGATATTACCAAGATTTTTTCTCATATATTTGAGATTCATAACAAAACATCAATATAATAAAATACATTTGGAATGTGAAATTCAATTTTCAAAAAATTTATGTTTCTAAAACATTACGTTCCAATTTATAATATAATATCTTATTTATATATTTGTAAATTAATTTTAATTTATCTAATAAAACATATATTAATGAAATAACTTATTATTTATTATATATTCTATTAATTTAACTACTATATCAATATAACATATTTTTGAAGTCATAAAACACACCCAAAAAAATATTTTTACTACTCCTAGGAAAATAATGTATTTTTTAGAATTCATAATATTACAATTTAATATAATTTAGATTTACTAATTTAGAATAAAAAATGTATCTTTTTAAAAAATGACTTCTAAATAATATATATATATATATAACAATTCAATAAATATAATTATTTCTTTCAAAAATTGAATTTCTAAATGTTAGTTATATTTTAGGAGTATCTAGATTATATTGGAAATCATATACTTATATAATCATTTTTATGTAAAAAATAGTGTTTTAAAAAATTATTTCATTAAAATAAATTTTATTTCAAATGCCTGCATTTATCATAAATGTTATATATATTATTTCAAATTGAATTATATTTTATTTCTATCCAAATATCTATTTATCAAATACATCTTGTATTATTATATACTTTATTACATAAAATCATAATGATAATGGGATTGAAAAAATAAATATACCATTTCAAAAATGAAAATTAAACATTTTTTATACTAATTTCTAGATACATTACCCAATAACAGACTAGTAGATACCAAAATGGTAAGATATGTGTTGGTTATACTTTCATGGGTATGACTCAGCTAACATTGATCTTGTTGTGATATCTACTGACATGAAGTTATATAGTAGTTGATTAAACAAATCCTTATTTGTTAAAGATTATATATAGCATTATTAAGGGGGTCCCCAAATAATTCAACATTCTTCACATGTTATAGTAAATGGAGTTCAAGATGATTGATCTAACTAGTTTAGGTCACCATTTAGGCCTTCTTCATTATTTATCCTTGACCATTCCATTATATATACAAATTTTAATGGTTATACTATTAAAATTACTTATAATTCCTAATGATAATTTTAACCAATAGTTGAAATGAGAAAAATTAAGAAATAGTGATATCCTATTCTTCACATTCCCGTTATACCACATATATAATCCATCATTCTAATATATCTAAAATCATTACATCACTTATGATTGTTCAAAAAAACCCATGAAAATTTCTATCGAATTTATGAATAATATATTTCATTTCTCATTCTTATAGAATCATCAATCCCAAATTGAGAATTAAATATAAATGTTATTACATTATTGTGGGTATTTTTATTTTATCCCTATGTATTTTTCCTATATATTATAGTCTATATAAATTCATGATATTTAATGTTGTTATAAAATTTAATCATATTTATATGTGCTAAAAATAAAATAGTCATTCTAAAATAATGTGTCATAATAATATAAGAGAAATTTTGGGTCATTATAGTCTATTTGTGGTCATCAATCGTATACACCTATTAATAAAGAGATTGTTTTAAATAAAAAAATATGATGATTGAAATATTGTGGAAAAATAATTTTATTAAAAAATATCAGTAAATTAGATAATAAAATAAAATTAATAAATGGTTTTATCTCTCCATTTAAATGTATTAAAACCCTAACTAATTATTTATTGGGTTGGATACATGGAACCCAATCTCTATTAAATGGTAACATGAATGAATTTCAACGAATCATGTCATGTATCGAAACATGTATTTCTATACACATGTAATCTACATTAATAATTTATCCTTTAAAAAAGAAAATGATGGAACTAATGTGGGGGAATGGAGATTTATTTTCCACACCAACTGAATGTTGAAATAGAAATTTGGTAAAATCATGTCAATCCTAGAAATATGGGTGCGGATATTAGAAGATGTGTTATTGTTTGAGGTGGTAGACGAAGAATTCAAAAACATTGAATGAAGGTGTATGAGGATCTAACTATGAAAACCATATTTCAAATCCTATTATTACATATACTATATCAAATTAAGGAGGAAATAAATAATCATGGATGAAGGGGATATGAAAAATGGTGGATAGGGATGACCATTCAGTGGGTATTTATAAGGACCTGGTCTTATTAAATCACAAAATCTTAAATTTTAGTCAAGATATCTTTTACATTAAAATAGAGGATCTTTTAAACATTATAGTTTTAGATAATTGGGATGTAATACATACATATCATTCCACATTTTTTTAGAGTAGATAACACAAAAAAATATCCATTTCATAAAAAAAATAAAACTTTTTAAATAAAACATCTTTTCATTGGAAAATATTTATATCATTTATCATGGATTCCTTCATTGTTTTACACATCCTTATAACCTGTGAAAATCATTTAAAAATATGGGATGACCACAATAATATCAGTAAGTGATATAAAAAAAGAAAGAGACATTAGTCCATGAATAATTATAAGGTATGACATCCTTTTAAAAAAAATATATATTTTACCCATATAAACATACTTTGTGAAACCTGAGATTTACATGAGATTTCATTAAAACATATAGAACATAAATAGAACTATAAACATTTCATGGGGAATTAATTACATAATCTTTTACCCCTATCGGTCACCTTATAATTAGAAACCCTCACGATTACCTTAAAATTTGTTTAATCAACGTAGTTACAATTGGAGTAACCATATGTCCAACATCAAACATACACATACCCTATGAATTGTAGTGAGATATAGGTCCCACCCTTCAACTTAAAAAATTACCATTAACAATATCATAATTTTAAAACATTAATAATTTCAGAAATAAGTTTCTTATGAATTCTTTAAAATAGAATTTTAATGTAAAAATTTAAAAGAAAAAACCATTATAAATTAAATATAATTGAAGTGAGACATAATATAGTGGATGGAATATGCATATAAAATTTAAATACACAAAATTAAACATAATATAATCAAAATTCATCAAAAAATCTATTTTCTTACCACCTAAATAATATAGTTGAATGTTAACCCAATGAATTGAAATTCGGTTTAGAATTCCATTACATTTGGTTTTTCTTACATAAAAATCATTTAAACCACATGTATAATGGTTAAAAGAGTTTTATTAATTTCTCAGTGAAACATATTCAAGTTATAATAACTTATATAATTATTTCATTACATCATTTATCCTTTAAATTATTAGTATTTTGTTCCTTATATTGTTTTGGGTTTTTTCTTTACATGATTTCCATGATCGGTTCATAATTGATCTTATTGTCGATTGGAAGTGAAAATAAAGAATTGGAATAGAATGGAATTTAATTATTTCTGGAATTAAAAATAATACCATTTTTTATTGTTAATTCTGACAAGAGGATGACTCAAATTTTAAAACATTATTGATATTTTGTTCGGTCATTTTGGCGATTCTTCGAACGTAAAGAACTCATTTTTGTTTTATCAATTAATTACATGTGTACCAAAAGATTCCAAAACAATATATAAGATATAAAAAATTAATTATATTCTTTTTCTACTAATTGTTTTTTTTTGTAAATTTCTTTATGAATGTAAAATAAATTTAAATCACATCATCCACAATATCGGTAAATCGACCCGTCACAAATAGTGCTGTAATTTCTTAAATAAGTGTGAGAGGAGAATGATTATAATGGTTAGTCTTCCATAAACATAATGAAATAAAGAATATATAAGTTACTATATCATTTTTTCCTCTTGAAAACGTGAGGCTAAGAATGAATAATGATAGATTATAAAATGAAAAGTACAGAAAAAAACAAAAGAGGATGTTTACTTCTTGATCTATGATCCTTGAGATCCTCATTTAGGCCCTTGATTTAGGCATTTTGGTGAGACCAGAAAGTATTGGTTGTAAGGAAGGGTATTGGGAGGAATATTGGGAAGATATTAGGCATGGTTCAAGGCTTCATAGGCGAGAGAGAGAGAGGGTAATGAGGTTTGTATTTATAGTGGAGGAGAGGAGGGATTTTACATTATTTTATAATTATTTATAAAGACTGTGAATAATCCTGAATCATGTGACCCCAAATATTAATAATTTCATGGGAGTTAAAAAAAGTAGTCTTACATCATTTATAATGTCATATATAGTGTATTTAACTGAAAATTAGAATATACGGTATTTTACTGTATTTAACTATTCATAAAAAATCAATAATTTTAGAAAAATCCCAAAAATTAACCCAAACGTTTTCTCAACATGTAGAGTTAGAAATTGATATCACGTTTTTGAAAATAAGTTTCTAAATATTAATAATTTGATATTTAAATAAAATAAAAATTTATTATAAAATTAACACTTTTAACACTATAAATCATTTTTTATAACCTTGAAAATTTAATCAAGATGTCATTATATTAAATCAATAATAAAGTAAAATAAAATTTTAATTTAATATTCATTAGGGTCATATTACTATTCATATTACAATTCGTAAGGGTATGTTACAATTCAACAAAAAAAATGTTGTTATATGAGACTCCAAATAACTTAATGATCACAACATTAGATGACTGCGTTTTGAAATTGAAATCATAAAAGTGACAAAAATACTTTTAAAGGATAGTTATATCTATCTAAATAAAACAATTTTTTTCATTTAATTTTAATTTTAAAAACATTGCTTGTTACATTATCCCCACATTTTGGAAATTCGGTCCTTGAAATTTTATTTACATATTAAACAAGTGAGGGTACCTTTCCCTTATTGAATTTTTAGACTCCCATGTTGCTTCTTCAACAATGTGGTTTCTTAAATAATCTCTACCTAGTGGATTACCTTATTAAGAAATACCTTGTCCCTTCGAATAGGAATTCGAACAAGATTCTCTTCATAAGAAAGGATCTCTTCCAACAGAACTCTTTCTGGGCTCAAGACATGAGATGAAACTATAACATACTTCCTCAACATCGAAAAATGAAAAATATTGTGTACCTGAGACAAACATATAGGAAAATAGAATCTATATTAGATTGGTCCAACCTTATGCAGAATTTTATAAGATCTAATGAACTGTAGTTTTATCTTTCCATTGGTACAAAAGCACATACCACTTTTCTATGGTTATATTCTATGAAAAAAATAATAACATATCTCAAAAGAAAAGTCTTACCTCATGTTGTATGCATAACTATTATGCCTACTCTGAGCTATCCTCATGTGTTTCAGGATAAACTTCACTTTCTCATCCACTTGCTCTACTAATTATGTTCCTATCAATATTCATTCCCAAACATCATCCCAAAAAGCTGGAGTTCTACACCGCTTCCCATACAATGCCTCAAAATGTGAAATCTGTATACTGGAATGAAAATTGTTATTATAAGAAAAATAAAATAAGGAAAGATGTTGAACCAAACACACTTGATAGACCACCGAACAAGCTCAAATAATATTCTCCAAATTCTAAATCATTGGTTCACTGCCCATCTTATTGAGGATGAAAATATGTGATGGAATATAATTCTCCGCCCAATGAATTCTAAAGGTCCTTTATAAAGTTAGAAGTGATCCTGGGACCCTGGTCATATACAATGGAATGTGGAACTCCATGTAACTGGATAATCTCTTTGAGGTTCCATTAATAAAGCTATTTCGGAGACACTGTATTTCAAATAGAAATAAAATTTACAGATTTAGTCCTTCAATCAACAACAACATATATTGCATTGATACCTCAATAAGTCATTGGTAGTCCTAAAATGAATTCCATGGATATATTATCCCATTTTCACTCTTTCACTTGAAAAGGATGAAGGATACCCTTCAGTAATTGCTACTTTTCTTTAACATGAAGACATGTCAACCATATCATGGTAAAATATGCAATATCTTTTTTTAGTCTATCCCACCAATAATACTCTTGAAGGTATGTGCACATCATAGTACTATTAGGATAAACTGAAAATGGAGAACTATGATCTTCAAAGAATAATTTATTCTTCTACTAGGAATCACAAGTCACACCCTACCTTTTAACATATCATAAAACAAAATCTTTATCAGGGTTAAATTCTTGCAACATACCCATTTTAACGAATTCAATATTTTTATGTAGCTCACAGTCTTCCTTCAGTTCTTTCTTAATTCTATTATACAATAATGACTAAACTAAAATCAGAAACAAAACAGAGGCATTTCCTACACCAAATACATCTAATACAAAATTCATCAAATAATTAATCAAGGGATCGTGTCCCAAACATAACATGGTTAACGATGCATGATTTTTTCGAATCAAGGCATCCATCTCTTTTTTTATTTTCATGGATAGTAATTGATCGTGTCATAATAATCTATTTTCAGTTCAAGATACATTATCTACCCCATGTTGAATTCCATCTGAGTGAATATATACATTATAATTTTATAGTCAATGTATATTTTACATTTTTCTCCTTATAAATGATGCCCTTAAATTTTCAAGTTAAAAAACTAGTTCCAATTACAAATTATGTGTGGGAGAATTTAACTCAAGATTTTTTTTCATGAAGCATAAGTAATTACCTGATCATTCAGCATCAGAACACAAC
The DNA here is from genome assembly GCA_963277665.1 of Viscum album. Taxonomy (NCBI): domain Eukaryota; kingdom Viridiplantae; phylum Streptophyta; class Magnoliopsida; order Santalales; family Viscaceae; genus Viscum; species Viscum album. The sequence continues at coordinate 1,739,734,766 of OY728137.1, forward strand.
AAAGTCATCTTAGTGAAGCATAACTGTAAATAAAAAACTCATCATTTCATGAAGAGAAGGAAAAAACTGGAGAATTATCTAACCACTTCATTAGTTAATGAAAATAATCATCACATTCTTCTATCCTAATAAATTTATACCCTTTTTTCATTAACATAGATATCATGGTAGATAACTGTGCAATTATTTTAATAAACCGTCAATAATAACCTCATAATCCATTAAAACATTGAATATTGGGAACATATGTAGGTATTGTCCATACATTAACCATTTTTGTTTTGGCAGGATCAATTATTATTCCATCTTTATTTAAAATGTTCCCCCAAAAATAAATATGTTGGAACCAAAAAACAAAACTGTTAAATTCCCAAATCAATTTTCCCTTTAATGTTTGAAAAACAACTATTATACATTTTTCATACTCCTCTTTAATCTTAGAAAATACCATAATATCATTAATAAACACAACCAAAATTTCATACAAGAACTCATTAAATATTCTATTCATAACTTCCATGAATACGCAAGGTGAATTTCTTAACCCAAATGGCATAAAAAAATTCATAACGCCCATATCTAGTACAAAAATCTATTTTTGGGATGATATCCTTCTTCACCTTTACCAGATGGTATCCAGAGCTCAATTCAATCTCAGGGAAGTGCTAGCACCCCGGAGCTGATCAAACAAGTCATTTATATGAGGAAAACAATACTTGTTTTTAATAGTGATATCATTTTTGGCTCTATAATCATTTCAATTTCTCATGGAACCAACATTATTTTTAACGAAAAAATAGGAGCACCCCGTGGTGATGTTCTCAGAATAATGAATCCCTTTTCAAGAAAATCATGTAACTAATTTTTCAATTCAAGAAGTTATATTTGACCCATTCTATATGGTGGTTTTTAAATTATCCTAGAATCAAGAAATAAGTCTATTGGGAATTTTATTCCCCTTTAGGTATGAAACATATTAACTCAAAAAAACATCATGGTATTAATTTACCTCTCACACATCAGTAATTTGAATTTTCCCCCTATTTTCATTAATATGAGCAAGATAAAATTCATTTTCACCATTCAACAGTTTCTCAGCTTCCTGATATATTATCAATTATATGGATTTATTCTTGTATATAAACTGAAAATATTTATAAAAAACTACTTCTTTAGCTCTATAGTTAATCTTAGTATGATTAAAATAAAGCCAATCCATTCCCATAATGGAATAAAACACTACTTACGAAAAAAAAACAGGGTTTGGAAGTAATGTCATTCTATATACCATAATTGAATGATTCATATAATTCCATTAAGCTATAATATTTCCACTAGTGTCTTAACAATATGTTCTAGTCTCATTTCTTGAGGGTATATTTCCAATTTACCATAACGTTACATATAAATAAAGTAATGTTTAGACATTATATTTAAAAAAACATTAGAAAAATATCTGTAAACAAACATGGTAACAAATAAAAATTCATTAGATGGCCCGACATCTGCTGATGTATTCACAAAGGATCTCACTACAACAGTTTGTGTATATTTTGTCTTCTTTATGTCATTCGGATCTCTCTTCGTCTAGACATTTTCATAATGACCCATATACAATATTTAAAATAAAATAATAGTTTTCTTTCATTATTAGTCATAGTATCATTTTCATTATAATATCATGCTATATTTCCAATCTTACCACATCGAAAAAACTTCCCAATTTTGGTAAGGAATTCCTCAAGGTGATTTTTTCCTCACTTTTCACAAACTATAAACTGGAATTTCATTCCATTAGATTTAGTAGGTTGATTCCTTCATATCTCTTTACATATTGAACTCTTATTAGAATTTTTTTCAATGTGAATGTGATCATCATCGAACTCTATATCTACCCTCTCAGAACATCGGACATGTTTCTCATCACTTTTAAATTCATGGGAGGCCAATATCCTTCAATACCTTGTCTTTTATCTTGAGTAAAAGTGGTGTATTTTTGTATCATGATCTAGAATAATATTTGAAGCATACCTCACCAGTCGGGTGATGTTTTCTATATAAACCACCACTACATAATCCTCCTTTTTCATCAATTTAAAAAAATTTCTCCCTTTTCTATGTCTTCCCAAATTAAGAATATATTTTTCAATGAAAAGTCTTTTAAATTCATCCTAATCTAAGGCATAAATATACTCCTTATCCCTGATATTATTGAACACTGACCACCATTGATCAGATTCACCCTAAAATTGATAAATAGAAAGAATTCAATTTTTATTATATGAACATTCCATAACATCGAATATATTTTCAAAGTCATTAATCTATCCTTCAACCGCTACTGGGTTGGACAATCCACAAAAAATCATGATGGTGTTGTCACATGAAATGTTCCACTGTTATCATGTTTTGTTGCGGTAACTCTACTTGTTCTTTGGTATGGATACCACCATCATTTACTTCCTATGTTAACTGATCTCTTACTATCACAAATTGCTCGATTTTAATCCCGACCATTCCGAGATGCATATTCAGAAGGATGTCATTCTGTCAGTGTCATTCCTCTTCACCTTCCCAATTTCTTCTACATAAAACAGTTCTTAAAAACATATTGTATTTGAAGAAAAATTGTAATATTTATGTGATATATCAATTAAAATTAACCATATAGTAAAAAATAATTTCGTTTATTATGTTAACATCATCATAACCCCTAACGTTATCTAAACCATCCTCTGATACCAACTATAAGGACCCAACCTTATTACATTACATAATCTAGAATTTTAGTCAAGAAATCATTTAATTTCAAATTGAGGGTCATTTCAAGTATAAGGATTTATAGAACTAGGATATAATACATAAATAAATTCCCACATCCATGTCGAGTTTATTCCTCAATAATAGTATCTATTTATTCAAAAATATTAAAAAAATAATTAAAACATTTTTTATTTGGAATATATTCATAAAATTTAACAACACTTCCTTATCAGTCTTACACATCTGTGTATCCTATGAAAATAATTTATAAACTATGGATAATCAAAAAATTCATTCTAAGGGATATAAATATATGGAAAGAAAACATTATTCCATGAACTCTTGTATTATATTAAATCATTTAAAAAATACATAATTGTTACCCATATAAACAATCTTTGTAAAAAAATGTTATTTCAAAGTTATTTCTACTAAAAAATATAGAACATAAATTTAATTATAAAGGTATTTGGGGGAATTACATACATAATCATGTTACCCTCTTTTCTTCCAAACTATTTTTAACCCTCATGTCTACCATACAATTTATGTAACCATCACAGTTACACATGGAGTAACCATATTTCCGACCTTCAACATACACATTCCCAATGAATTATTGAATTATATAGGCCCCAAACTTCTTCATAGACAATTCCCAAGAACCATAAAATAATCATACAACATTAAGAATATCATAAAAACATTGCTTTTAAATTTTGTAAACCATATGTTTTAAAACGATTTTAAAAGAAAAAACCTTTAAAAATATCATATAATGGAAGTGAGACATAATAGAGTTGATGGAATAAGTATATAAACTATGAATACATCTAATTAATAATAATATAATCAGAATTTATCACACAGACATGTTTATTACCACATAAATAAGGAAATATATGGTTAACCCTAAGAATAGAAATCGGGTTCTGAATTCCCTTACCTCAGGTTTGTCTTACAAAAAAATCATTTAAAACTCCTCTATAATGGTTAAAAGAGTATTATTACTATCTTAACGAAACATAGTCATCTTTATAATATCTTATATGATCATTTTATTACATGATTTCTCCTATTAGTTGTTTGTATTTTGTTTCTTCCATTGTTTCAGGTGTGTTCTTTACATGATTTCCATGATCAGTTCATTATTGATATTCTTGTTGATTGGAAGTGAAACTCTAGAACTGGAATATAATGGAATTTAAATAGTTCCATAATTAGAAATTATACACTATATCATTTTGAATTTTTTCATGTTGATTATTCATAAGTTAGAATATTATTGATATTAGTTTAGGTCATTTTGGCGATTCTTCACTCGAAAAGAACTCATTTTATATTATAATTTAATAACATGTGTACAAACAGATTCCATAACCTAATATAAGATATTATAATTAATTATATTCTAGTTAAAACATAAAAATGGTTTTAGGACCATTATTGAAGGAATTAAGTGAAATTGAAATCACATCATCAAAGGTGTGGTAAATCAGCACATCACGGATGGTGATTTAATTTCATGAATAAGTGGGAGAGGAGATAGAGTATAATGGGGAGTATTCCATGATCAAGCTAAAATCCATTATATATAATAAACTGGATCATTCATGCCTCCTGAATAATATAAGCTTAGGAATGAATAATAATAAAAAATAAAATTAAATGAAATGAAAAAAAATAAACGAGGATGTTTACCTCAGGATGTATTCTACTTGAGATCCTCCTTAAGGACCTTGTTTTGGGACTTTTGGTGATTCCAAAAGGTCTTGGACGTAGGAAAGGGTCTTGGGAGGATTATTGGGCATAAAATAGGCAAGGATAAAGCCTTTAGAGGTGTAAGAGGAAGAGGGAAATGAGGGTTGTATTTATAGTTGATGAGAGGAGGTGTTTAACATTATTTTAATCATTTTTATAATATTTTTGTTCAATACTATGAATAATCTTGATTCCGGTGACACAAATAATAATAATGGAATAGCAGTTCAATCCATGTTTTCTAACATATGTTACGATGTCATAAAATGTGTATTAAATTAATAATTTGAATATATAGTATTTTGATGTATTTCATTATTCATCAAAAGTTCAAGAATTTCAAAAATTAAAAAAATCAAGATAACAATTTTTCATCATGTAGATTTTAAAATTGAACTCTATTTTTTGAAAATGATTTTTTAAATATTATTATTTTAAATTTTTAATTAAATCATAAATTATTAAAAAAATTAACCCTTTTAAATTTTTAACACCTTTTATATCACCTTGAAAAATTAATCAAGATTTAATTATCATAAATACATAAGAAAATAAAATAATAATACAAATTACTATTCATTAGGGTCATATTACTATTATGATTACTATTTATAAGGGTATGAAACTATTCACCAAAAAACTACTCGGTTTTATCAGACAACAAATAACATAATGATTAAAACTCTAGATAACCATTTTTTAATTAAAACACTATAAGTGGAAAATTTATGTTTAAAGGATATTTATAAATATATATTTAAAAAAAGATTCATTAATTTCAATTTGTTTTACAAAAATGTGGTGTTACAGTATTGATTTAAAAATTATCTGAATCCATGCAATTTCATGTTGTTCCTTACTAAGATGATGATGGATTTTGTTTGTAAGTTTGGTTGAATAAAGGATTATATGGCCTTGAGTTCATGTATTCTATAGATTGATTGAAAAATATTTTTCACATTATTTTATTGAAGAATTTATTGTTTAATTTGTTTATGCAATGAATGGAAGAGTGATACAGATGCCTCTTCACTACATTTCTGGGTTCCAATGACAATTTATGGGTGATGTTTTTGATGGAATGCCATGACAAATTGACCATGAATAGATGATTCTTATTTAATATCATGAGAGACATATTGATGTGTTGATTGAATCTAAGTTAAAAATGATAAATTTGATAACATGCTTTATTATGATGACTATTATATGATAGATGGTCCACCATGTTTTAAATATTAAGGAATATGTTTGGGAGATGAATCAATTCTCCCAATAAGATTGAAAAGTTATCATAGTGAAACTGGTGGTATGTTCTGATTAAGAATCCAATACATGGAAGTTAGTTATTCTATGTGCACCTAAATTTAGATGAATATCAGAAATAAATATTCTTTATTGATATTAACATAGCCATAGTATAATGTTGGGTTGATCATGTCTCAGTGTACCATCAGTAACCCCTATTAAAATTATCTTGAAACTAGATATTTGAGTTCTAAAACTAGTATTGTAATGACTAAATCTATTTGATGTTATTACTGATCGGACCATGATAATGAAAGTATAAATTATGTCCAAAATAAGATAAATATTATATTTCACTAAATAACAATAAATTTTTTCTCCTATGACAAGTTGATTTTTAAAATGTGGTAATTGGATTATTAAAAATTAAATAGTTAATTATATTTAAAAGAAATTAGAACATCATAGAGACACATTAAATGTTTTAAAAAAATGTGGGGAATTGGAACTTTTAGAATAATTCTTTAAAGAATTAAATTATTTTTCAAGATAATGTGAGGCCATAAACATTTATAAATCGTATTTTCTCTGGTAAACTAGGGGGAAGTTGAATAGTGATTGGTACCATGTAGATATCCATGAAATAATTCTTTTCAAATATCAACTGAGTTGTGATGTAGATTAATCCACTATTTTGGGAAGAAATAAACTTTTAAAATGTGAACTCATGGGATTTCTATTTAGACACACACATTTGCGAATGATGTGGATAAGGGAGGGAATGATAGGAATTGGCTAGACTATAAGTAATAGGATTTAGAGGATGCAACATTATTGGAATGGATTTATCCTAATAGAGGATATCCCATATTCGCTTAATTATTTTATCTTTTCATAATTTTGACAATTTATTTCTTGTGTATTATGTTAAAAACATTTCAACTATATATTTATTTGGAAATCAGATGTAAATGAATTGAATGATTTTTCAATTCAATATGAAACATCATAAGTTGTTTTTCTTTATTCTTCTGAATTACTCACTATATTATATTAATTTATACATAGATGAGGAATAATAGTATGAAATTTCATTTAATAATATTTTTATTAAGAAACACAGGTTCATTTTTATAAGAATAATTTTAATTATGTTACAAGTAACAATTGTCGATGATTAGTGTAATATTTTCCTTTAAAAAAGGTATAAATTTGATTACCATATTTTAAATTTCCCTTTGATATGAAAGAACGTGCCATTTCTAATGTTTTTTATTAAAAAATATTTCTTAGGCTGAGATAATAGTACATTTTTTATTATCCAAAATAATGTGATACAGTACTAACTCTATTCCTTCATATTTCTCCACTCAAATGAGACTTCGTTTTCTTAAGAAAAAAACATTTTAATTCAATTTAGATATGTTCAGTCTCTAATTTGTAAAAATATCTCCCTTGAAAAACATCAATCTCAGATGATTAATCATTTTCACTATATTATTCCATTAATTAGTATCTATTTACATTACAACATTATTTTTGTGTTCGGGTTCATTGTTTGGTATTCATTTCTTTCATTTTTCATTTTTATTGGATAAGAAAAATTATTTTATATATGTAATTCCTACATTCTGTAGTTAGATTCTATGTAGGTTTTATAAATTTTATTTTTTAAGGACCTAGTCATGCGTTGATATGTAACATAATATAAAAAACATATATATACAAAATGTACCTAATTTCTACTTTATTAATAAAATAATATCTTTCACCCAAATGTGTTACTACTGTGTGATCTTATTCCCTCTATAACTCATCCTTCCAATCCAGGAAACCATATTATAGTGACATCATCATAACATCAAACACCCCCTGAAGATTATTTCCACAATAACCAAATATTGTGAAATAAGTACTTCACAGTATTTTTAATCATACACTATAATAAAATCCATCAAAAACCATGAACAATTAAACCTATTATAAATGTAGTCATTTTAACTGAGATACATATATATGTTATAAAATTAATCCACTACCGCTCACACGTACATGTATAAGAAAACTGTGAGCCATCATATCCTATATGAGAAGATACCTAATACATTTAGACATCATTGAAATTATATTCCTACATAAAAACAATTTATAGAAGATATAGTTGTGTGAGAGAGTATTCATCATCGATATCATCATCATCTTTTATGTTTTGAAAACACTTTAAACCCATTAACATTTCAGGAAATAACTACCCACCAACTCGAGTGGTGGAGAATAAGATATAATAAAACCAAATGATCGTATAGAATAGATCATGTGCATGATAAGGTATCCTACACTATGAATAAAATATTGAAATGATACCACAATTAAATCATGACTGCAAAAAATTAGAAGTGTAATTTATTCTCATTCATGGAACATAAGAACTGGATTTCATCATTATTTAATATTTACTAACTTATCAGTTGTGATTAATTTTTTTCAATGTCATCAGAAATTGCTGTTTAAACTATTATATTTTCATATCAAAACCAATGATATTTTTTAATCACTATTTCATTTATAGGTTTAATTTCATCCCATTAGAGTACATTTCCCATCGGATTCATGGTTCCAATTTAATTTGTCATTCCCATCATCAAAGATGATCCCCTGAAACTTATTGTAATTAATTACCATTCAAAAAAATTGGGTATTCTATGACTTGTGATACTTTGAAATAAATGTTTATATATACTTGAAAGTAACAAAAATTTCAAAAAAATGAAAAAAATGACAACCAATAAAAACAAGAAATACCAACTCTCTTCCCATGATAACCAATATAAAATCAAATCAAACACATAAACTAAAACTCAAATCTCAACATGTTCCAATTGTTACATCCCCAACTAATTCAAATCAGTTCCAAAATAATGGTGAAATGGTCAAACCCTCACTAAAAGATTCATAATGACTACGATCCACATAAATTCATTATGAGGGATCTATCATCCTAACAAATACACATGCCATAAAAACCTGATTTCAGAATAACAATATGAAGGGTAAAATGCTGATATAACTTCATAAAATACAAAATATAAAAATAATGTTTAAGATTTAAATTTAACCCAAATTTTTAGATCAGAAAATGAAATTTTAATTATTATTATCATGAATTAACTAGTTCATTATGAATGAGATTCAACAACCTAGAATCTAATAATTTATAGTTAACAATATCTATAATCAACTAATGATCACACTTGAAGAACCAAATTTCATAATAAAAATTTCAATTAAATTGTCATAACTCAAATTATGTACCGCATAAAATATTATTATTTTATTTACATATTTATTTTGTTAATTATTTTTTAATAATTTCATTTATTCCACAGGTACATTATTACAATATACAGAATTAAACTATCTATCAAATTACCCCTTGCAAAAAAGGTAAATAAAATTCTCATACAATCAATGAACACATCCAATACCCTTATATGTTCTAATATTGGATTACTCTCTTCATTATAGTCAATTCCATCCATCTACATAATAAAGATGAAATAATATAATTCCACAAAAAGTAAAAAATAATGACTAGTTTTAAAACTATTGACATGATATGATGATCAGATAATCCATTGATTATAATGGAACAATAAACATAGATATATAAATCACCTCTTCTATAAGGAACCCAAGATTCTTTGAAATATAATTCCACCAAAAATCATATTTCAATAATTGATAAGAAACATATAAACAAAATAAATATAGATAACATATCATGGAAGAAGATAATATTTGAAAGTAAGATGATATTATCAAGGAATGAAACTCACCTCGCATCACCCATATATCAATCTATATAAGTGTTTGGTAAAAGATATGGAAAGGGTACCATGATTATATAATGGGGGTTATCGGGTTCCTATGGATTGAATGAAAAAGTGGAAAATAATGGGTATTTTGAAAGAATTCCATTTATATAAATGGTGTATGATTCTCCAGACTATAATGCCATTTGGGTAGCCATGTTGAATGGGTCTAAATAAAGACTAAGTTGAGAGACACTACAAAAATATGGGAGTAAATCATCCCTTATATTATAAAATAGATTCACTTACAACCAATTATTTGATAATACTAATGATTTGTAGTAGTGCAGTTGAGGCCCATACCTTCTCAACATCAAAAAATAGAAAATGTTATGTACCTAAGATAAACACGGAGGAAAATCTACTCTATATGAGATTTGTCCAACTTTTTCTTGAATATAACCAGTTCCATAGAAGTGTGGATGTAACATTCCATTAGTTCTAAAACACGTAACACCTTTCTATGGTGAGATTCTATGAAAAACATCATCACCTATCTCAAAAGAAAAGTCTTCCCTCCTATTGTCTACATAACTTTTCTGCCTACTATGATATATCCTCATGTGTTGCTAGATTATCATCACTTTCTCAGCCACTTACTCTACTAATTATGTCCCCATCAACTTCTATTCCCCGAATTCATCTCAAAAAGTTGGAGTTCTACAATTTTTTCCATACATTTCCCCAAAATATGCAATCTATATACTAGAATGAAAATAGTTATTATAAGAAAAATAACCTAAAGAAATATGTTTATCCCAAATTTTTTGATAGTCCATTGAACAAGCTTGAAGAATATCCTCCAAATTCTGAATCTTTGGTTCTAACTTCCCCTCTTATTGAATATGAATATATGTTCTAGAATTTTATTTGGTAGCAAATAAATTCTAAAGGCCCTTCCGAAAGTTAGAAGTGATCCTAGGATCCTGATCAGATACAACGGAATGAGGAACTCCATGTCACCATAAAATCTCTTTGAGGTACCATCAAGAAAGCTAATACAAAGACATTGTATCTCAAATATAAAGAAAATGTGATGATTTAGTGAGCGGATCAACAAGAACACATAATACATTGATACCTCGAGAATTATTTGGTAGTCCTTCAGCAAATTCCTTGGATATATTATCCCATTTCAACTATTTCTCTAGAAAAGGCTGAAGCATCCCCTTAGATAACAGCCACTCTGCCTTAACATGTTGACCTACCAAACATATCATGGTAAAATATGCAATATCACTTTTTAGTCCATCCCACCAATAATACCCCTGAAGGACTCTATACATCTTAGTACTGCTAGGATGATCTGAAAGTATAGAACTATGAGCTTCACAGAACAATTCATTCTTCAACTAGGAATCACAACGAACACAAAAATATTTAACATATCATAAAACACAATCTTCACTAAGGTAAAATTATTAAATCACACCAATTTAAATGAATTCTATATTTTTCTATAACTCATTGTCTTCTTTCTGGGCTTGATTAATTCTATCATGCAATGATGACTATAGTAAACCCTCAAACAAAACATCGGTATTTCATTCACCAAAAAATTATAATCCAAAATTCATCAAATCATTAATCATAGCATGTTGTTTTCAACTAAAGGTATCCACTATTTTGTATGATTTTCTAAGATGGTAATTCATCATGTAATAATAATCATTTTTCAAATCAAGATAGATTTTCTACATCATGTTGATTTCGTTCTGAGTGAATATGTACTTCATAATTTTATTGTTAGCATATATTTTACATTTTTCTCAATATAAATGATTCCTCTAAATTTTCAAAGAAAAAATATTGGTGCCAATTACAAATCATGTGTGCTATAATTTAAGCCAATATGCTTTAGTTCTGTTGAAACATAAGTAATGACCTGATCATTCAGCATTAGAACGAAACAATTTCCACTCAATGAAGCATAATTGTAGATAAAAAACTCACTAGTTTTGGAAGAGAAGGCAAAAATATGATAATTCTCCAATTTCTTCTTCAGTTCTTGAAAACAAACATCACATTTTTCTATCAAAATAAATTTAACCCCTTTTTTAAACACTGATAGTAGGGTAGATGACCATGAATTTTTTTAACAAACCATCAATAATAATATCTTAATTAATTAAAATTATGAATATATACTACATTTATAGTATTTTACATACATCAACCACTTTTGTTTTGGAAGGATCAACTATTATTCCATCCTTATTTAAAATGATCCCATTAAAATAAATCTGTTGCAACCAAAAATCACACAAGTTTAATTTTCCATACATTTTTTCCCTTTAATGATTTCAAAAAAACCGTTAAATATTTTTCGTACTTCTCTATAATCCTACCAAATACAATAATATCATCAATAAACACAATCGAAAATTTATCCAAGAACTCATGAAATATTTTATTCATAAGATCCATGAATAGAGAATTTTCACTTTTTAACCCAAATGGTCTAAAAAATTGATAATTCCCATATACAGTACGAAAATCTATTTTTGTGATATCATCCTCCTTAACCATCAAATGACGGTATCCAGATCTCAATTCAACTGTGCAGAAGTGCTATGCTCCAAGGAGCTGATCAAAGAATTCATCAATATGAGGAATAGGATACTTGTTTTTAATAGTGATGTTATTCATGGATCTATAATCATTTCAATTTCACATGGAACCAAAATTTGTTTAAAGAAAAAATAGAAGAACCCCATGGTGATGTTCTCGGATGAATGATGGATTTATCAAAAAAATCATGTAACTAATTTTTCAATTCAAGAAGTTCCATTTGAACCATTTGATATGGAAGTATTGAAATTGGATCAGCATTAGAAAATAAGTCAATTTGGAATTTGAAATCCCGTTCAGGTATGACACTAAGTAACTCAAAAGAAAAAACCTGAACGTATTCATTTACCGTTGTCACATCATTAATCTGAACAGTTCCTCTATTTTCAAAAATATGAGCAAAATGACATTGATTTACATCATTCAACAATTTTTCATCATCCTAATTTGTTATCTATTTTATGCATTCATTCTTGTATATAATCATATAATATTTAGAAAAAAATTACTTCTTTAGATCAAAAATTAATCATATCATGATAAACAGAAATCCAATCCTTTCCCAGAATGACATCAAACACTACTAATGAAAAAACAACTTGTTTTACTGGAAATGGATTTCCTCATACCATAATTGAATGATTCTTATAATTCATCTTTGCTATAATATTTTCCACTGGTGTATTAATAGTATCTTCCGGTCTCCTTTGTTGATGTTGCATTTCCAATTTACCAGATTGTTAAATAGAAATAAAGGAATGTTTAGACATAGTATCGAGAAAAAGAATAGAAAAATATGTGTAATCAAATAGGGTACCTCATAAAAATTCGTTATATGGCACGACATCTAATGACGTATTCTCAAAAGATCTCACTACACTTTTTGTGTATATTATGGCATCTTAGAATCATTCAGATCTCTCTTTGGCCATACATTTTCATAATGACCCTTCACCCAAAATTTAACAAACATAATAGTTTTCTCTTCAAGATTAATGTTAGGATAATTTTCATTACAATCTCATGCCATAATTCCAATCTTACCACATCAAAAACATTCTTTATTTTGGTGAGGCATTCCCCAGGGTTATTTTTTCCACACTTTTCTTGAACGATAAATGAGAATTTCTTACCATCGAATTTCTTAGAATGATTCTTACACATCACTTTACATTTTGAACTCTCAATATGAACTTTTTAAAGAGCATGTGATCATCATAAAACTCTATCTTTGCCCTCTCAACACATCCTATATGTTTCACATCACTTTTGAATTCATGGGAGGACAATAACCTTTGATAAATTGTCATTAATCCTGAGTAAGGGCGGTTGATTTTAGGACCATGATCCAGAATAAGATTTGTAGAATACCTCTCCAATCGGGTGATGTTTGCTTCATAGACGACCACTAAATCATTATCCTATTTCTTCAATTCAAGTAATTTCTTCTCTATTCTATGCCACACCAAATTACGAACATATTTTTCAAGGTGAAGAATTTTAAATCCTTCCAACTCTAAGGCATCAATATACTATCTATCCATGATATTCCTAAACATTAACCACCATTGATCAGCTTGACCATCAACCTGATAAACTGAAAGGCATGCCTTTTTATTATTTTATGATTCCATAACATCAAATATATTTTAAAATTATTTAGTCAATCATTCCACCACTATTGGGTCAGACGATCCATAGAAATCAGGATGGTGTTGTCTCATAAAATTTTACACTATTTTCATGTTATGTTAAGGTAACTCCAGTTGTTCTCTGGTATAGATACCGCATCTATTTATCTCTAATGTTTGATGAGTCATTACTATTCCAAAATTTCCCGGTTCCAATCCCCGCCACTCTAGCATGCATATTCATAAGGATATCGTTACGTCGGTTCCTTTCCTCTTTATCTTCTATATTTCATCTGCATAAAATTATTCTAAAAAACATATCGTAGTAGAATAATCATGTTAATATTAATATGATATATAATTTAGAATTAACCATATAGTGAAAAATAATTTATTGTATTCTATAAACATCATCTTAACAAATAATTTTATCTAAACCATCATCTGATACCAACTATAGGGAGATGTCCTTATTACATTACATAATCATGAATTGTAGTCATGAAATCAATTACATTCAAATTGGGGATCATTTCATGTTTAGACTTTTAGATAACTGGGTTATAATACAAAAAAAAATTTCTATATTCATGTCGAGTAGATTCCACAAAAATAGTTCCATTTCTTCTAAAATATAAAACCTTTTATGTAAAACGTGTTTTCATTGGAAAATATTCATAACATTTAACATGAATTCTTCAACGGTCTTACACATCCATATAGCCTATTAAAATAATTTAAAACCTAGGGATACGAAAAAAAAGATCATTAACAGATATAAATATATGGAAGGAAAATATTAGTCCATGAAATCTTGTAATGTATGAAATTATTTTAAAAATGTCAAAATTGTTACCCATATAAACTTTCGTTGTGAAAAATGATATTTCCATGATATTTCTACAAAAAAATATAGAACATAAATAGACTCATCAAGGTATCTTCTAGAATTACATATATTATATTTGTAACCATCTTTTATACCAAACAATTTATAACCCTCACAACTACCTTACAACTTGTTTAACCATCACAGTTGCACATGGAGTAACTATATGTCCGACCTATGACATACACATACCCAATGCATTGGAGATATATATAGGTCTATCCCTTGATCATAAATAATTCCCAATAAGTAAAATATATTCATACACCAATAATTATTTAATAAAAACATTACTTTTGAATTTTGTAAACAACAATTTTAAAAGACGATTTGACACAAAAAAACACTTTACGAATATCATATAATTGATGTGATACTTGCTCTAGTGGATGAAATATGTGTATAAACTATAAATAAACTTATTTAATCATAATATAATCCAAATTTATCACACAAAAAAGTTTATTACCAGATAAATAATGAATTATAAGGTTTACACAATGAATGGAAATCATGTTATGAATTCCCTAACATCAGGTTTGTATTACATAAAACATTCTTAAAACTCATATGTAATGGTTAAATGTGTATTACTACTATCTTACAAGAAAAATATTAATGTTTATAATAACTTATATGATCACCTTATTAAATTAGTTCTCCTATTAATTATTAGTATTTCTTTCCGTCTGTTATTTGGGGTGTGTTCTTTACATGATTTCCATGATTGGTTCATTATTGATATTCATATTGATTAGAATTGAAACTATAGAATTGGAATGGAATTGTATTTAAATAGTTCTATAACCATAAATTATACAATTTTTCATCTAAAATTATGACATAAGGATGATTCATAAGTTAAAATATTATTGATATTAGTTTTGTCCATTTTGGTGATTCTTCGATAGTAAAGTAGTCATTTTATTTTATAAATTAGTGTAATGTGTACAAAAAGATTCCAGAACCATATATAAGATATAATACATAAATTATAATATGGTTCAAACATAAAAATGGTTTCATGAAATGTCGTGAAGGATGTAAAAGAAATTGAAATCACAACATCCATGATATTTGTAAATCGACACATCACATATGGTGATTTAATTTCCTGAATAAGTGGCAATGAAGATGAAGTATAATGTTCAGTCATACATAAACAAGCTGAGAAAAATAATATATAATATACTAGATCATTCATTCTGCTCAGATAATAAGAGGTTAGGAATAAATAATTATACCAAAGAAAATTAAATGAAAACAAAAAAACAGAAGAGGAAATTTACCTCTTGATCTCTTCTCCTTAAGATCCTCATTAAGGCCCTTGGTTTTGGCCTTTTGGTTAAATTATAAGGTCTTTTACATGTGTAAGAGTCTTTGGAGGAGTATTGGTCATAACATAGCCATGGTAAAATTCTTGAGAGGTGTGAGAGGATGAGGGGAATGAGGGTTGTATTTATAGTGGAGGAGAGGAGAGATTTTACATTATTTTAATCATTATTTTAATTTTTTTGTCCATGTCTATGAATAGTATTAATTCATGTGACCCCAATAATAATAATTTCATGTTAGTTTGATATATGTTTTCTTAAATTTTTTATGATTTCATAAATTATTAATTAAACTAATAAATTGAATAGACAATATTTTACTGTATTTCAATATTCATCAAAAATTCATGAATTACAGAAAAATACCAAAAATTCAAGATAACCATTTTTCATCATGTAGAATGAAAAATTGAACTCCATTTTTGGAAAATAATTTTTTATATATGATTAAATTAATTTTTTTAAAAAACATACGTTATTCAAAAATTCATACTTTTAAAAATATAACACATTTTATATCACATTAGAAAAGTAATCAAGATGTAATTATAATAAATAATTAATAAAATTAAAAAAAATTACTATTTAATAGGGTGATATTACTACTCATATGAAAATTCATAAGGTTATTTTTCTATTCAACAAAAAACTATTTGGTTCTATCAGACTCAAAATAACTTATTGATTACAACCTTTGATAAACATTTTTTGAAATTCAAATCATAAGTGGAAAAATTATATTTAAAGTCTTGTTATAAATATATACATAAAACAAAGTTTCATGCATTTAAATTTATTTTAAATACATGGGGTGTTATAGTATTTATTTAAAAAGTGTCTGAATCCACTATGTTTCAAGTTCTTTCTTACCAAGATGATGATGTATTGTGTTTGTAGGTTTCATCAATTGATTTATCATAGGGGCTTGAGTTCTTGTATTCTATGAATTCATTGAAAAATATTATTTACATTATGTTATAGAAAAATTTAATGTTTAAATTGTTTACGTAAGGATGGGAGAGTGATTGATATGCCTCATCAGTACATTTATGGGTTCCAATAGCAACTTATGGGTGATGTTGCTAATGGTATACCATGAAAAATTGACCATGAACTAATGATTAATATTTAATATAATGAGAGACATATTGATGAGTCGATTTAATATATGTAAAAAATGATGAAATTTGATAAAATTATTTTTTAATGAATATTTTTTGATGACAGATTATCCACCAATTTCATAATATTATGGAATATGTTTGGGAGATGAATTAATTCTACCAATAAGATTGAAATACATTCATTATGAATCTTGTAGTATGTTCTGATTATGAATCCAATTCATGGAAGTTAATTATTCTATGTAGACCTAAAAATAGATGAATATAATAAATAGATCACTCTTAATGAGATTGACTGAGACATTGTATAAAGTTGGGTTGATCATGTATCAAAGTACCATCACCAACCCCTATTTAAATTTTTTTATACTTGATAATTGAGATCTAAAAATAGTCTTGCTAAGACTAAATCTATTTCAAGGTATTACTGATCAACCCAATTTAATTAATGTATAGATTGATTTAAAAGGATAAATATTATATTTCACTTAAGAAGAATAAATGTTTTCACTATTGACATGTGGATTTTTTGAACATGGGAATTAGATTCTTAAAAATTAAATAGTTGATGATATTTAAAAGCAATTTGAACATTAGTGAGTCACATGGAAATATAAAACAATGGGGGAAACTGGAACATGTAGAAGAACTATTTAGAAGATTAAATGTTGTTCCAAGATCATGTGTGGCAGTAAACATTTATAATGTGTATTTGCTCAGATTACCTATTGGGGAAGTTGAATGGTGATTGGTAAAATGTAGTGATCCATGAAAAAATACATTCCAAACATCTATTGAGTTGTGAAGTGGGTGAGACCATCATTTTGGGATGAAATCCATTTTTAAAATGTGAATTCATCAGATTTTTATTTACACACACATTTGAGATGGATGTGGATGAGGGAGAGAATGAGAGGCATGGGGGGATTGGAAGTATTATGCTTTAGTTGATGCTACATAGGAGAAATGGATTGATCTTTATAGAGAAGATTACACCTTCTTTTAATTATTTTCTTTTTTCTTACTTTCTATGATCTATTTCTTATTATTTACGTTGAATCATTTCAACAATATATTCATAGGGAAATTAGATGTAAATGAATTGAAAGATTTTTCAATTCAGTATGAAGAATCATATGTTTTTTGTTTTTATTCTTATGAACTACTCACTAGATTATAATATTTTATACATAGATGATGAATAAAAATCTGAAATTTCATATAATAATATTGTTATTAATGGAAATTGGTTTATTTTTTCACCAAATGAATAAATAATTGATGAAAAAATTAAATCAAGAACAATACTGTGAGATTTTTTCAAATTACTCATTTTAATTAGTATAAAAATAATTTAAATTATATTACATGTGCCAATTTTTGGTGAATAGTGAAATATTTTCCTTTGAATAAAAAAATTTCTATATAAGATTACCATATTTAAAATTTCCCTTCGATAGGAAAGAAGTGGCCATTTACTATGTCTTTAGTTGAAATTTCTTTCATACGGTGAAATAATAGAACATTGTATATTCTCCAAAATAATGTAGGACAATACTAACTCTATTCCTTCATATTTCTCAACTCAAATGAAATATCTTTTTCTTAAGAAAAGAACTTTTATTCTATTTAAATATGATTGGTCTCTAATTCATAAGGTTCTCTCCCCAGACAACCCTCACTATCAGAGGATGTACCATTTTTACAATATTATTTCGTTCATTTTTATCTATTTCCATTATAATGTTATTATTGTGGTTGGGATCATTGTTTGGTTTTCATTTATTTCATTTGTTCATTTTATTTTATAAAACCAATTTATTTTATATTTTTAATTCCTACATTCCGTAGTTCAATTCTATGTAGGTTTTATGAATATTATTTTTTAAGGCCTCAATACTGCCTTATTAAGTAAAATAATATTAAAAATATATATATAAAAAATGTTCCTAATATCTATTTTCCTAATAAACTAATATCTTTAACCCCAATGTATTACTTCAGTGTGATCATATCCCCACTACAACTCATCTTTCCCATCTAAGAGACCATATTATCGTTACATCATCATAACATCACTCACCCCATGAAGATTATCGCAATCATAACCAAATAGTGTGAAATAAGTACTTCATAGTATTTCAAATCATACACTATAACAAAACACATGAACAACTAAACCTGTTGTAAATATAGTCATTTTAACTGAGATACATGTATATGTTATAAACATAATCCACTTCAGCTCACTTGAACATTTATAACAAAATTGAGAGCCATGATATCTTATATCAAAAGATACCTAATACTTTAAGACATCATAGAAATTATATTCCTACAGAAGATAAAATTTATAGAAGATGTAGTTTTTTGTGAGAGTATTCATAATTGATATCATCATCCTATAATATGTTTTGAAAACACCGAATACCCATTCACATGGCAGGAATTAACTTCCCAGCCAACTTGAGTGGTGGAGAATAATATATAATAAAAAATAATCATATAGAACTAGTCATATGTAAGGAAAATTTTCCTACACTATGCATAAAATATATAAATCATACCACATTAAATAAATACTGCAAAAAATTGAATGTTTAATTTATTCTCATTCATAGAACATAAGGCCTGAAATTCATCATTATTTACAATTTTGTAATTTATCAATTGTGATTATATTTTTTGAATGTCATCATAAATTTCAGTTTCAACTATTATATTTTCATATGAAAACCAAGGATATTTAATAATCACCATTTCATATATAGGTTTCATTTAATCCCATTAGGGTACATTTCTAATCTAATTAATGTTCAAATTTAATTTATCATTCCCATCATCAACACTGATCCCCTAATATTTATTTTAATTAATTACCATTCAACATTTTTTAGATATTCTATAAGTTGCGAAAATTTGAAATCAATATTGACATATACCAAAATGTAACACACATTGAAAAAAAGGAAAAAATAAAAAACCAATGACAACTCATAAGAATAAGAAATCCCAAATCTCTTCTCATGCCATCCAACATAAAATCACATCAAACCCATAAACCCATAACTCGACTATAGAAATGATCCTATTGTTCAAAAACTAAATTATTATAATTAGTTCCAAAATAAAGGTTAAATGGTCCATACCTCACTAAAATATCTAAAATGACTAGGATCGACATCAATAAATTGTGAGGGATCTATCATTCTAATGAATACACAAGCTGCAAAGACATGATTTCATAATAACCAACTGAAGGGTAAAATGAGGGAATAACTTCATCAAATACCAAATATGAAAATAATGTTTAGGATTAAAAATTACCCAAAATATTTAGATCATACAATCATGTTTTATTTATTACCATCATGAATTAACTGTTTCATTATTAGAGGTATTAAAAACCTATAATCTAATAATTTATAGATAACAATATTTATATTCGACTAATGAACACACTCGGAGAAACACATTTCATAATAATCATTTCAATTAAATAGTGATAACTCAAATTATGTGCCTCAATAAATATTATGTTTTTATTTCAATCATTATTATTTTATTTATTTTTTATTTATTTCATGTATTCCATGGAAAAATAATCACAATATTCAAAATAAAACTATCTATCAAATTACACATAGAAAAAACAATTCTTAAATCATATTATCATATAATCAAAATACACTTCAAATACCCACACTTGTTTTAATATTTGATTACTCACTTTATTAATGATCAATTCTATCTATCTACCTATTGAATATGAAACAATATAATTACACACAAAGAAAAAAAATGAGTAATTTTGAAACTCTTTACTAGATATGATAATCATATCATTCCATTGATTATAATAGAACAATAAACATAGATATATAAATCAAATCTCTTATAAGGAATCCATGATTTATTTCAATATAATTCCACCAAAAATAATATGCCAATAATTTAAAAGAAACATACAAACCAAACAAAATAGAGACAAACAATCATGGAAGAAGATAATAATAGAAAGTATGATGAAATGTTGGAAAAATGAAACTCACATCACATCACGAACATTTCGATCTATATAAGTGTTTAGTAAAAGATAATAAAAGGGTCCCATGAATATTTAATGGGGTTAATCTGGTTCTTAATGATTTATTGAAATGTGGGGAATACGGGGGATTTTTATGGACTTCCGTGTTTATAAATGATGAAAATTGTTTAGACAATAATGAAATAGGGGCGACCATGTTTAATGGGTATAAATAAGTATTAGGATGAGATACACTACAAAAATAATATACTTAATCACCCCTTAAATTATAAAATATAATCAATTACAAAAATTTATTTGATAAACCCAAGTGAATTGTTGTAGTGCAGCTAAGGGACTATTTTATAACAATCCAAAAATGATATATCCAAACACATCCATCATTGGGCCACCATTACTCTGAAAACCCAAAACATTTATTCACTTTGTTTCATGATTTTGTATCTAATAAAAAAAATAATATTCTACATAATCAATTGGTGTAGTTTCATAGTGAAATTTGTAACATATCATAGTAACATAAAATACGGATATATTGAAATTATTTTAAAACACTCTATCAAGACTATAAATTTCATTAATAATATAATAAAACATTGGAAAATTGTGGGATATACTTATGAATGTGTTGAGTAATATAATCTAGAACAACAATAATAAGAGAATAAAATTATGTAAAAAACAACATATGATAAAAGAGGCACGAGCTGGAGAAATAAAAAGGTGAGGTTCATAATCAAAAAACAGAAAACAATGACTTATGATGGTAATATCAGGACATCATTGGAATGTAGGAACAAGATAAATCATGAAACCATAGTATAATTTTAGAATAATAACAAAGAAATCAAATCATATTGTTCAATGGAAAACCACCCGTGAACCACACATGGAATCTGTTGAGGTAAAACATTTCCCAAATCATTAGAGCGAGATATAATTATATTCCCTCACATCATATTTATATCATTCACATGAACTAGTGTTCCTTATATGTAATACATGAATGGATAATATTACATCTCATTTAATACCATGATTAAGGAGTCTTTTTGGTATCCATGGAGTTCGACATTAAATTACATATTGATACAACTTTTTTAATAAGCTTTTTTGGAAAAGAGGATAGGAAATTATAAAACAAATGACCGAAATTAAGAATCATATGAAAATTTTGGTAGCACAACGGGTGCACATAATGGTTCATTAAAGAGATTAATGAGATTGAAAGTTGGTATCCCATTAATATTACATTATAATGATACTAAAAACATTTTTGACACATATGATGACCTGAACAATTTCAAATAAAAAATCATAATTTATAGAATGTCCTCAAATTAAAATCAATACATCGAGGGATCCCTTACATCCCCATAGTTAAAAAATTATGTAATTTCTTTAAAAAGTGGGACTAAATGAATTATCAGTATTTTAAAAACCATTGGATTGTAATGGTAAATATTGTAACACGTGAAAATATATTCAACTGATATTAACGATATTAAATAAACTATAAATACATTAATTGAGTGGAAATGGTAGGGTTCCCTTACTTGATTGTTCTATTATAAATTGTAGGTATAAGCTCCATTAGTGCATGAAAACACCCTGGGAGGGATATAAAAAGGTATATAGAGAGTAAATTCATGATTTATTGTTTGATTGTGAAAATGAAACAATGGTTTAGTGGGTACTAATTTAAAAACATAAGGGAATTATTTCTTTATTTCTAATCATATGGTTTGGAATATACGTAATAAAAACAAATAAAGGAAACATTCTCATGGTTTCTTCTAAATTACATTGGTTTATAATATTTTATTAATTTATAAACTAAATGAATTTTTACTATTAAATTCATTAATTTTATGTGTGTCATGTTTATAAAGAGTTTTGGATGAATCATAAGCATATTATATAGGATTTTGAGGATTCATTATTTGTTTGCATAATTAATAAAATTACTTCAATACACTATATTTTAAAGGGAATACCCTTATTTTATATTATTCCTTCAATATTTTTTTACTACATCACTTTAATATTAGTATTATTCCATAACACATAGCATATGTTTATATCATATTGAATTTTTAACAAGAAAATTTTTTCCATCATATTAAAATATAAGAAATTTACGGTTGGATAACATATATTCCATAATTTAAATAATTATATTTATTTTTGAAAAATAATTTTGTCAATATAGTAATTTTCCCTTTCAAATAAAAACACTTCTTTAGTGATAATTGTGTTTCATTACGACAAAAAAGCATTCTGTTAATTAAAATTAACATGGGGCTTCATTTAATTATATTAACATTTATAAATAAATATTTCTTATTTATAATTTTATTTCATTAAATTAAATTATATAATAAATTATATTTTTTTAACGAAATATTATTTTATTTAAAATAACCTACTTTCTAAAAAATATTTGGTTTCTTCATATAAAAGTGCAATTTTGTCAGACCCCTTCTATTATAATTTTTATAAACATTTAATTTAAATAGAATTAAAATAAGAAATATTTTATTATTAACAATAGATTACAAAAATTCATAATATGAGTATTGTGATCCATAATTTAAATTAGTATATATTACATCTTTATATATGAATATTTATTGTATAACATTTCATTCTATTCCGTAATCATTTAGATCTAGTGTACATAGAATCCTAGAATCATAAAGAACAATTTCATAAAATATTATCATCATCACACACAATTTTTTTCATAAATATCATCATTCATCAAAATTTAATACTTATTTTGTTTGACTATACAATGGGGAAGAGAATCATAATAAATGGTTGAGTTTAGATACTGTGTAAGGGTAAACATGGGAGATATCATTGTTCACATAAGCATGACATGAGAATACAATTATTTGAACCAAATATATTTATATAAAAAACACAACTTTCATATCAATAGAGGATGATAATAAGTCTTGGAACAAAACTTGGTAGTTCCGAAGACATGAATCATAAGAGATTCAAGGATCATGACCCATGAAATCATAAAATATGTATAAGACATTTATTTTATTAATACACATAATCTAATAAAATCATTTTCCAAGTAAAAAAGGCTCATTTCAAAGGCTATAAAAGTTGAATGGGTTCACTCCCCAAACCATATTAGTTTCCATGGATAACTCCCAAGACCACCATAGTTAAGATAGTCCATTAATAAACCAATTTCACTCATTATTTCATAACTATTTACCATATGATATGTTAATCCATGCCCAATGTATTTATGTAAGATATAGGTCATACCAATAACGAAATGAGAACCATACATATTTTTACAATAAGATAATAAACTATTATCATATAATAAACCATGAAAACTAATTGGTTTCATAAATAGTTAATCATTGAATAACACATAAAAAATAAATAGGTTAAATAAACATAATATTAAAAAAAATAAAATTCCCATAGAATGAAAAATGTGTTTATCCATGACAATATCCCCATTAATTCATAACATAAATGAAGGGATGTTTTATTTATGAATATAAATATCATTAAAATAAAATTTAAAATATGGCTAAGGAAAATAACCATTTCATTTACAATCACTTTAAAAATTTGTAATTATAAAAGAATATATTATATTTGAAAACAACCATGATAAAAATTTAATGAAATATTCGATTCTAAAAATTATCCATGTTGGAAATAATATTTATCCTTGCTTTATAATTAAAAAATCATTCCATCAATAAATTTTTTGGAAAAGCGATGAAGTACTTCATTTGGGAAATTAAATAAAGATTTATTTCCAATACATTTTTTAAAAATAAATCATTTGTTAGAATAATATTGAAAATTAAATTTATAATAGTAAACAACATATATAAACCATTTTTATAAAACCATGATATTTAATTTTTTCAACCAAATAGATAAATGAAGTTGATATAACATAAAAATGCACGTTTGTTCTCTTGGGTACACAGTGTGATGAAAATGAATGTAAAACATTTATTTTAATGATATAAATATCATAAAATAAAAATCATGAGTATATTGATAGGTTTATCATAAAATTTCATCATCATAAAATAATAATAAACAATCCCGGAATAATAATGATATTGTAAAAGAAAATCTCCCTAACTCAAGATCACCTTGTTGCGAAATAACATTAGCATCATATATAGTAAGTTTAAATTAACTGTAATTCTATAATAGATTAGTATTTTTTATTTATAATATCATATATTATTCATTTATAACATTTCAACACATCATTTTATAAATCATTTCTTATTAAAATTGTCATCTTCAGGTGTTAACTATTTCTTTTATAATGAATATTTCTTCTTAGTAATTCTAGTACATTTAAATTTATCTAGGTTAAATCATATAAATAATATTTATCATGAAATAGTTATATTATATATTATTAATATGCATACATTAAGTAATTTATAATTTTTATGTGTAGAAAAAATGAATTACACCATTTATAGAGACTGTAGGTTGAATGTACTCATGGATGATGCTTTAGTTTTTTGAAGGATTAAAGAAAATAATGATGAATTTAAATACAAATTTCAAGGATATTAGTTTTATCATTTTTTCATACATATTCATAAAATTTTTCTGCAATACCATGACTGTAAAATATAAATGGATAAAAAATCACATCTCATTGTTCATGTTGTAATAAACATGTACGCTCGAACAATGTTATTGTTTCCCATAGGATTTTATTACCAGTAAGTATATGTGATATTAAAATGCAAAAGTATAATTATTTCATTCATATCTAATGTTAACATTAAACACATGATAATAAAAATCCATAACATATTTTAATCAAAATGAATTATATATCCTTGTGGAGATAGTAAGTCGTAATTATAAAAAAATAATACATTCACATCCAATCTGATAGGAAATAGGGTGTATAACAGTGATTTCATATTAAAAATAACATTTCATATTATTTAGGATACATAATTTACTTTTTTATGATTTACATCATATTTTTATTATATTTAAATAAAATTACATAACAGTGAACGGTTAAGGCAATTACCTCCTCTATGAAATGAATACATTAAATATTCTCTAAAACTCTAGGATGAGTTTTTTGGGAGTAAAAAAAATATTATGTATTTTCGAGATTATAATAATATTTTGTAGTTCTTTCTTGAGAAATACTGCTTAATTTATAGTAAATATGTAAGGTAGGAGATTCCCTTCAATAATTGAGTTTATAGGAACTTTTGAAATATCTCAAAAAGATTAAATTACAAATTACTCAAATTTTAGCACTTCTAATATTTTGTATATCATTTATTTGTTTGTTTCAATAATGGTATAAATAAGGTTTTGAAATTTCAAACAAAATTATAGTAATTATGTAATTCACAAAATTAAAAATATAATTCAATCATTGAAAAAATTACATTATTACATTAATTACTAAAAATATTTTATTATTTTAAGGTTTTTAAAAAATATTTGGATGCATATAATATTTTTTAATCTATGGAGTTACATTTTGTAACATTCATTATTTCAAATAACAAATAAATAATATTCATGGAAAAGTGTCATTTGAAAAAATAATTATTAACAAAATGGTGACAATATTCAAATTTAATTAATCCATTTAGAAATATGATAATGAATTATGGCCCTGAATATTTTTTTATCTAGATTTACTCAAATTAACCATTACAAATTTTTTAAATTTTGGCATGGTAACTACTAACACTGACCAAAAAATAGTAGGGTTGAATTTACCAAAGTCGATCCTTCTAATTATAAATATATATAAATTTTTTTCTAATTAAATACCTATAAATTAAATTATTTTATTTTATTTTAAGTGCAACAAATGTGACAATATGTACATTTTCAAAATATATAATTTTAGGTATAAAATTGGATTTATTCATTTCTTATTCCCAAAATTTTTTTTATTAATAATTAATAAATTTTATGAAGTAAATTACATATATTTATCATTAAAATAAATCACAGATAGCAATTAGTTTTATTAATAATGTTAAAAATAAGTTTCTATTAAAAACAGTTTTTAGAATAATTTTTAATTAAAATGATTTTCTTATTTATAATCAATTGATAATGAAGGATTTAATTTTACAAATATATAACCATTCATTTTTCATAATTTTTATCTTCATTTTCATACCCTCTAATCGAAAATCTAATTTATAAAATTACATATAAAAAATTATAATTTTTTATTATATCATTTTTCATTTAAACATATTGTTGTCTATAACGCAACCTATCAAATAAATTATATTATTTAATTGGAAATATATTAAAAAAATTATCCATTTATCACATTCTAACTATGATAAAATGAATTTCCTCATCAGAATTCATTACTCTGATAAAACCATTAAGGATACATCTACCACATAACATCACCAAGTTCTTACAGAGCTTTCTGAAAATGTTCATTTAACCACCAATCATTCACTATACGTGTGGTCCTATTTCATATAACCATATCATGATGAAGAAAAATATATACCAGTTTTTCATTGAATGAATCTTCATTCTCGATAAATATAATCTATTATTTTATTTCATGTGAATGATTGAGTATTTACTTCCTTAACAGAGAAACATGGAAGATATCATGATCTTAAGAGACATTTGGAATAAAATCCAATTGATAAGATATTGTATCAATAAAATCCATAACATTAAAATGACAGATATAGATAGGTATTATATTACCATTCCTTACATGTCTCGTCACCCCCTTCCATGGACATATTCATAAGAATACCCTTCCAACAACATCAAACTGTATATATTTTTGAGTATTGAAAAGGCATATTTTTTTCAAATCTGAGATACTAATTTGTGATGCTCAATGGATCTAACAATATATCACATTTTTTCAAACAAATTAGGTCATAATTGTTTTCATTATCCTTCTTTATTAATGTATTTTTGAAATATTCAATTCAAACTAAAGAGGGATTGACAATGAAACAACTGAATGGTGGATTGAAAGATATTATAGTAATAGAATACCACAAAGAGATGTTATTTATCCCAACCAACTCTTAAATATATTGGTTGATCTCTCAACATGTATCCTAGAGTATGATTGGTCCAATTAGATAGGATATCCATATAAGGATGATTAGGAGTATTGAAACATAAGTATATATCTAGAGTGTCCTAAATAATTCTCTAAAACATAAAGGTAAACCTCACATTCCAATCAAAGATAATCGATTGTGGTGGAACATATAATATTATAACATCCATAATGTTTAATAGTGTATGTTGATCAATATGTAATATTTTAATGGTTGAAATGAAGTGTTTTGTCTTTATATTTGGATTGAATACATCCCTACTAGTAGTATTCCCTATATATTATTTGGGGAGTCTATTGAAAAAGTAGAGAGTACAATATTCCCATATCTATTCTTATGTAGGTAAGGGTTATAATATACTATTGTATTTATGGATCTTATCCATAACCTTCAAAAGAACCATTAATTGAGGGACATGCTAAGAAATATCTATCGTCACACAATCCCACCAAAAAACCATTCAAATCTCAAATCATCAACATAAATACATTGAACAATATAAAATAAAGAAATATGGGTTTAATACAACATCTCCTTCTTCAAAAATGGTACATATGAAGCAGAAAATTATTTATTGTATCATATCATTCCATAATAATCAATGTTGAACTTGGGATCATTTCTCCTGTTCATTTATAGATCTATATCATCCTTCTATGCTTCATTAAGCGTAACCAAAATTTATGGTTTGACACTAATTTTACAAATGAACCCCCCCCCTTCTATCATGAATTCATGATCTAGGATTTTCATGTCCATTAATATTGGATATTTTGTGATCCTCACCATAGACATGCTTTTATAATCCTTTTAACTCAGACCATATGCCACCTTTCTAGCTTTCAAAGGGTTGTTGTAACACCCCAGGTAAATAAATAATATGAAATTTTCACATTTATCCATATTTGTGAATAAAATATTAATATTACTTTAAAGGGGACGCTATGCGCGATGGCGTACCTGATACGCAACAAAGAGTTTCTTGGAAATCTTACGTTGCACTCTAATAATGAAATAATATTATTTTAAATGGTAGTTAACACCTACTCATTGTAATGGTGGTAATTAACATAACTAACTACAAAATGATTGTCTATGTTTGTCAAATATTTTTACTTTTTACAATAAATGTTAGAGGATTAATAATGTGAATGAATCCAATTTTAAGCGTAAACATTCTAATATTCTTTAAAGGGTCGATTAACCGTATTTTGATGACAAACCTCCTTTAAATCCACTTTTGACAATTTTATGTATTATATTTGACAAAATAAAATTCTTCTTTAGAATCAGAACATCAAAATTTACTTTGTGTAAATTTTTGGTATTTTTCCGATAATGTTCATTTTTTAATGAATAGTGAAAATGTTGTATTTTAATTCAAAACCACTTTTTAATCTATTTTATTTATATGATTAGATTATCTTTTGAATTGGTTTCAAAGTGAAATCAGAATATATTTTTACCATTAAATCCAATACTGGTCGTTGGAATTTATTTCATCTTGAAATTGGAGTTAAACTAGTGTCAATCTTTTGATACTTATTGTTTCATAAAAACACGCTATTTGCTCTGACAACGGGAATTAATTATTAAATTAATTAATGTAACTTATATGTTTTAAATTTTTTAAAATATAAATCATTTTTGAATTCGGAATATCAAACATAGCCTCGGGTGAATTTTTGGTATTTTTCTGAAAAACTTCAATTTTTGATGAATAGTGAAAGCACTAAGTGGTAATTATAAAAACTGATTTTCCGTTTAAATGAATTCTTACCACTTCTGTGTTTTGAATTTCAAAAATCCAAAATACATGGTTGTCATTAAGAAGTAAAATTTGGTTCAATGGGATTAAAAAAATTTCGGTGAATAGTAACTTTTAAGTTTTTAATCGCGATTAGAGATAATTAGTGTAGTTTAAGGTAAAAATAATGTTTTAATAATATGAAATGAACTTGACACATGTCCTAACATTATTGGATGTGTCATGGCAGACCAAGACAATACATGGGTCAACTTGGTGACCCCTTGGAGCCACTTTTGTAGGAAAATGACATTAATATCTTTTTATTTAAAGTTAAAATAAAAATGTCACAAACATGAGTTGTTTTACTAAAACAATTTTTAAATGGGGTTATACAAGTCATATTTTTGACTATAAATATTGATTAGAAATATAAAACTATTTCCTATATCATGATATTTGTTTTATAATTTTTAGACATTAAATAAATTAAATTATTTATTACACCATGATGATGCAGTGATTACCTCATTATTTAACGATTTAAATAAAATGAAACGATAATGTAAAATCTAAGACCTACACTTGTGAAAAACCTATTGGATGGGTATATTTCGAACCCTTATCACCTTATCCTCGAATTATATCAATGTGGGACCTTTTAAATCCGAAACTCATTTTAAAATAAAGTAACCTTTCTTTACTTTCCAAGTGTGCCCCTCCTCTCCTCTTATAAAAGGCCCCCACCTCTACCACCTTACACACACCTCTCAAGCCTTTGGCTTGCCCAACCCCTGCCAATTTCATCTCTCCAAATCCCTCTATTCATAATTAAAGACTCACTTTGGGCAGAATCCTTTCCAAGGAATCCTTTTAGCTCAAATCAAAGGAAGTTACCCGATTTAAATGTAATGTCTTCCCTTGTGTTCTTTTGTTTTATTTTTCTTCTCCAACCCCCTAAACTCTTTTTATTCTTTTCTTTTGTAACAACACCAGTATATTCAATATACTACGAGGTTGTTATGTGAAGGATTATATTTACACTTACACACACCTTTGTCTAATGGTTAAAGAATATACTGTTTATGTGGATGGTGAATTACTACCTCACGAAATGACGATTCTTCAATATTCTTTTAACACCTTCAAAGGTGGCCATTAAAATGTCACTATATTTATATATGATATATAATATTTTTATTGTTTCCTTAAGCTTATGCATTTTTCATTTTTTTCATACCTTTATGGTTTCAATTATGGGTAAACGCGATATCTTCATTTTAGGAAGTGCGGACTACCGCCCCCACAAAGTGATTTGATTCGTTAATGCCATATGTGGGAAGTATAAAGGATGGAATTAATGGTATTACATATTTTATCCTACTGGAATTATAATATACCTTTATATAATTATTATTTCATTCCATTTAATACAAAAAAAATGAAAGTAGCGTTCATGTGTACGTACGGCTTTTCGTCTCCATGAACGGTACATTTCATTTCATATCTCTAAATGTTATGTACTATTATAAGTACATATATATAATGGATATATATGTAATATATTACATCTAAATTATGTATATCATTCTGGAAATATAATATATATATATATCTCTCATTTTGTTTTAATTTCATTAATATGACAAAAAATGAAAGTAGCGTTCATGCGTACGTACGGCCTACCATCTCCATGAAAGGTGATTTTAATTTTTTATCTCCAAATGATATGGAATAGTATAAAATTAATATATAATGGATATATATGATATTTAAAACATAAATACTATTCTTGAGATGATGTACCTATAACTACATGGAAAATTATTTTCCAACAAGTTCAATTTTTACTCATGTACTGATCATCGACAAAAACGTCTGATATGAACTCACTTTATTAACCAATTATTATAACATTATAATATATGATATGAACTGAAAAATAATATTTAAAGGTTGTCCTTAAGTAATTATAAATTGACCAATTTTATTATTCAGGAGATTAAAGAACGATTGAGTCATGTCAGACACGAGGTAAGGGATCCTACCTCTCTCTTTCTTTTTAAGTACACTCTTTTATGTCATTCCTTTTAAGCTCATATTTCTTATGATTCGGATGTTCTTTTATATTACTATTACTGTACATTTTATGTTCATTTGAGGATAG
Source organism: Viscum album (assembly GCA_963277665.1). Classification (NCBI taxonomy): domain Eukaryota; kingdom Viridiplantae; phylum Streptophyta; class Magnoliopsida; order Santalales; family Viscaceae; genus Viscum; species Viscum album. Next base: position 1,739,767,051 of record OY728137.1, read on the forward strand.
AACCTATTTTCTCTCATCAATCCATTTTGGAAGTTTTAATTGGTGCCATTAGGCTGCCGAAATTTCGTAAGGGTCTTTTTATCTCACTTTGTGTTTTCGTGAGATTCATGCTACATTTGCCAATATTTACTTTTGTGTATTGTATGTACTGTCCATTATTCTACTCTTTGTATAACATAATTTCTTTTAGGAGTATTTACATTAATGTTGTATAGTCCTTCTTTCATGGGGTGTACGTTTCGAAAGTTACCCAAATCGGTAAGGGAACCTTTCACCCTCCTCTTTTTTAAAATACTTATTTTGTTATGTCTTTTGATTTTCATATAATTATGTGTGGATATGTTCTTTTATATCCTTATTGCCGTAAATTTTATTTCCAAGTGTTGAGATACCCTTTATCTCTCTCATCAACACTTTTTCTGAAATTTGATGTGACGTCGTTAGGCTATCAAGGGAACTTCTTAACCCAATTTCGATTTCTTTGGGTTCAACATGTAGTTATTAAATATGTCATCCTTTGAATATGTGTGAATGGCCTTTGACTATTTTACACTTAATATCCAATTATATTGGTTGTATTTATATTTTTCACACATAGTTATGAGATTGATTTTTCCTCAATTTAAGGATACCTTCTTTATAATGGATTTCATCTCATTTTACATTTCTATTGAGACTTCATTGTTGTTATGCACCAGTTCACTCTTATATGGTGTATATACTGTCCTTTGGAATATTATATCATGAATCCCTTTATTCTCATGATATTATAAAGTTCTGATCAAATGTTATTCCTCAATTATTGTATTCAAGTGTCTCTCATTTTGTTAAAAACCCTTTAACTAAAATATCGTTTTAAATGTTTTAATGATTTATTCTTATAAATATTTATCATTAATATCCATGTTTTCAAAATGGTTTTAAGGATTTATTTACATGGATATTAATGGTTTAAAATGTTAAAAGCATCAATGTGTTATGGGACACTTTGATTTAAAAATATCTTTATCAAATGTTTTAAATGGTTTTGAAAATGGTTTTTAGAATGGATTCATTATTTCAATATCTTAAAATGTTATATTGTTATTGAAATGTGGGAATGTTACCTTTCCTTTATGCTTATGTTATGTGCTATGATTATGTTATAGTTATTGGGCATCATTATGAAGATGGGTGGTTCCATGATAAACTAAGGGCGGGCGAGCCCGATATAGCTCTCCAATGCATTGGGTAACGCGAAGGAGTTAAACGTTAAGGTTTCTCTGAAGAGATTTAGGGAATATGCTGTGATGGATATTCCAAATGTAACCAAGAGGGTTACTACCTACGTAAGAATGTTATGAATGCCTCAAGTTACCTTTATGCCTTTTGATTTCTATGATTTATTCCTGATTTGATGAGGTATATTAAAGTGCCTATGTTTTATGGGTAATGTATGATTCCATTCTTATGTATATATGAACTCATGTTTCCTTTCCATATTTTTATAACCCTCGTTGAGCTTTTTATGCTCATCCCATGTTTTTGAAATGTTTTTCACAGGTCAAGGGAATGTTACATGATAAGATGATAGTGTCAAGGAAGTGTCAAGAAAGAATCCATGTTTTGTTTTCAATATGATTCCGTTGATGGGAAAAATGAATGCTATCTTTTATTGTAACCACATTGTTTAAATGTGGGAAGTAATGCATGTTTCATGGTATAATTCTCCAAAACTCTAAACCTGAATAGATCCTCAATGTGTAATCATGTAATAACTCAATATTAAGTAAGGTTTAAGGCTTGGGCTTTAGAGTTGTTATCAGAGAGAGGTTTAGATAACTTTAGAGGTTAGAGTATTCTTTAAGCATAAGTGACATTACCATAATGGTTAGGATTTCAGAAAGAGTTGTAGTTTTTAGATAAAGTGAATGAGTAAGTATATCTTCCTCATTAGTACATTATGGTTTTGTTGATATACTGACACTGGCATTTCTATTTTTAGTGAATGGATGGATCTAGCAGGCACCAAAGTGACAATAGGTTTGAAGGAAACTGTGGTGGTTCTTTGATTAAGAGACTGGATGAAATGGGAGACTCAATGAAGAAAATCATGGTTGTTCTAAACCAACTATCAAGGATTCATGATCAACCACTTGAACCTTGGTATGTTCTTTAATACATCATGTACGAGATAACCAATCGATGTGGAAGTTCAGGTAATAATTATAAAGGTAACCATTAGGGTTTATATGATCCTTACTTTTGAGTTAATTATGGGTTATTATATGTTATGATGGAAAATGAAAGGCATGAGATAAACTTGAGTTTAAAATATGTTATGATTATTTTTGAAGATTTTATCTCATTTTGGGGAATGTTTTAAGAATTATATAGTTTTGGAAAAATGACAACACGCAGACCGTGTGACAACCCGTCACGTCGGACAAAGCTGTGGGAATCGAACCCACAACCAAAGTGCGACTTGTATTTATCACCTACCACTAGACTACGTGAAGTCCCTGGTTAGTTTGACTAATTCATTTTAGTTAGATGATTTTATAAATCAAGTGTAAGTATATTTTGGGTTATCTATGGAAATGATTAACCTATCATGGAGGATATGTGATTAGGTTAATTACTTTTCAATATGAGAATTTAAGAGCAACTAATGTTATTTGGAGATAAAAGTTAATTTTTACCTCGGAAGATTATGTGATTAAATCCATCAAATATTTGGGTTTCAATCTTCATTTGGTTTACTTTGAATAATTTTATGGACAATTTCTTATCGAATGGTCTTTATTGAACTTTGGGTTTTTTTGGACAAATTTTGGAGATTAAGAATAGATTTTATTTTTATAATGGATTTTACTTTTGTGGATTATATATTCTTATAATAACAATTTTGGTTTTTTATTTTGTCTAATGATATGATAAATATATAGTTCTCTTTGGTGGATTAGGTGATTTTCAAGAAGTTGATTATTGCACTGTTAATGCGAACAAGTCTTCCTAAAAACTCGTCTTTTGGAGAAAGTATGAGTTTGATTAAGGAATCTAGTAAAAGTTGAAAGTCTGCGTGACAAGTAAATATGTTTCATTATGATTTAGTTAAGCTCAAAAATAAATTCCTCAATGAAGAGTAACTTAAAACAAAAATGTTTTCTGTTAACTTTTCCTACTGGGGAATCGAATAACGTTTAACCCATCACATGTTTGTGATTTTCTTATGGTTAACTTTCTCCTAGACATGTTTACTATAACTCTCCCCCAGAACATGAACCTTTGTTTTTTCCTCCATATCCATGTTTTTCATACATGGAATCCTTGTATGGGTTAACTCGGGTGACCTTTGTACTTCTCTTTCTTTATTTTAAAGTGATTGTTTTACTGACTCTTGTTCCGATGTGGGATTTTCAATGAAGTTTCTGAGCCCAATTTTAAAATTGTGAGGACGCAATTCCCAAAAGGGGGGAAGGATGTAACACCACAGGTAAATAAAGAATATGACATTTTCACATTTATCCATATTTTTGAATAAAATATTAATATTACATTAAAGGGGATGCTATGCGTGATGGCGTACCCAATACGCAATAATGAGTTTCTTGGGAATCTTACGTTGCACTCTAATAATAAAATAATATTATTTTAAATGGTAGTAAACGCCTAGTAGTTGTAATGGCGGGAATGAACAGAACTAACTAAAAAATGATTATATATGTTTGTCAAATATTTTTACTTTTAACAATAAATGTTATCGGATTAAAAATACGAATGAATCCAATTTTAAGCGTAAACATTCTAAGATTCTTTAAAGGGTCGATTAACCGCCTTTTGATGACGAAGCTCCTTTAAATCCACTTTTTGACAATTTTATGTGTTATATTTGACAAAATAAAATTATTCTTTAGAATCAGGACATCAAAATCTACTTTGTGTAAATTTTTGGTATTTTTCCGATAATGTTCATTTTTTTAATGAATAGTGAAAAATGTTGTATTTTAATTCAAAACCTATTTTTAATATAATTTATTTATATGATTATATTGTCTTTTGAATTGGTTTCAAAGTGAAATTAGAATATATTTTTACTGTTTAATCCAATAGTGGTCATTGGAATTAATTTCATCTTTAAATTGGACTTAAACTAGTGTCAATCTTTTGATACTTATTGTTTCATAAAAACACACTATTTGCTCTGACATCGGGAATTAATTATTAAATTAATTAATGTAACTTATATGATTTGAATTTTTTAAAATAGAAATCATTTTTGAATTCGGAATATCAAATATAGCCTAGGGTGAATTTTTGGTATTTTTCTGAAAAACATCAATTTTTGATGAATAGTGAAACCACTAAGTGGTACTTATAAAAACTGATTTTCCGTTTAAATTAAATTTTAACACTTCTGTGTTTTGAATTTCAAAAATCCGACATACATGGTTGTAATTAAGAAGTAAAATTTTGTTCAATGGGATAAAAATAATTTTTCGATGAATAGTAACTTTTAGGTTTTTAATCGCGATTCGAGATAATTAGTGTAGTTTAAGGTAAAAATAATGTTTTAATAATATGAAATGAACTTGACACATGTCCTAACCTTATTGTATGTGTCATGGAAGACCAAGAAAATCCATGGGTCTACTTGGGGACCTCATGGAGCCACTTTGGTAGGAAAATGACATTAATATCTTTTTATTTAATGTTAAAATAAAAATGTCACAAACATGAGTTGTTTTACTAAAACAATTTTTAAATGGGGTTATACAAGTCAGATGTTTGACTATAAATATCCATTAGAAAGCTAAAAATATATCATACATCATGATACTTGTTTTATAATTTTTAGACATTAAATAAATTAAATTATTTATGACACCATGATGATGCAGTGATTACCTCATTATTTAACGATTTAAATAAAATGAAAAGATATTGTATACTCTAAGACCTATACTTGTCAAAAACCTATTGGATGGGTATATTTAGAACCCTTATCACCTTATCCTCGAATTATATCAATGTGGGACCTTTTAAATCTGAAATTAATTTTTAAATAAAGTAACATTTCTTTACTTTCCAAGCGAGCCCCTCCTCTCCTCTTATAAAAGGCCCCCAACTCTACCACCTTACACACACCTCTCAAGCCATTGGATCAGAAAAACCCTTCCCATTTCATCTCTCCACATAACTCTCTTCATCATTGAAGACTCACTTTGGTAATAATCCTTTCCAAGGAAGCATTTGAGCTCAAATGAAAGGAATTTACCCGATTTAAAGGTAATGTCTTCCCTTGTGTTCTTTTGTTTTATTTTGCTTCTCCAACCCCTAATTTTTTTTTATTTTGTAACAACACCAGTATCTTCAATATACTAGGATTATTTTATGTGAAGTATTATAGCTACACTTACACACACCTTCTTCTAATGGTTAAAGAACATACTGTTTCTGTGGATGGCGAATTACTACCTCAAGAAACGATGATTGATCAATATTCTTTTAACACCTTCAAAGGTGGCCATTAAGATGTCACTATATTTATATATGATATATAATATGTTTATTTTTTCCTTAATATTCTGTATTTTTCATTTATTTCATACCTTTATGGTTTCCATTATGGGTAAACGCGATATCTTCATTTTAGGAAGTGCGGACTACCGCCCCCTCAAAGTGATTTGATTCGTTAAAGCCATATGTGGGATGTATAAAGGATTGAATTAATGTTATTACATATGTTATACTAATTTAATTATAATATACCTTTATATCATTATTATTTCATTCCATTGAATACAAAAAAAAGAAATGAAAGTAGCGTTCATGCGTACGTACGGCTTACCGTCTCCATGAACGGTACATTTCATTTCTTATCTCCAAATGGTATGTGCTATTATAAGTACATATATATAATGGATATATATGTAATATATTACATCTAAATGATGGATATCATTCTGGAAATATAATATATATATATATATCTCATTTTGTTTTAATTGCATTAATATGACAAAAAATGAAAGTAGCGTTCATGCGTACGTACGGCCTACCGTCTCCATGAACGGTGCTTTTAATTTTTTATCTCCAAATGATATGGAATAGTATAAAATTAATATATACTGGATATATATGATATTTAAAACATAAATACTATTCTGGAGATAATTTACCTATAACTATATGGAAAATTCTTTTCCACCAAGTTCAATTTTTACTCATGTATTGAACATCGACAAAAACGTCTGATATGACCTCACTTTATTAACCAATTATTATAACATTATAATATGTGATATGAACTGAAAAATAATATTTAAAGGTGGTCCTTAAGCAATTATAAATTGAACAAATTTTATTATTCAGGAGATTAAAGAACGATCGAGTCATGTCGGACACGAGGTAAGGGATCCTACCTCTCTCTTTCTTTTTAAGTACACTCTTTTATGTCATTCCTTTTAAGCTCATATTTCTTATGACTGGAATGTTCTTTTATATTAATATTACTGTACTTTTTATTTTCATTTAATGATATACCCTATTTTCTCTCATCAACCCATTCTGGAAGTTTTAATTGGCGCCGTTAGGCTTTCGAAATTTCGTAAGGGGATTTTTATCTCAATTTGTGTTTATGTGAGATTCATGCTACATTTTCCAATATTTAATTTTGAGTATTGTATGTACTTTCGATTATTCTACTCTTTGTGTAACATACTTTAGTTTATGATTATTTAAATAAATGTTGTATAGTCCTTCTTTTATGGGGTGTATGTTTCGAAAGTTACCCAAATCGGTAAGGGAACCTTTCACCCTCCACTTTTTTAAAAGACTTCTTTTGTTATGCCTTTTAATTTACATCTTATTATGTGGGGATATGTTATTTTATATCCTTATTGCCGTAAATTTTATGTCCAAATGATGAGATAACCTTTATCTCTCTCATCAACTCTTTTTCTAAAATTTGATGTGATGTCGTTAGGCTGTCAACGGAACTTCTTAAACCAATTTGGATTTCTTTGGGTTCAACATGTAGTTATTAAATATGTCATCCTTTGAATATGTGTGAATGACCTTTGACTATTTTACACTTAATATCCCCTTATATTGGGTGTATTTATATTTGTCACACATATTTATGAGATTTATTTATCCTCAATTTAAGGATACCTTCTTTATAATGGATTTCATCTCATTTTACATTTCTTTTGAGACTTCATTGTTGTTATGCACCAGTTCACTCTTATATGGTGTATATACTGTCCTTTGGAATATTATATCATGAATCCCTTTATTCTCATGATATTATAAAGTTCTGATGAAATGTTATTCCTCAATTATTGTATTCAAGTGTCTCTCATTTTGTTAAAAAACCCTTTAACGAAAATATCATTTTAAATGTTTTAATGATTTATTCATATAAATATTTCTCATTAATATCCATGTTTTTAAAATGGTTTTAAGGATTTATTTACATGGATATTAATGGTTTAAAATTTTAAAAGCATCAATGTGGTCTGGGACATTTTGATTTAAAAATATCTTTATCAAATGTTTTAAATGGTTTTGAAAATGGTTTTTTAGAATGGATACATTATTTCAATATCTTAAAATGTTATATTGTTATTGAAATGTGGGAATGTTATCTTTCCTTTATGCTTATGTTATGTGCTATGATTATGTTATGGTTCTTGGGCATTGTTATGAAGATGGGTGGTTCCATGATAAACTAAGGGCGGGTGAGCCCGATATAGCTCTCCAATGCATTGGGTAATGCGAAGGAGTTAAACGTTAAGGTTTCTACGAAGAGATTTAGGGAAAATACTGTGATGGGTAGTCCAAACATAACCAAGAGGGTTACTCCCTACGTAAGAATGTTATGAATGACTCAAGTTACCTTTATGCCTTTTGATTTCTATGATTTATTCATGATTTGATGAGGTATGTTAAAGTGACTATGTTTTATAGGTAACATATGATTCCATTATTATGTATATATGAACTCATGTTTCCTTTACATATTTTTATTACCCTTATTGAGCTTTTTATGCTCATCCCAAGTTTTTGAAATGTTTTTCACAGGTCAAGGGAAAGGTACATGATAAGATGATGGTGTCAAGGAAGTGTCAAGAAAGAATCCATGTTTTATTTTCAACATGTTTCCGTTGATGGGAAAAATGAATGCTATCTTTTATTGTAACCTCTTTATTTAAATGTGGGATGTAATGCATGTTTTATGGTCTAATTCTATAAAACTCTAAACCTGAAAAGATCCTCAATGTTGAATCTTGTAATAACTCAAGATTAAGTAAGGTTTAAGGCTGGGGCTATATAGTTGTAATGTATTGTGAAGTAAAAAATATTTAACTATAACCATACCACTCCATTTGATCATGTATATCTATTCTTGAGTGAACATTAACATTAAAATTTTCTAATTAGTAAATAAATAATGCAATTCCTTTTGGATATAATGCATCCATGTCCATAATGAAAAAAATATCATAGCAAACTCCAAATATTGTGTTTTGTGTGTTTTTCTCCTAGAACAACAATTTTCATGAGATATTAGCTATAATCATATCAATCTACATGAGGACATGTCACCATATCTTCACTAATTCATTAATATATATTACAAACCATTACCCTCATTAAGAAAGTATAAGCATTGGTGCACTGACTAACATTATCTCAGTTCAAAAAAAATCATCCAAATCATCCTTCTAATCGTCCATTTCTACCTTCTAAATTAGCATAGTTAGCTGATTTTATATTCATGACAATATATCCAGAAACCAAAGATAATATCCATCTAAACCATGAAAACTATGAATCTTAGTCACTATGTTTATTCTAGTCCAATGTTAAAAATGTTTTACATTTGATGGATCAACTTATATACCGTCACATGAGATTATAAGTCCCAAGTGTAAAAAATTTTGAATGTAAAAAATTCATTCTTAGTTAATTTTTCATAACAATTCTTCTTCATTAGGATTTTAAGTAAAAAAAACTAAAAGTGTATTCATTTTCCTTCATTATAATTTGAAAAATATTAATATCATCTATAAATAATATCACAATTTAATGGATGATATATATAAAGACTATATTAATATAATTCATGAATATATAAAGATAATTTATAGGAAGAAAATTTAATAAATATATATTCATAGTGTACATGCATTGTAAGATATGATATCTTTGGTATATCCCTTATCCTATCCCTCAATTCATGTAATAAATAACCATGTTCAATAATGGAAATGTATTGATATCATTATAATTGATCAAATAAGTAACAAATATGGATGGATGATACATTTAATGCAATTTTATGTTGATATGATCTCATTAATAAATTCAATGTACAATATATCCATATATATTTTAAAAAAACCATGTCCACCACAAGGGGATTCACATGGATGAATGAATCCCTTATCAAATTCAACATGAGTATCTTCTTTAATTCATACAACTCAATCAGTCACATTATTTACAATGTCTTGTAAATGTGTGTAAAATCAGGTATGAGTCCTATTGAAAACTTTTTTCCACTATTTATTGGATGCCTGGACTAGTCTTCTTGGATGTCATTAATAAAAAACCAAACAATTGGAATATCTTATATGTTGAGTTTCCCTCTTAACATGTGAGATAAATTCTCTGTTTGAATAGGTGTGATAACAGAACTGATAGATTTCATTTCCATCAGAATTTCATTTTATCCATTATATTTGATTAATTATTGTTGGGTTTTTCTAAACATCAAATGTAACTTCTATTACTTGGTAATGTTTGGGGAGTTTATGTACAAAAATCCTACCCATTTAAAAAATAATATTGAATTTCAGTTGACTATGAATAGTTTTTTTAATAATTTCATTTCCATAAACATTAACTCTATAAAAATAGTATACTTGATATTCCATCATCAATCCAATAGTGTCATTTACTGCTAACTAAACACAATTTTTTTTTTCAAAATGTACTTTTATACACATAGAAATGTAATTATATATAAAAGGGAGGGTATATATAGAATCAAATAAGACATTTTCAGTTCAATAGTTGATGGTATGTGTACCTTTCAAGATGTCATTATCATTACCCGCATAAAAAATAATGATCTCATAAGATTTACCTCTATCGTCAATCTCAAGATTTCATTGAGGTAGATCATAATAATTATTATTTTATTTTGGGTAATGGTTATCATTATTCCCATAAACCATTCATTTAAAACACTAGAGTGAGGATGGAATATTTTTTGGAGCATTATCCCTATTCAAATAAATACCTAACAGCATCCAATCAATTTAGTTTTAAATTTACAAATGAGCGTGCATTCCACAAGTAACGAATTCCCCAGTTCACCTAATATAATTTCACCCATATATACTTCAACAATTCGATCAGAAATGAAGTATTGTCTTTTTATCTAAATGTATTTTTAATTTCTTTTGAATTTCATTTGTATTTTCTTATCAAACCCTTGAGATTTAGGGTAACTCTGATCTATATCTCCATATTTATAGAACATAAAAAAATTCTTATAGATATTGAAATCACATATCAATAATATTATTAAGAGACATGGTTTTAAAAAACTAATGAATCAGTCATCACTATTCTATGGTTAAAATATGTTACCAAAAATAAACATCATATGTATTGGGATGTTTAATACATAAGTATAAAAATATTAATCATCCTTCTACTTTATTTAATTGAATTATTTCTCCATTTTGATATAATAAACTCATATAATATACTTGGTAAAACGTAAACATTTATAGTCTCCCCATGCCCTAGATTTAATTTCAACTTACTATATTGTTTTTTATAATATTCCTCCACTGATCTACCAAAAAATTAAAATGCTAACATCTATAATTACATTACCATGTTACAAAAACTGAATAATTGAAAATATAGTATCAATATTACTAATATATATCTCAGTGACTATTTGATCAGTAGACCCACTAAAAAGGTGGACATTTCTACAAGGACTCAACTAAACATTGTCTATCATTTGTTCATTTGAATACTCAGTGTGATTCATATCATGATAATTGTTTTTTATCATAGAAACATGATTTTTCATTCAAATTCCCAAAAAATAGGTTCCTCATGATGAAAATCCTTTAATTCTCCATTTCTTTCAACATTAACATGATTTCATTAGGTTTCATCAATTGGATAAGACCCAAAATCATACTACGAGATAAAAGTATTCTGGTGTGAAATAAAATAATCCAGAAAGACCATTTATATAATGTAAAAACCATGAACCATTCTTCTGTTAATCCTTTGGTTTATCATAATTCATTCATAATAATTATAAATATTTTAGGACATTGTCTGATATATTATCTTATATGTATGGTTGAAATTAAGTTTTTAGCATCTTAGATTAAATATGTTTAATAAACCTTTATCTGATTCCAACTATAGTTCTAGATAATATTCATACATATATATAACATCTTAATAGTGTATGATTCATTATATAAAATTTTTATCCACTCCTAAATCATTTAGGTCTGGTATCATAGGAATATTGGAAACCTGAATGACTGGTTTCTAAAATATCTACATCATATACATATTATTTCATTATAATCAGTACCCATACCATACATATCATACCTCATACCACTCTAAATTACATGGGAAAAGGAATCATAAGAATCATGTGACATCATAAGAACAATAATGATAAAAAAGGGTGGTATAAATGATCCCATATGTATAACATTCACATAAGGGTATAAGAACATGATATTAAAGTTTAGTAACCATACCTTATATAATAGGGATCATAATCATAATTCATGACATAAATATTGTTATACCATAAGACATGAATCATTAGAGATTCCAATAATGGAAACTATAAATTATTATTATAGACAAAAGAAATTAATTTTTAGCCTTCCAAAAAATGCAGAAAATAAATTTCATAGTAGTAAAGGATAATTTAAATATATATAATTGTGTAATGTGTTAAATCCAAAAACCATCATTTTATTCATGATCACTCCTAAGGGATGTGAACATAGTCCCTTTGTGAACTAGATTCATTCCCCATTCCTATCTTTTTTATCTCATGATATATTAATGGTTAAAAATGCATTAGGGTAAAATATTTTTCCAACCCATTATATAATAAAAAATGATAAATACATGTTCCATAATATCACAAACCATTCATAATGTCAAAATGTAAATTCATTTTCCAAGATGATCAGAGCTAGTGCATTATTTTCTTACATTAGCTTGTTTACAAGGAAAAAATCCTTAATGACTATATAGTTTAGTAGTTTTGGAAATCGAAATTATAAACATGATACCCATAATACAATGGGAAATGGATATAAATAATTACATAGGAAAAAAATTCCCTAAATCATAATCAATGGATTCATCTTCAAAACCAGGTAAAGAAAATGGAATAAGGATGAGCATAAATGCTCAGTAAGGGTATGTAAATAAGAAAAAACAATGTAACAATGTAAATAAATAAAAATGGAATGGTAAATAAATTATTACTATTTCCATTAAATGAAATAGATGATGCATTATCACTATGTAAGGGTAAGAAACTAAAAAATACAATACTTCATTGAATATCATAAAATGAAATGCATCCATAGAAATTCTATTGAAAAATATCATGGAAAAATAGTAACTGAGTCTAAATAGAGGAAATCATTAATTATTATACTTCATGTATGAGGAATTTGATACAATATACCATCAAAACCATTCACAACACAATTTTAATCAATTCTTATTTAGACATATTATTTTTCTCGTGAGAACTTGTTGATGCTTTGAGGGGCTATATAATGTTTGGGACCCACTAATTATTGCTAGTCTAAATCATTCAACATATCGAATAACTGATGTAATTAACAATAATATGCCTTATCAAATATCCATATTAAATAAATAATATAAATTTATCAATAATTACTTAGTGGAGGATATTTTAAAATAATGGTTGTCGATTTCAATGAATGGAAATACTACTAAAATACCATTAAAACAATCTTGAGGGAAAAATCATCAAACACTATGAAGTGTCCCATAATACATTGAAACATTTTTATCATAATTAATATGAATTATAAACCTCAAGCTATATTTAAAATATCATGGAAATAATTTTTTCACGATATAACAAGTTAATGGGTGTTATATAATCCATATAATGGAAAATAGGTGCATAAATTTTCAACATGCCTTAATGAAACGATATTGAGTCGAAATCCCTTACCTTGCGTTAACATTTGTGTGATCTGCAATTAATCTCATTTATAATGGGTTTAAGTGAGTCAGTAATTTATTAATGACCCATTTTGATATTTATGACCTCATATATGATCATACTATATTAACCATTTATTGATAATATTTCGTTGTTACCCTTCTTTTGGTTGTTAACTAATTTATTTTCCTATACATGTTTCATCATTAAAGTCTTAATTTTTTTAAATATTATACATATCAAAAAATTAAAATAGTAATATTAATTTTTTTTATTATAATATGTTACCACTAAATACATTTTTAGGACCATTATTTAATGTTGGATATGGAAAATGAATCACACCACATCATGTAGACTATAGTTTGTACGTACGCATGAGTGACAATATCATTCACAAAATAATTGAAAGGATAAGAAATTTTATGGAATATTAATTTTCCATAAAAAATATAATTTCATTATTATTTTATATATACATTTTTTCCATCATTATACCCATCCAAATAAAGTTGTTATAGAAACAAATAGCACCACACCATGGAGATAGCAAGTTGTATGTACACATGAACATTGCTTTCATTTCTTATAGAATGGATAAATGATGTAATATCTTTTTACCATAAAAATAATAATATCATATCTTATATATGAAGCTATTAATTATTACATCATCCTCGAAACAAAAAAATTAAAATGATGTATAAGAATAAATGAACTGAATGAATTAGTATAAATGAGGACCACTTCTTCGGAGGACTTCCTTTAATCTCATATTTGATTTTATAGGGTGGGTATTCTGAAATTAAATAATCCTATAGAATATAAATATTGTTTTTAGGAAGATAAACTAGTATGATTTTGTATATATAGATTTCTCAAATAAGTGTGGGGATGTGATGGATGAGGTGCCGTTTTATAATTGAGGAAGGGGTAATTTTTGAAATCCCCAAAATATAAAAATTTAAAAAGGATATTCAATAGAAAAATGTATATAAATGTCCTAGATATGAATAATATAAGACATATTCGACAATATATTATCCACTTTGTGTTAATTTATCATTTTTTTCTATTTAATTAATTTAATAAAATATCGTTATTATCAAATTTAAAACTATCAATTTGATTTGGCTAAAAAACATCAATATAACGTGGTAATTATAATATAATGCTTTCAAACATCTATGATATATCCTATGGTTATAAAAATTTACTATACACATTAAATCATTGGATATATATCATGATTAATACTTTTAAAATCAATTAGTTTATTTTTCAATTAATTAAATAAATACATGTTTATAATTAAAAAAGAAATTCAGGTAATTAAATAATTTATTAAAAAATAGAAATAAATTTTTATATTATAGTTAGTTCAATTTGAATCAAAATATAAATTAATGTTACTTGATATATTTATTTTTAATCTATGCGGACAAATAAAAGTTTATTATACACAAAGAGAGGGATATTTGGTAATTATCATTGGTTTAGATAATATATATATTATTTTCAAATAATAGTTTCCAATAAAAAACTAAAATTATATATAAAAGTGATAAGGGTATAATATTATTCTTCCAATAATATGTTGACTATTTTGGGATATTTTTTAATCATTGTCTTTTTGTTTTATCCTTTATTTAACTGCTTTAACTCTTACTATGAAATCAAGTTTTTAATACATTAAGGTGTAATATAATTACTATAAAAATAAATAATAGAAATAAATGAGTTATTTATGAAATTATGAGTCTTATACCAATAATATTACTAGATTTTATATTATTTGATATTTTTATCATTTAATAAGTTTTATGTGTTTTAAATATTAATATTGTTAATTTTACATTATTCATTATTTTTTCTTATAAAAAAGGAAACCAATAAGATATATTCTAAAACACAAATATAAGAAAATATAAAATTTAATAAAAATCAATAAATTCTTGGAGTAAATTTACTCTATAATTTTTTTAAAAAAATAATATCAATTATATGATTCATTCATTCATTAAACAATTATTGTATCATCATTTTGTCTATATTTAATTCAATTATATTTATCCTAAAAATATTATATAAATTATCCAAAAGTAGTTAAATATTTTATCTTTATAAATAAAATTTATAGTCAACCATATCCTCTATATAAACACATATTAAAAATAGTTCTCTTATTAAAAATAAAAGTGTGACAAATTAGACATTTCATTCAATTATATCCCAATAAATTTTATATTCCCTTATATGTGGTTTACAATGGTTATAATCTCTGACAAAGGATTATTTTAGTTGAAACATCCTCTTAAAATTACATTATTACAAGTCTTAGTTTAATTTTCTAATAGTTATAATATATCTTTTATGTTAAATTACATGATTTACCTTTAACGGTTGTCATTAAAATATTACTAAATTTAATATTCATGCGAAACGAATAAAAAAATTATATAATTTTTACCCACTGATTTTAAATATGAAATTAATTTTCCAAAATTAATATATATATATATATTAATATATATCATTAATTAATTTAAATCTAATATTGTTGGTAAGCTAAGAAATAATTTCTAATCATTGAGACATGCCAAAGAATGAATTATTTTTATATCGAAAACAAATTCCAAATTTATTAAAATGGCTAATATTCGTCTAATTGATAAAAATTAATCTATTTATTATTTAAAATGATTCAACAATATAATTTTACACTATACATTATTTTTCTGAAAAAAATAGTTATTTCAATGAAAAATTAGTATTTATAACTATTCACCAAAACGTCAATCTTATTAGAAAAATACAAAAAATTGAACAAATATTTTTTTTTCCAATTTAAAAGATGAATCATATTTTTTAAAATATAATATATATATGTGTCACAAATTTAATTGAAAATTGGTTGACCATCAAAAGGGGATAAAACTAACTTTATAGAAATATAGGATTTTCTGTGCAATATTGATTTTGATCCTATGAAAGTTCTATCAAATAAATTATGTGAATTTAAAATATATTCTATTTAATAATTAAAATATATATTACATTAAAATATTTCACCAATATTAATTATTTAATTTATTTGGATACATATCCTTGGTTAGTATAAAAATTGTTTTTATAAAAACATTCTCATTATAATTAATTTGTTATTATATTCATTTATAATTAAATTTTAAAAAATTAATTAAACTATATATTGTAATAAATTATTAAATATTTTTCATAATTTCTAACTTAACTTCTTTTTCAAATATTATTATATTAAATAATAACATTTTAAAAATATTTTTTTTCAATAAAACTCGTCCTTGCATTTAACACAAGACCAATCATTATTGTATGTAGTATAATCATAACATGATGTTTCATATAAATAACTATTGAAAAAATATTTTCTCAAAGATGAAAATATTATAATGTATTAGGGTGTTACATTCTCCCCAACTTAATTACATTTCATCCTCACATCTTGAACATGATCTTGGTAGTCTAGGGTTTAATATTTGAAAATAAACAGTTGTTGAAATCCCACATCATAAATAGGGTTAATAGAAAATGTTCGTAATAATAGGGATAATGAAATGTGAATACCACCACAAAAATTGTCTTTGGAATTTGGTAGAATTACTATATAAATAAATATGATAGAGAAATATAACCCTCATGTTTTTATGGAGAGTGATAGAAAACATTTTTATGAGAATGTTATTGAACACAAAACCATAAACTAGAGGTGTGAATAATAGTTGTGGATATCATAAAAAATGATGATATTATGAAAAAACATTTTTGAGACCCTTTACCTTTTGCAGATAAATTATTTCACTCCCTAATAATACAAGTAAGTATTCTTTTTCTATAAACACAATCTTTTCCATAGATTTTCATTGAACTATTTGTATTTAATCTCTTAGAAAACATTTCATCATATGGTGAAGTAATATAATAATCTCTAAAATTAAATTAAATTATCTACTTATAACACTTCATAAATGGTTAAAGATTCAAAAAGAATTTTATACAACAATTTAATTTCATTTCCATGATTGTATGTATTATCCAATTTACATTCTATAAACCAATCATATTTTTATTTTGACATTATCATATCATCCTTAGGAACATATTATGGTTTATATTTCACACTTCCATATGTTTTATAAAAAAATTAACTTTCTACAAAATTAATTTTATTGGAATCATTCAACATATTATCTTCAATCCTATGAAAAAAATTCTGTAATAAAATCTGCATATAATCCACCATTCTTAGGATTGGAACCTTACTGATAAAATAATCAAACAAAAAAAACATGAATCATGCTATAGGGTTATTTATCATTCCTCTTGATCACGGTAGAACCCCAGAAATTCTATGTAAGCCTTTTATAAATTATTTTGGATTATTATGAGTCTACCAAAATTGAAGATGCTCGATTCTGAGTGCCGGTTTACCCAGAAATAAATTTTAATCCTTTTTAAGGTATATTCAGCAAACGCCCGAGCGGCATTTTATATCTATTGAACCAGTGGTCAGATTAAAAATATGAGGGAACCCATGAATCTGTAGTGCCAAGATTCTATTAACGGGGGATTAAGTTCAACCATAGTAGGCCAGGTGAAAAAGATAGTTTTTTTGAATTTTAACGAAATAATAAAATAACAAAAATATTGTTATTTTACTTTCCTATATCCTGTTGACCAGTGGTGGTGGGACCGTTGGGTTGTCAAGCCATTAATGGCATGACTCTTTGTTTTTTAACCATATAGTTGAGAGATTATGAGGTTCATTCATTAATGAACCTCATTAATTTCTCATTGCATCAATCTCTTTTCCCCATCTATTTAATTTAGGCTAGGGTTGGGGGTTTTGACATGGCTGTGATAAACCTATAGTGAAGTATCGTGACATCTTTCACCAATGGAGGGTCGAAGCTTCGGTGGAAGAGATCCAGGATTTATGAATTCTAGAGACTTAATCCAACGAGGACTATTCTCCTACCACAACCGCATCATCACCCAAAAAATCTTGAGGTGGGGGTTTTGTTATTAAATTCATGTGAAATGTTCCTTTCCCATGTTCATGAAAAGAATGATGAATCACAGACATTATGAACGAGATTAAATTTATATTTTTGATGAATTGTTTATTAACCACTTGTTATAATTCTAATGCAGAGGGTGAAATCCAAACGAACACGGCCTGTACCCTTCGTAGCTTGATTTTTTCGTCGCGTTCTTCAGAGGTCTATTTGCCAACATGGCAGAACATTGATTCTAGGGGGCCCGCATCGACGATGGAATCACTAGGAGGCCTATAAGAACCATTGGAATGAAAAACAGGCCACCAGAGCTCACCTGGTGGCCCATAGAAGACTTGCAAAAAGGTGGCACTCGCTAGCCTTAGAATGAGGTGGCGCAGAATGACACCATAACAGACTGAAGGGGAGGCCGACACTCAGCATGCCATGTTGAAAGAAGCGAGGCAGGTCGTCATGCACTATAGATGGAGGTCGCAGTTTTGAAGACACAATGGAGGGGGGCCACTCCATGTGGGTCTCCTAGATTTCAAGTCAATTCCAAGTGGCACTGTAGGTTAAAGAGCTGAATATCTCTTTAAGCCATTCAGGCATAAGGGGTCACGCAACCCCTCCCCCATATCGTGCCCCGTCAGCGGGCTAGGCCGGTCCGCTGCCCAATGGGTCGCAACCGCAGCAGCACAACCGGTTCAGACCGGGATGAGTTTTACCCGAGACGACTCGAACCTGGTCATGTTGGCCAATGATGAGTAGGTCGGGTCAGTCCAACCAGGTCAGATAGGACCCGGACCCATTTCAGTCTAGATACGCTAAAAAGGTCGTATCTCACAAACCAGTTGTCTGTTAAATGAACTATCTATAGAGTTGGAATCCTTGGGATAAGACAGTCATTTTGAGATTCTCCACCCATGTTTTTGAGAATGTTGGTTTATAGCCATGTTGGATCATACCTGAATCCAACTCACCCCTCGGCACTAAATTACCTATAACTCTCATATCGGGCATATGATTGATGTGTCGTATGTTGTATTGGAACCGTAATGAATTGATAGATCATTGGGTTACTTTTCCATTGGACTTCATGCCAGTTGAATTATGAATTATGGCTTGAGGAGCATGTCCTCTAAGAATCAAGCGTACTATATACAGAATCCAGTGGTAGGCTGAGATGTGAAGAATGAATAGTGATCATGTGTGAATTAGAACCAAACGATCATGTTTGGATCAACACCTAACAAAATTTTGTGTATCAGAACTTTGTGATCTTGTGTGGATTAGAAACTACCGATCCTCTGTGGATCAGCACCTAGTATCCTGTGTGGATCTGCACTTAGCGATCCTGGGTGGATCAGCACCGAGTGAAACTGTGTGGATCCGTAGTAGATCCTTTGACATAATATGATGATCTATATTTACAACTGATCATTTCTACATAAATAATATAATTATACGTATAATGAGATGATTATTTTGTTTCAATCTTGGTAATTGAGGTCTCATTTTGTGGTTTTTCTTTGTGATATTCTTAGAGGCCTTCGCGTGTCTCAGGGTCCATACTGGGTTTTGTTATACTCACCCCAGCATGGGATTCTCCTACACTGTGATGTGTCTAGTGAAAACGATGATCAGATCATATAATAATATAGGATCTAGGACCAGGCTGTATCCAGAGGTGACTGGTTGGCGTGGGAGCTATGCATATGATATTTACCTATCCTTTAGGTATGATCCTTGGTAGATGATATTTAGAGACATTTTTTGTTTTTTTGTAGTTGTATCTTTCAGTTGGGGTTGTATTACTTCCCCTTTACATTATTTACAAACACTTTTACTACTCAAGTAGTACATAGTGGTTGCATCTTGTTGTGTTCAAAGACTGTGTGTTTGTATAGGGTTAAAGACAATGACATCCCGTTTTAGGGATACACATTTCTGGTGCTAGTCTACAACCCCTGTCCTATAGAAGGTGGGCATGGTATAGTGAGGGAAAAGGCCATGGGGGATACGTCGTGACATAGTGGTATCATAGGAGTCGGTTCTACCAAAGACCTAGGTCTCTGATCTTTCCAGTGGAGGAATAGTGTTAACTGTTTTGATTGTTGTTTTCAGTTCATGGAGTCCAGTGTTGGTGTGGTGTCCGACATATACATACACCAAGTCCCTGAATTCTAATTTCTAACATGGTCCATGAAAACACTGATTGCATGTATTTTGGAAATTTTTTAATTTTGTTCTCTTCTGTGTCAGCTCACCCGGAAAAAAAAAATTAGCGTGGTTCATCTTTATTCTCTTTCAAGATTCATACACATATATAGTCAACTAGGATTCCAATTCATGAAAATAAGGATGGTCCATAGTGTGATGAGGCTTTAGTACAAGGATTTTTTCCTGAGATGGTACCTTCGGGTGGTGTCCCAGTGATACCAATGCCCATTAGACAACAGTTACTACTGGCGTTACCGGTAGAGGACACATATATGCTCAGTACCTTACATGTGTATCAGTGACAGATACCCCTCATGTTATAAGGAGTGCACAACTCAAAGGCGGCTAAGGACTGGCTCGAGGTGGGGACCGAGTTTCCATCTAGCCAGGGCACAATTAGATCAGATGGTGGTCCCAGCAGTGAGCATTTTATGTGACTCAATAGAGCAATGGCGGGTTTTAAATTACCCTTATCTTACGATGATGTGTCTTTTTCCATGGATAGTTATTGAGAACCTTCCTCCGAGAAGGGGGTTCCTTTCCATGAATGGTAAGGGGCTTGTGTTCTCAATAACTTATACCATTTTTTCAGGACTGCATGTTGTTAATTGAGTATTTATTGATGTGTTATGACCATTCATGGAACTCGATGAATACGATATGACCCATGATTTAAGGATCAGACCTCCGAGTGAGACGTATTTTGGGACATCTGAGCCAACACTATTCCTCTGTGCATTCCTACTTATATATGGGTGATTGGGAGAAACATTGTGGTTTATAATTAATTGATTGAGTAGATGCAACCAGTGGGAGTTAGTAGATGATGGCGGACTGCTGAGGCAGCAGATGAGGTTTGAGCGAAGGGGTCCATAGGTCGGTAGACGCGACAGAAGAGCATGTCATGCAGTAGGTGGTGGATGATTGTTTGAGGTTCTACCACCACCCCCAGGTGGTCCACCCAGACCATAGAGAGCCGGTGGAAAGGGGCGAGCTCAGCTTCAGGCGATAGAAGCCTGTGACCATGGTTCTCTAGAGATGATTAGAAGAACGAAATGGGTCTTTTCCACCCTAGTGGTAGTTTCTATAGACCCAGGTGTCAGTCACAATTTTATTTCTTTGACACTCGTTCGGATCTCGATGATTCAGATAGAGTATTTGGATCTATCCTTATGATTAGAGACTCATATGGGTGAAGATTCAACAATTTCACCCTGGTAATGACAATGCAAGATCACTCTAGGAGGAGATAGATTTGTCTGTGATCTACTAGTTGCAGCATCGAGGCCCTGTGAAATCATTTTGGGTATGGACTAACTATCCACAATCCATGCTCATATCGAATATTTTATGTAAAAAGTTTGGTGTGTCCATGAGGATGGGATTAGATTTTCCTTCACTTGTGGGAATGGAAGAATTGCTACACCGGATGGACTTACTAAGAGGAGGGAGCAGTCGATCACTCAAAAGTTGGATAACCTTACCATCATAGCAGTTGATGTGAGGACTCTGAGTTATCCTATAGTGTTGACCAGTATGCTAATTTAACTCCGGATGATGTTCTGGGGATACCTCTTCAGAGAGAGGTAGATTACTACATCTACATATACATTGGGATGACATGGTTATCTACGCCAGCATATCGGATGGCTCTTACTGAGCATTGTGAGTTGTGAGTACAAATAGAGGACATTCAGAGGAAGGGATTCATAAATCCTGATGTTTCTCCTTGGGCATCCCTAATTATGTTCTCCAAGAAGTAATATGGGATTATGAGGCTTTGTGTTGATTTTCTATCCCATAACAAGGTGACCTTGAAAAAAAAGTATCCACCTCTGAAGATTGTTGATCTCTTCGACTATCTAAAAAGAGATTGATGGTTTCCAATTTTAGACTTCGTATCAGGCTATCACCAGCTCAGGGTATGACATGAGGACGTACGGAAGACAACCTCTAGATTTCGGTATGGCCATTGCAGGTTTTGTGGATTCCCTTTGGCATGACCAACTCACTGGTACTGTTCCTAGGGATTTGTAACAGGATCTTCCCATCGTTCCTCGATTGTTTCATGATGGCCTTTATTGTCAACATCTTGATATTCTCGGCGATGGTGGAGGAGGACATCACACACCAACAGATAGTTCTAGATACAATCTGAGAGAACCGGATTTATGGATTGCTCTTGAAGAACAAGATCTGGATACAAGAAGTCCACTTCATTGGGAACATTATCTCAGATGCTGGAGTTCTAGTGGATCCGGCTAGGATAGAGATAGGTTGTAACACCCCGAGCTTCCACGATACGCCTCTCTTTCAATAATGCAATAGCTTGCATTGTACGCAAGTTCGAGTTCTAACACACCGCAACTAATCAATGTAGCCGTTATGAATAGTAATAACCACTTTTTAAATTTATAGAACTTTTTATATTTCAAAATGGACTTAATTTTTGTATTCCTAATATTGAAATTAGCCTATGTTGAATTTTTTGTAATTTTCTGAGAACATCAATATTTTTATGAATAGTGAAAAATACATAAAACAACTTTTTTAATCAAAATAATTTATAGTGATAAGTTATACTATTGAGTGGTTTTAAAGTATAATTAGAATATATTTTTACCATTTTATCCAATGGTGGTCATTAGAATTAATTTAACATTGAAAATGGACATAAACAATTGCCAATCTTTTGATATAAATTGTTTCTTAAAAACACGCTATTTGTTCTGACAGCGGGAATTAATTATAAAATTAATTAATGCAACATATTTTTTTGGAATTTTGTAAAATAGACATCATTTTTGAATTTGGAATATCAATTATAGCTTAGGGTGAAATTTTGGCATTGTTCTGAAAAACTTCAATTTTTGATGAATAGTGAAACCACTAAGTGGTAGTTAAATAACTGATTTTTCGTTTAAATGAAATATTACCACTTCTGTGATTTGATTTTCAAAAATCCGACATACATGGTTGTCATTAAGAAGTAAAATGTGGTTCAATGAGATTAAAATAATTTTTTGGTGAATAGTAACTTTTAAGTTCTTAATCGCGATTAGAGGTAATTAGTGTAGTTTAAGGTAAAAATAATGTTTTAATAATATGAGATGAGCTTGAAACTTGTCGTACTCCTATTGGATGAGTCATGGAAGACCAAGACAACCCATGGGTCAAATTGGGGACCCCATGGAGCCACTTTAGTCGGAAAAAGATATTAATATATATTTATTTAATGTTAAAATTAAATTGACACAAACATGAGTTGTTTTACTAAAACAATTTTTAAGTGGGGTTAAACAAGTCCAAATTTTGATTATAAATATTCATTAGAAATCTAGAAAGATTTCCTCCATCATAGTATTTTTTTTTATAATTTTTAGACATTAAATAAATTAAATTATTTATGACATCATGATGATGCAGCGATGACCTCATTATTTAACGATTTAAATAAAATGGGAAGATAATGAAAAATCCAAGGTATACACTTGTCCAAATCCAATTGGATGAGGATATTTAGAAACCTTATCACCTTATCCTCTAATTATATAAGTGTGGGACCTTTATAATCCGAAAAGCATTGTGTAATAATGTAACATTTCAATCTTTCCAAAAGAGCCCCTCCTCTCCTCTTATAAAAGGCCCCCACCTCTCCCACCTCATTTACACTTTCAAGCCATTTGGCTCGGCCAACCTCTGCCCAAATACTCTCCCAACTTCCCCATATTACTCCTAGAAGCCTCACTTTGGGCAGAACTCTTCCCAAGGAAGCCTTTGGCTCAAATCAAAAAGAGTTACCCGATTTTGAGGTAATGTCTTCTCTAATGTTGTTTTGTTTTATTTTTCTTCTCCAACCCCCTAAACTCTTTTTATTCATTTATTTTGTAACAACACCAGTATCCTAAATATACTAGGATGTTTTTATAACAAGTATTTGAGCTACACTTACACACACCTACATCTAATGGTTAAAGAACATACGGTTTCTGTGGATGGAGAATTTCTGCCTAACGAAACGATGATTGTTCAACACTCATATAACACCTTCAAAGGTGGCCATTAAGATGTCACTATTTTTATATATGATATATAATATGTTTATATTTTACTTATGCTTCTTTATTTCTCATTTATGGAATACTTTATGATTTCCATTATGGGTAAACGCGATAATTTCATTTTTGGGAGTGCGGACTACCGCCCCCTCAAAGTGATTTGAATCGTTAATGCCATATGTGGGATGTATAAAGGATGGAGTAAATGGTATTATACACTATATTATACTGGAATTATATTATAAATTTATATCATTATGATTTTGTTCCATTAAATATGAAATTGAAATGAAAGTAGCGTTCATGCGTACGTACGGCTTACCGTCTCCATGAACGGTGCATTTCATTTCTTACCTCTAAATGTTACATAATATTATAAATGAATGTATATACTGGATATATAAGATATATATGACATCTAAATCATGAATATAATTCTGGAGATAATGGATATTCTACCACATAAACAACTTGTAATTATAAGAAGTTTATTGATGACTCAAGTACCAAAGATCGACAAAACGACCGTTATTAACTTAAATAATTACATAATGTTCATATCATTGTAATAAGTGATATAATAAGGATAATGAAATTGAAAATGGTTCTTAATAAGGTATATATTAACTCTAGTTTATTATTCAGGAGGTTAAAGAACGGTTGAGTCAAGTCAGACACGAGGTAAGGGAACTTCTTAACCCAACTTCCATTCTTTGGGTTAATCTCCTAATTTCCAATTATGTCATGATATTATTATGTATTATTTTGTATTTTTACTTTCTTTATGTGTACCTATAGTGAATACACATAATAGATCTATTTTATTTTAAAAATGATCTTTTTAAGGACTTCGCCTCAATCTCCTTTCATTGAGCCATATTTGGTTTTATACACAACTTTCTTTTATACGGTGTATAAACCCCTTTGACTTTTATGTTTATTCAAAAGGAATCTTTTTTATACGAAGCGTTTTACTAAATGACAAAAAGGGAATGTTTTTCTTTCCGTACTTATGCGGCGACAAAGACTTCTCCGCCGCCGTGACCATTATTTGAGTTTTGGCTTCCTCTACAAGCCATCATTTTTTTTAATGAAAAATAAATACAAAGTTTTAACTTTCTTTTATTTTGGTATTGAAAATTGTTTTGAAAGCGTTTTTATTATATCAATGTGTTGTATTTATATCTTTTGATTGAAATGTGGAAATGTTATGTTTCCTTTATGGATGTTTTATGTGATATGATTATGTTATGGTTTATGATATGTTTAAACCTATTCATATGAGGAATGCATTGGACTTAATAAGTGACGGGTGGAGCCCGCTATAGCTCCTCGATGCATCGGCAGGTCTCATGAGACAAACTAGTGTCTTGGCACGAGGCCTTGAAAAAATCTTATTTGTGGTCTTGGCACGAGGCCTTGACTACGTGGTTATGATAGTCTGGCATTATGCATTCCATCATTATGAAAGTGGTTAATAATATTTCATTTGATTATTCGACCAGTAGAATATCCATGTGAAGAAGTAAATGGCATTATCTCATTTTACTTTTGCCATATTATGTTGAAGTTCATGTTTAAAAGGATTTTGTTTTAGTTATACATTTCCTTAAATGTTAATGTTTATTTATGAAAGCTTCCGCAATATTGTTATCCTTACTGAGCATCTGAGCTCACCCCTTTCAATGTTTTAATATTTTCCAGGATGTGAAGAAGTATTTTATGAATGACCTGCAGGGATTGTCAGAAGAGGATATGAGTGTGGACTATGAAGACCATGTTATTGTAGTTTTTCACTTTATGTTGTAATGTAACATTTATGAATGTATCTAGTGTTTCCAAGGCTACTAAACTAATTGGTCTTTCGAGACTTGATCTTTTGTGATCATGCCAATGTTACGAAGTAATGCACCGACTCTGGGTAGCTGGGGTCGGGGCGTTACAGTTGGTATCAGAGGCAGTTTAGTACTAACCTTGGAAGCTAGATTTAGATAAACTCTGATTAGAGCACATAGCCCAAAGATAGACTTTGAGGATTAGTATAGAAGAACTTCCTAGAATTTTGGTATTATAGAGATGTTATGAGTTTTCCGAGCAATACATCCATGTCTGTATACGAGCAGGTAGAGGCGGCTCTGGCACAGATGTACCTAGGGGTAAAACCCGAAAACAACGCTTTGAGCTAGACTCGAACGGGAACTGGTGCACGACAACGGGCCTTGCTGCACTCTTGGTTACGACACTCCCGGGGGATATGCTTAGGATAATTCTCATTTTATTTACAAACCACTATGAAGGGTTATGAGTACATACTTCCTCAAAGAAAACATTTCTTTTTATGATTATGGATTATATCCATAAATAGTTCAATTTATGTAAAGTGTTTAACAAGTATGGAATTATGTATTTTGATTCATAAACTAATCTAGTTTATGCCATTGTTTTGAAATTGCGCCTAGTGGAAGAAATGGAAACCGTATCAATGCACGAACTCCGTGTAGGGATTGCCCTCCTGCTCAATATAATTATTGTGGATCTAGAGATACAACTGGTGCTGATCAGCTTCTCACCGTACTGGGACAACTCACGCAGGTTATGAATAATAACCTTACTCGTATGGAGCACCCTAATCCGCAACGTGGAGGATCAATGCTAGACCGTTTCATGAGGCAACACCCACCAACCTTCAATGGGAGTACAAATCCTACAGTAGCTGAGCAATGGATAAATTCCTTAGAGAAAATATTCCATGCCTTGGGGAGTAGTGAAAGGGAGAAGGTTGTCATGGCAGTTTACCGCCTCACTGGAGATGTCGATCAGTGGTGGTCGCTGATTCAAAACACAAAGGAAGATGATGACGTATCGAATATGGAATGGAGGGAGTTCAAAGAGCTTTTCATAGAAAATATTTCCCTCGTGACCATCGAGCAGATATGGAAAGGCAATTTCTGAGTTTGAGGCAGAAAGAGGATGAGAATGTCGCAAAGTATGAGGCTAACTTTACAAGGTTAGCGAGGCATACTGCCGATTATATACGTAACCCAAGGAGTAAGATTGATCGTTTCTTTGATGGGTTAAAACCATTTCTTCGTCGAGCTTTAGTATCACAATCCTTCTCATCATACGAAGATATTGTCTCGTGTGCTATCAAGACAGAAAAGGAATTCTCTAAGTCTTATGACAACAAAGTAAAGCAAGAGAAGAAGAGAACGGTGGAACAAGAGACAGATAAGGGGAAAAGGGAAAGAAGGATTTTCCATTATATGATAATTGTGGGAAGAATCACTCTGGTACGTGCCTAAAAGGAATGGGAGTTTGTTATAAATGTGGAGAAAAGGGTCACCAGGCTCGTGATTTCAAGGGAAAGAAAGAGGCTGTCAAAGTTGAATGCTACAATTGTAGGGAAACAGGGCATTATGAAAATGAATGTCCTAAGTGTCAAGGAAACATACCTCAGAAAAGGCCAAGGGATCAAGGCCAATCTTATGCTGTGACTACAGTTGAAGCAGAATAATTAATGTATTGGTGCTTTTGGACTCAAGGATTATATTCTGGTTATAAGAATAATGTGATATATATATATGGATTGTACTGCAGTACTTGTTGATTTCAGTAAGGTTTTAATATGATTAAGGTAATCATATTTTTAGTATGTGACAATAAGAGAAACTTTTCTTTGTTTGGGGAATCTGATGTTACAATTGATTTTGGAATTTAGAGACCTTTTAGAGAAAGTCTGGACGGAGGTATTTTGGATAACTATTAATGTTGGAATGGATTAATTTGAACCATGGATAGTATTGTTTAAGGTTAAAGAATTTCTGAAGATTATTTTTGGAATATTATAATACTATAGTTTTTGGAAAAAGACAACCTGTAGGGTGGGGAATAACCCGTCGCGTCGGAAAAAGCTGCAGGAATCGAACCCACAACCATAGTGTGACAAGCCTTTATTTCCTACCACTAGCCTACAGGAAGTCCCTGGTTATTACAAAATAGTTTTACTAATCTAAATGGTATGTGTTAACATTTTGAACCTTATACAATTAGGATAAATAGAATATTTTTGAGTTCCATTACCATTTGGAGTAAAAGTTGGGTTTGTGGTAAAATTTTATTAACGAATGAAAGTATACATAACAAGTATGTATATTCCCTTACGTTCTTAGTAAATCTCCTAAATAAATTCCTCAACATTATAAAAGGTAACTTAAAACAAAAATGTTGTCGGTTAACTATTCCAACTGGGGATTCAATGACCGTTTAACCAATCACAAGTTTGTGATTTTCTTGTGGTTAAACTTTCTCCTAATCTTGTTTTCTATAACTCTCCATCAGACCTTGATGGTTTGTTTCTCCTCCATATCCATATTTTCATATAATCCTAGAATGGGCTATATCGGGTGACCTTTGTACTTATCTTGCTTTCTTTTAATGTTATATATTTATTAACCTTATTTCCGATGTGGGTTTTCCTCAAAGGTATTTTCTCTTTTCAACCTTTTATTTTCAAATAAAAATTTCAAATTGCGAGGACGCAATTTATTGAAGGAGGGGAGAATGTAACACCCCGAGCTTCCACGATACGCCTCTCTTTCAATAATGCAATAGCTTGCATTGTACGCAAGTTTGAGTTCTAACACACCGCAACTAATCAAAGTAGCCGTTATGAATAGTAATAACCACTTTTTAAATTTATAGAAATTTTTATATTTCAAAATGGACTTCATTTTTGTATTCCTAATATTGAAATTAGCCTATGTTGAATTTTTGGTAACTTTCTGAGAACTTCAAAATTTTTATGAATAGTGAAAAATACATAAAACAACTTCTTTAATCAAAATAATTTATAGTGATAAGTTATACTATTGAGTGGTTTTAAAGTATAATTAGAATATATTTTTACCATTTTATCCAATGGTGTTCATTAGAATTAATTTAACATTGAAAATGGACATAAACAATTGCCAATCTTTTGATATAAATTGTTTCTTAAAAACACGCTATTTGTTCTGACAGCGGGAATTAATTATAAAATTAATTAATGCAACATATATGTTTGGAATTTTGTAAAATAGACATCATTTTTGAATTTGGAATATCAATTATAGCTTAGGGTGAAATTTTGGCATTGTTCTGAAAAACTTCAATTTTTGATGAATAGTGAAACCACTAAGTGGTAGTTAAATAACTGATTTTTCGTTTAAATTAAATATTACCACTTCTGTGATTTGATTTTCAAAAATCCGACATACATGGTTGTCATTAAGAAGTAAAATGTGGTTCAATGAGATTAAAATAATTTTTTGGTGAATAGTAACTTTTAAGTTCTTAATCGCGATTAGAGGTAATTAGTGTAGTTTAAGGTAAAAATAATGTTTTAATAATATGAGATGAGCTTGAAACTTGTCCTACTCCTATTGGATGAGTCATGGCCGACCAATACAACCCATGGGTCAACTTGGGGACCCCATGGAGCCACTTTAGTTGGAAAAATACATTAATATATATTTATTTAATGTTAAAATTAAATTGACACAAACATGAGTTGTTTTACTAAAACAATTTTTAAGTGGGGTTAAACAAGTCCAAATTTTGATTATAAATATTCATTAGAAAGATAAAAATATTTCCTACATCATAGTATTTGTTTTATAATTTTTAGACATTAAATAAATTAAATTATTTATGACATCATGATGATGCAGCAATGACCTCATTATTTAACGATTTAAATAAAATGGGAAGATAATGCAAATTCCAAGGCTTACACTTGTCCAAAGCCAATTGGATGAGGCGATTTCGAACCCTTATCACCTTATCCTATAATTATATAAGTGCGGGACCTTTATAATCCGAAAAGCATTGTGTAATAATGTAACATTTCAATCTTTCCAAAAGAGCCCCTCCTCTCCTCTTATAAAAGGCCCCCACCTCTCCCACCTCATTTACACTTTCAAGCCATTTGGCTCGGCCAAACTCTGCCCAAATACTCTCCCAACTTCCCCCTATTACTCCTAGAAGCCTCACTTTGGGCATAACTCTTCCCAAGGAAGCCTTTGGCTCAAATCAAAAAGAGTTACCCGATTTTGAGGTAATGTCTTCTCTAATGTTGTTTTGTTTTATTTTTCTTCTCCAACCCCCTAAACTCTTTTTATTCATTTATTTTGTAACAACACCAGTATCCTCAATATACTAGGATGTTGTTATAACAAGTATTTGAGCTACACTTACACACACCTACATCTAATGGTTAAAGAACATACGGTTTCTGTGGATGGCGAATTTCTGGCTCACGAAACGATGATTGTTCAACACTCATATAACACCTTCAAAGGTGGCCATTAAGATGTCAATATTTTTATATATGATATATAATATGTTTATATTTTACTTATGCTTCTGTATTTCTCATTTATGGAATACTTTATGATTTCCATTATGGGTAAACGCGATAATTTCATTTTTGGGAGTGCGGACTACCGCCCCCTCAAAGTGATTTGAATCGTTAATGCCATATGTGGGATGTATAAATAATGGAGTAAATGGTATTATACACTATATTATACTGGAATTATATTATAAATTTATATCATTATGATTTTGTTCCATTAAATATGAAATTGAAATGAAAGTAGCGTTCATGCGTACGTACGGCTTACCGTCTCCATGAACGGTGCATTTCATTTCTTACTTCTAAATGTTACCTAATATTATAAATGAATGTATATACTGGATATATAAGATATATATGACATCTAAATCATGAATATAATTCTGGAGATAATGGATATTCTACCACATAAACAACTTGTAATTATAAGAAGTTTATTGTTGACTCAAGTACCAAAGATCGACAAAACGACCGTTATTAACATAAATAATTACATAATGTTCATATCATTGTAATAAGTGATATAATAAGGATAATTAAATTTAAAATGGTTCTTAATAAGTTATATATTAACTCTAGTTTATTATTCAGGAGGTTAAAGAACGGTTGAGTCAAGTCAGACACGAGGTAAGGGAACTTCTTAACCCAACTTCCATTCTTTAGGTTAATCTCCTAATTTCCAATTATGTCATGATATTATTATGTATTATTTTGTATTTTTACTTTCTTTATGTGTACCTATAGTGAATACACATAATAGATCTATTTTATTTTAGAAATTATCTTTTTAAGGACTTCGTCTCAATCTCCTTTCATTGAGCCATATTTGGTTTTATACACAACTTTCTTTTATACGGTGTATAAACCCCTTTGACTTTTACGTTTATTCAAAAGGAATCTTTTTTATACGAAGCGTTTTACTAAACGACAAAAAGGGAATTTTTTTCTTTCCGTACTTATGCGGCGACAACGACTTCTCCGCCGCCGTGACCATTATTTGAGTTTTGGCTTCCTCTACAAGCCATCATTTTTTTAATGAAAAATAAATACAAAGTTTTAACATTCTTTTATTTTGGTATTGAAAATGGTTTTGAAAGCGTTTTTATTATATCAATGTGTTGTATTTATATCTTGTGATTGAAATGTGGAAATGTTATGTTTCTTTTATGCATTTTTTATGTGATATGATTATGTTATGGTTTATGATATGTTTAAACCTATTCATATGAGGAATGCATTGGACTTAATAAGTGATGGGTGGAGCCTGCTATAGCTCCTCGATGCATCGGCAGGTCTCATGAGACAAACTAGTGTCTTGGCACGAGGCCTTGACAAAATCTTATTTGTGGTCTTGGAACGAGGCCTTGACTACGTGGTTATGATAGTCTGGCATTATGCATTCCATCATTATGAAAGTGGTTAATAATTTTTCATGTGATTATTCGACTAGTAGAATATCCATGTGAAGAAGTAAATGGCATTATCTCATTTTACTTTTGCCATATTATGTTGAAGTTCATGTTTAAAAGGCTTTTGTTTTAGTTATACATTTCCTTAAATGTTAATGTTTATTTATGAAAGCTTCCGCAATATTGTTATCCTTACTGAGCATCTGAGCTCACCCCTTTCAATGTTTTAATATTTTCCAGGATGTGAAGAAGTATTTTATGAATGACCTGCAGGGATTGTCAGAAGAGGATATGAGTGTGGACTATGAAGACCATGATATTGTAGTTTTTCACTTTATGTTGTAATGTAACATTTATGAATGTATCTAGTGTTTCCAAGGCTACTAAACTAATCGGTCTTTCGAGACTTGATCTTTTGTGATCATGCCAATGTTACGAAGTAATGCACCGACTCTGGGTAGCTGGGGTCGGGGCGTTACATAGGTCTTTCTTGGGAGCCACCCAGGTGTGTGTCCGAGGTGGAGATATTCTTGGGATTTGATGGGTACTAGCAAAGATTTTTACATGACTCTTCCAAACTTGTGGCACCCTATTCAAATTTGAAAAAGTAGGGACAACCCTTCTATTGATAGAGAGATGCCATCAGAGTTATCAAGAGCTAAGGTAGAGGCTAATAGGTTCTCCATATTTAGTCTACCTGAAGAGGTTTCTAGGTATGCAGTCTACTTTATTGAATTAGGGACTGGACTAGGTAGTTTTGTGATTTAGGAGAGAGCGGTGATCACCTAAAGCTCATGGATGTTGAGATATAATGAGCAGAACTACACTACTCAAGACTTAAAATTTGCAGCAGTGTTCTTTTCACTAAAGATGTGGCGGTACTACTTGATGGGTTAATGATTTACTGATTACTCTGATCCCAAGAGTCTTGGGTATATCTCCTCACATAAGGACCTGATCCTAAGACATTGGAGATGGCTGGAGTTCCTCCTGGACTATCACTTTGAGATATTCGACACTCTTGGGATGCGAAACGTAGTAGCAAATTCACTCAGTAGGAGGTCTGGTCTACATTTTCTGAGTGAGGAGACAAAGAAACTAGCCATATTGTAGATATCCATTGTAGATAATGATATAGTATCTTACCTCTAGTGTATGACAGTTAATCCCCCACTCCTTTATCTAGTCAAGGAAGCATAACATGTGGATGTAGATTGAGAGGCCCGACATGCTCATATATCCTCATAAAAAGCACCTAATAGATTTTATGAAGGTGGGAAGCATGTCTTTCCCTTAATAAGATGCAACATTTTACTAGTGTCACTACAAGAGGAGGTGTTGAGGGAGTTCCACACATCCCCTTTGGAGGTACATCCTAGAGTGGCGAAGATGCATCAAGACATCCGGTGTCAATACTGTTGTCCAAGGATAAAGAAATTGGTGGAGGAATTCATATCACGATGCATAATTTGTCAGCAAGTGAAGGACATGAATCATGTACCAATAGGCTTATCATAGACACATGAGGATTCAGCGTGGAATTGAGATGTTATATCCATCTACGTCGTGATAGGGCTAACATGTACTTCTAGGGTCCATGATTTCATCTGGGTGATCATTGACCGAATCACCATGCCAGACAACTTCCAACCCACATGAGAGTAGGTATTTGTAGAGAGCCTGGGACGCCTCTATGTACAAGAGACTATATGGATTCATGGGGTTCCATTAGCGGTCATCTCAGATCGAGACACACATTTTACATCTCGCTTGTTGAAGGGGTTTCAGGAAGCATTCGGGACTCAGGTATGCTTGAGCACCGCCTTCCATCCTTAGATAGATTTTCAGACTGATCAGACCATATAGACACTCATGGATGTGATTCATGATTTTATCCTTGTTTTATTCAATATACGGGAGGACCACCTTCCCCTGGTGGAGTTCACATAAAACAAAAGTTATCATTCCACCATCGGTATTGCTCCGTTTGAGGCACTATACAAAAAACCATGCAGATCACCTCTATGTTATGAAAACCAAGATGAGTCACAGTTATGGGTCTAGAGTTGGTGCAGGATACCACAAAAAATCTGAAGATCATTCAGGAGATGATGAATATTGCACAGAACCGGCATAAGTCTTATGCAGAAAAGAGATAGAGACCCTTAGAGTTTGAGGGGGGAGACCGTGTCTTCATACGAGTATCACCCCGATGAGGATTAAGAAGGTTTGGATGGAGAGGCAAGCTATCTATGAGGCTCATCTAACCATTACAGATACTTTATAGTGTAGGAGATGTGTACTATTGTCTACCACTTCCCCCATAGATGATCTAGGTGAAAAATGTTTTCCATGTGTCGTAGCCGAGGAGGTACGTGATTGATCCATCACACGTTATCGACTGCGGAGAGCTGGACATTGATGATGGGGTGACGTTTGCGGAGTTCTAGAGAGAGATAGAGGATCGACCGGAGTGGGTATTTCATGGGCTATAGATTTCTCCAGGGCAAGTTCGATGGAAGTACGAGAACCTCAAGGAGAGCACATGGGAGAGAGAGGCTTAGATGCGTGCTCTGTGCCCCCATTTGTTAACCTAGTTTTGTAGAAGCTTTTGGGGATGAAAATACCATTGGTGGGAAGAATGTAAATACCATGAAATTCCATATAATTTTTTTAAAATTATTTGGGATTATTATGAGTTTTCGAAAAAATTTAGTGCTTGATTCTATGGCCATTTGTGCCTGGAACAGAATTTTGAACTTCTTTTTATGGTACGTTTAGTAAATGTGCGAGCAAAATTTTCTATCATTTGAACTGGTGCTCAGATTAAAAATTTGAGGGCACCATTGAATCTGCATCTCCTAGATTCACATAAGGGAGGATTGACATTGACCGTAATAGGTAAGGAGAAAACGTTAGTTTTTGCAACATTTAATGAAATAGTAAAACAACACAAAAATTGTTATTTTATTTTCCAACCTCATATTGATAAGCGGTGGTGGGACCGATGGGTTATCAAGCCATTTAATGGCATGACACTACAGTTTCTAACCACACCATTGAGATATTAGGAGGATCATTAGTTAATGAATCTTATTAATATCTCATTGCGTTAACCTTATTTTCCAATCTATTTAATTGATGCTTGGGATGTGGTTTTAAACACGGATATGAGAAACCTCTGGAAACATAGCATGACATAATTCATCAAAAGATGATAGAATCTTGGGAGGCAACGATCCGGGAGTGAAGATTGCTGGCATCTTCATCCTACGAGGACTCTTATCCAACCACAACCACAACATCAATGAATGGATCTCGAGGTAGGTGTCATGTTATTAAATTCATGTGAAATGTTTATTTCTTACATTCATGAAACAAAGGATGAATCACATATGTTCTTAATGGCATTAAACTTATATTTCTAATGAATTTTTTATTAACCTCTTCTTACAATGCTAATGCGGAGGGAGGGATCCAAACAAACAAGGCCTAGACACTCCACCGCCTGATTTGTTTTGTTGCATTCTTTGGGGGAGAATTTCACAACATGATGGAACCTAGAAATCAGGAGGCTCGTAGTGATGGTGACAACTCTAATAGTTGGTAGGTTCCGTTGGAATGGAAAACCGTCAACTAGATCTCTCTCGGTGGCCTACGAAAATCCACCGGTATCCAGTGCACGCCAACCGCAGAAGGAGGTGGTGTTGCTTGGTTCCACGACTAACTGAAGGGGCGGCCGGCTCTCTGTAGGCCATCTTGGAGGAAGGACGATGCGCCGTCTTACTCTGTAGGTGGAGGTAGTGGCATCGAAGCCACTATGGAGGGGGACCTGCTCCCAGTGGGTCCTGAAGATAGTAAGGTGGTGAAATGTGGCATAGCCAATTAAAGAGGTGAATGTCTATTTCATCCATTTGGGAAAGAGGGGTCGTGCGACCCCTTGTGCGGGTCATGCCCAGTCGGCGGGAAAGTCGGTCCACTACCTAGTGGGCTGAGCCTGCCACAGACCAGTCATTTTGGGCCAGGCCAGGTGGGATGCAGACTGGGTTGGGTTCGCCCATGATGGGTGGGTCGGGTCAGTCCAAACATGTCGGACCAGTCCTTGACCCATTTCGGCCTAGATATGTTAAAAAGGCTGTATTTCACAAACCACGAGTCTATTTGATGAAACGTCTACAGCGTTGTAATTGTTAGGATGAGACATTCCATTTGAGATACTCCTCCTATGTTTTAGATAATGATAGAGTATGGCCGGGTTAGATCATACCAGAATCCAGTAGGGCCCTCGTCAGTAAAATTCATGTAACTGTTTGACCGAGCGTCTGATTGAAGCACAATCTGTTGTGTTGGAACTCTTATCACTTGAGGGATAATTGGGACACATTTCCGTGGGATATAGTTCAGGTGGAAGTACGACTGATATATTGGGGTGTGGATACTCCCAGAATCAAGCGTACTATATACAGAAATCCAGTGGATAGATGAGATGTGAAGAATGAATAGTGATCCTGTGTGGATCAACGCCTAGTTATCTTGTGTGGTTCATCACCTAGCGATATCGTTTGGATAAACACTTAGTGTTCATGTGTGGATAAATACCAAGCTATCCTTTGTGGGTCAGCACTGAATGATCCAGTGTGAATCAGTTATAGAACACTTGAAACAATTAGATGATCTAGCTTTACGAATAATCATTTTTACTTGTGTACTTAAGTTATACATGGATTGAGATGACTCTTTTATTTCATTATTTTTGATTGAGATCATGCTTTGTGGTTTTCCATTGTGAAATTCTAGGAGATCTTTGAGGGTCTTGGGATCCCTACTGGGTATTGTTATACCCAGCCCTGCATGGTCATCGCCCTCACATTAATGTGTCTTGTGCAGATGACGAGCAGCTTAGCTGAGACTATAGGATCTAGGACCAGGCGGTAACCGGAGGGGAAAGGATGACGTGGAGAGCTATGAAATCTAGTTTTACCTACCCATTAGGTATGATACTTTAAGGATGATCTCAATATATGGTTACTATTTTATATTATAGTTGTATCTTTTAGGTGGGATTATATTCTGGCCCCTTTACTTTTAGTACACACTCTTTTACTACTTCAGTTTTACTTCGTGGTTGCATCTTGTTGTGTTGTTAGACTGTGTATTTATAGAGGATTAAATGAAATTTCTTCTAAATTTAGGGATATTCCTTTTTGGTGCTAGTCACCAACCCCTGGCCTATGGAAGGCAAGCTTTGGTTAGTCACAACACGAGCCCTAAGGGACGAGTCGTGATAGTATATGGTGGTAGAATAAGATTCATCGTGATCCACTATCATATTTTGGTGTATATTTCACTGATACTTATTCCATTTATCTACATTGTGTAATACCTCATTGAAGTCGAAACATTGTACAATGGGAACCTATTTCTTAAACCTGATGTAAAAAAGAAGGATGTCCTTTACTTCCACACATGCAAGAATCTCCCATTCTATTTAAAGAATTACCATTATGATTATTTCTACAATTATTCACTATGGGAAAATATTTCTTTCCATTTTTCCATTTGTTCATAATTTTCCCAATTGTCCTCTTATTGTAATTCTTCCCCTTAATGAAATAATAATTAGATAATTATCTATTGATCTCATTTTCACATGATACTTTTCCCTCCATTAGTTAGAATTATTGTGAGAGTAATTCATTTTGAAAGATTGGATTATGACCATAAAATATATTATACTTGGTATTATTTGGATCACGTGTATTGGTGAGGTTCACATACCTTCCACTAGGTATAATTTCAAAATGATGAAAAAGACTATATTGTATTTTACAATGATACATCCCAAAAATAGTGATATAAATAACATAAATTTATGCATCATATGTATATGAATAAATTTTTTTGATATCATCGAGGACATAATAATAGATTAATTCATCATAATGGTTTGTAATCAAAATGTTGAATAGGATAAGATTACCCAATGAGATGGTCAAACCAGGTTAATAGTTAGTCTCAATATCATGTTCTAGGCTATGAGGAGATAAGCACGATAGAGATTTTGAAAGTTGTTACCCATAGATACATGTATTACAAAACCATTTCAACTTTTATTATCTAGAAATGTATGTTTTTCTAGGAGTACCAACATATTATTTACATTATAAATTTTTTAGAATGTTCTTTTGTACTTATCTACAATGTCTATATTAGGGTTATGTTCCAAATCACTATTTCATAAATCTAGTTTCCATGGTTGCTTTTAATCATTCTTTGATTGAAAACATAATACCCTGACACCAAAATCCTAAAGCGGGTGAATTATTTTATTACATTGGATTGTTTAAAAGGAAAAAAATCCCAAATTATTATACAATTTACTGGTTTTGGAAATCCATATTACATACCCTAAACCTATATTACACTAGGAAATGAAAATCAATCCTAACCAAAATAAAAATTCAGTATCCACGAAATTCATTCGAAGGATTCCCTTTATAACATGGGGAAATAAATCATAATAAGGATGATCTCAAATTATCTATAAGGGAATGTAAAGTGGAATAAATTATGATTCAATGGAAATAAATCTAAATTGAATGGAAAATAACCTATTTCACATGACATTATAATATATAGATGATGAATAATCACTATGGAAAGGTAAATAACTGAAACACATTACATTTTAAAAATTAATTGACAATTAAATTCATCCAAATATATGCTGATGAAAAATATCAAGGACAAATAATCAGTGAGTAAAAATGTGGGATATGACTATGTTATTGATGTTATAAATGAGACTTTAAAACCTATACATTCAAGAACATTCACAAGACTATCAAAATTATTCTTCTCTATAAAACGTATTTTTCTCATGAGTAACTATAGATGCATTGTGGGACTGTTTAATGTGTAGACACAACATTAATTGACAGTCTAAAGAATTCATTGGATCAAGTAATTGATTTAATTAATAAATAATATTCTTTGTCAAATATCTGTATTGAGTAAAGAAGAAATATTGATTAAAAATCACCCATTGGGGGATAATTGACCACAAGGTTTCTTGATGTGGATGAATGGATATTCTACTAAATGACCATTAAGAACATTAATGAATAAATTTAATAGTTTAAAATTACACAGTCCCCCACACCACATTGAAACATTTCAATCATAATTCACAGGAATTAAAAACATTAAATTAATCTTATAATATCATAATAATATTTTATTCTCATGATATAACATGTAAAAGGTAAATATAAAAACAATATAAACTAATCTATGATCAAAACATTATAATATTCCTCAATGAAATGAAAATGAGAAGAAATATCGTACCATTAATTTTCAATTGGGTGACTGTCCATTAAAAATATGTATAATGGTTATAAGACTATTAATAACCTATTAAAGAACGATATTAATATTTATTATATCATATATGATCCTACTATATTATTTTATCACCCATTTAGAGATCGTATTTCATTGTTTCCCTTCTCTCTGATGTTAAGTGCTTCATTTTCCTACGCATGTTTTTTCATAAATGTCTTAGTTCTTTTACATTATATATATATATATTAAATATATTTATATTAATGCTAATAATATCATTTTTTACTATTATATATTTTTTTATCCAATCCTTAGTTTTATATATGGAAAATTAATAACATCATGTCGTGGAAATAGTAGGTTGTACATCCGCCAGAACGAAAATATCATTCCCTTAATAATTGAAAGAATAAGAATGTTTATTTTATATTATTTTTTAAAGAAAATATAATTCCATTATTTTCTTATATAAAAATTATAATTGTCATTATTCCCATCCATGTAATTTACTATTGCAAAACAATTAGACAACGACATGGCGATGGGAATCCATATGTAAACACACATGGTGCTTTTATTTTTCATATGATGGATAAATGGTGTAATATTGAATCCCCATAAAAATAATTACATATGAAAATATATATGATAGTTTATTTATTATATTTTCTTGGAAACCATACACGAAATTGATATATAAGATGAGAA
Source organism: Viscum album (assembly GCA_963277665.1). Taxonomy (NCBI): domain Eukaryota; kingdom Viridiplantae; phylum Streptophyta; class Magnoliopsida; order Santalales; family Viscaceae; genus Viscum; species Viscum album. Next base: position 1,739,807,499 of record OY728137.1, read on the forward strand.
GAAGATGAATTAATTAGAAACAATTATTACCTCTTCTTTGGAAGACTTCATTTAGTCTCTTATTTTGTGATATAGGCTAGTTTTATTGGATGGAACATAACCTATAGAGATTGAATAATTTTTTTTTGAAGAGAAATCATAAGGTTTTGGTTGTACTAGATGGCTCAAATTTTTTTAAGGAATTGAGGGAAGTGGCGCTCATTAATAATTGAGGTGAGGGTTACTTTTGGAAATATTCAAAATATTTAAATATAAAAGGATACTCTAGAGACAAATACATTAAAATGACCTATAAATGAATAGGGTAATACATATTCAACCATAAATTATCATTTTTGTTATTATTTAACATTTTTTATTATTAAATAATTTAATAACATATTAATTCAATTAAATATTATTATTGGAAAATTTTATACTATTCATTTAATTTTACACAAAATACATCAATAAACTATGGGAATTCCAATGTAATGAATTCAAACATATCTAATATATTCTTTAAGTCTATAAAAGTAATTAGACACATTATCTCATCTGAAATATATCAAAATTTATACTTTTAATATAAATTAGTCTATTATTCGTTTAATTTTAAAAATATTATTTTAAAATTAAATTATATTTTCTGTTAAATATATAATTTATAATAACAAAAAAAATTAAATAATAAAATTTATTCTATTGGAATTAGAATAGAAATTTATTTTCATTTATATAAATATTTTGTCTCTATGTGGACACATAATGGTTATTAAATACAAGGATATGGATATTTTTTTATTCACCTTTGATTTAAATAATATATAATTTATTTTCTTATTAATGTTTCTATTAGACAAATAAAATATGATCCTAAATTTAAAATGTTCTTATCCTTTTCATCTAATAATATTAAGATAATTTTTTCTATTCATTTATTCCCATTCTTGTATTTTCCCATATTTAACCCCTTTACCAATTACCATGATAACATGTATTTATATATTATGGTTTAATATAATTACTATGAAATTTAAAAAAGACCTATAAATGATCCATTTATGAAATTTTGATACTAATCCAAATTAGTTGGGATGAATATTTTTTTTTTTTTTTTTTGTATCATGTAATATATTATTATTTATTTTAAAATATCAATAATTTCTATTATGACACTACTCATTATTTTGTCTTATAAAAAATAAAAAACCATATAATTTAATAGAAATAATTTAAAAACATTATTATCATGTCAAATTAATCATTAAATTAATAGATGACATTAAATCTAAAAAATTTATTTATTTCAATATTTTTAATATCATTTATTTGATTCGTCCATGAATTAGGGAATTAATTCTTCATCATTGTGTCACAATTTAATTTAATTATATCCTTTATAATCATTAAAATTAAATTACCATTATATTGGAATGTATTTTATATTTCTAAATAATAATTATATTCGAACATATCTTTAATATAACCTCATATTAATAATATTTCTCTTATTTTATAAAGTGTGAAAAAATGAATTTTCTAGGAATATAACATAATAAATTTGATACTATCATCTAGGTCGCTACATGAAGTTATAATCTCAGCTTAAGGATTCATTTAGTTGACTCGCTCTTATACTATGAAATTTGGATAACCGTTATGTTAATTTTCTAATAGTTATAATATTATTTTTACCCAAAATTACATGATTTTCCCTTAACAGTTGTAAAAAAATATTAATAGATACAATATATGAAAAAAATAATAAACCTATTTAAAAAAATATAACCCTTTAATTCCACGTATGGAATAATATTTTCAGAAGTGGAATAAGATAAATTTTAAAAATTAAATTACATTTAATTCTATTGGAAGGTTGAGAAAATATGTTTAATGATTAAAACATGCAAAAGATTAATATGTTTTAATATCTAAATTCAATGTAAAATTTATTCAAATGACCAATATTATATTATATGATTTAATATAATATAGTTATAATTTAAATTCATTCAATAAAATAATTTATCACTATAAATTATTATGATGAAATTGTTTTTTCAATTAAATTTTAGTAATTTTCAATATTCATTGATCATGAATCTTATTAGAAAAATACCAAAAAATAAATCTAGGTAATTTATTATCATTAAATATTAAAAGAATAGTTTTATCTTTAAAATACTGTATATTAATGCTTCAAAATTGGGTTCAAAATGCGTTTTCTATCAAAAGGTGGAAAAACATCCTTTATAAAAAATATAGGTTTTATGTGTAATATTTTTTTTGTTATTATCTTATTTAAATAAAATATATTCGATGATTTTTTAGAAATAATTTATTGAATATATGAAATATATATAAAGTTAATATAATTCACCCATATTAATTAATTTAATTTATTAGGATCAAATTCCTCTGTGAACATCTAAATAGTTTTTATAAAAAAATTCATTATATTTAGTTAGTTATTATATTAATGTATAATTAATTTATAAACAATGAATTCTACCATATGTTCTCAAAATGTAGTTATTAATATTCATGATTTCTAACATAATGGATATGTTTTATATTATTATATTGTATAATAATATCTAAATAATATATTATTTTTTGTTAAAACTCAGCCATTCATGTGACTCAAGCCAAATTAGTATTTTGTTTAGATTTATCTTGACATGGTGTATCATATAATGAATGCTTGCAACAAAACATTTTAAAAATTGAAAATATTGTGAACTCTGTGGGATTTACATAGAACCCCTAAAATGATATCGATTTCATGAACATTTGACAGTAGAACATCTCATGGAAAAGGAATGGTTTTAATAAAAATCATTCCATCATAAACATAATTACTCCTTATAATGAATAAGGATTTTATCCTTTGATCTTATCCTCAATAAATCACAACTAAAATTAACGGTTTTTTTATGAATCAATATACAATTAAGATATCAATATATAATTATTGAGGATGAAATCCTTTACATTTTTAAATCAATTATAACAAACTGTTAATATAAAAAAGAAAAAATTTCATTTTAAAATATAAATTTAAACATTTAATGGAATATAATTGGAATAAATTAATTTTGACTGAGGGAGAATACATTCATTTGAAAAAAATTACAATCATTTCTTCAATACTTTTTTTAAAAATGTTTCAAATTATGTTATTTCAAAAAAGAAATTAAAATCCGCATAAAATCATTTTTTAAGTATTTAAACATGATTAAAATAACATAAGAATAATTGGATAGTACATGAAAATAATTTAACACATTTTAAAAAAACATGGATACAAATGAAAATATTTTATGACCGGAGAGAAAAATGATGTCGATATTCCATAAAAACCCATTTTCATACTCTTCAAAATAGAAGGTGATTAAATGGAATTAAAATCCTTTATTTTCAATAATTTGACATATGATAATATAATTCATGGTTATATTTAAAGTTTTACCATAAAATTTAATCATCCTAACTTAATTATAAACAATCTCAATAAATAATGAGATTGTAACATAAAAATGCCAACCTCGATTTCTCCATTGAAAGCACTCTAAACTCTATAGAATAAATTTGAATTTATTTCATATATATAATAGATTCATATTAAAATTTTAATATCATATATGATCTATTTTTTCATTTCAAAACACCCTTTATTAATAAATAATTATATATATCAATATTTCTTGGTGTTAAATATTTTGTTTATCTTGAGTATTTAATCTTAGAATTTTTTTCCTTTCACATTTTTCATGGATCAATAATTTAATTAATATTAATCATGATATTAATTTGTCATAAATAATATTTTAAAATATTTATATTCATCTATAAAACATTGAAATAGAATAATGAATTTCCACATTCATAGGGATAGTAGGTCGTATGTATGCATGAAAGCTATTTTCAGTTTTCATCATATGAAATAAAAGAACGTAAAAAATTGATTTACCATTTAGGGATTATTAATTTAAAACATATGTTGTCTGTATTCATAAATTTTTTCATTTTAATAATCTAGGAAAAATATAAATGAAAAACAAATCACAGCACATCGTAGATGTGGTAGTCTAAATACACACATGAAAAAAAATCATTTACTAAATGATTTTGAGGGTATGTTTGTTTATGTTACTGCTGAATCCCACCATGTAGTCATCGAAAATACCAAAAATGAAGAAAAATAAAAATGTGGATATTATTTTCCAATGAGAGAAAGGATGAAAGGGATGGTTAAAGACTCGTAATTATGTGACCAATAAAAGGTCACGTGAAGTCTCTACGCAAGGAGCCTAACCTACAAAAAGTCTCGTGTATCCCTCCTCATTGATCGACCTTATTCACCAGAGTCAACTCATGATAGCTAGATAAGAATCCCCCATAGGATAGTATAGTTTTTCATTAGCAAGTACTTGAAAAAATCTGGAATCCTTCTAAAATTATTGGATGAAACATTTCAATGAAGAGATTGTTAACCGTCTCACTAATCATGTACTACTTCATCATTGTAAAGAATAAATTATATAGATGAGGTACATGACATATTGTGAGACCCATGAGACTCCATAAGAATGAATAAAGTAGATAATTAGTAGGATGGGAGTGGCGATCACAATAGATGAGGGACATGTGGTGCACCGTTGAAAACATGGGACACACCACGACCTGTCCAATGCACCTCGTGAAACCCCTTTAGCTAGATAGCCCCTACACATTAAAAATTATGAACAATTCCACGGTGCTCTAAGGATAGATGAATAGTTATTTCAACAATACATTTGTGCACTCAAATGGATCACATTGTTCACACGATACACTACTATAAAATTGAGTAAAATAACAAATATTACTCGAGAAAACATGCATACCACACGAACCATGTCACATAAAATTATGGCAATTAAATGGGAGGAGCATAGTGTTAGTTAGGTTGATGGAAAACATGAAATGTAGGACTTGATAAATCTGTGAGATGCTACAAGACCCCAAAAACACTACTTCCTTAGATAAGGATGTCCCTTTGGCTTGTCAACCTCAATGCTCAGATGCTCGTACGTGCATCCAGAAAACTCTGTGGTGATCTAAAGATATAAAAACAATATTTTTACATACATGATGGCATGATATCCATATTACCAATATTGTTCAAGATAAAAAAACCCAAATATGTGGCGTAGAATCCATAAATTGATTATGAAATCCTGCATGAACCTTGACCATTGTAATATAAAAAAGTGATCTAGAAAGAGAGGAGGTGAGTGAGGTCAGAGATTTTTGAATGTTATCTGGAATTACTCTAACAACTTATGCAGCAGAATGATCCCTCGGTAAAATTCATGGCTCACCTCATAGAATCACTTTGGCTCTATGATGTGTCCAAAACATTATCACACACTACACGGCCCATACCGGTCACACAAAAAATCAATAAGAAAATATAGTAAATAACCCTAATACAATATATACAATCTCACATAACTCTAGGCAAATATTACATAAAATGAAAGACATTATAATGGATAATGTGAGTGGGTTTTGTGGCCACCGGAGGGCTTGCAATGTTCCCAATGCAACATTAGCATGGTCCCATGAGACCTTGAGACTATCCATACAGTGACTCAAGATACCTTCCAATATTCATTTAGATTTTGCGAGGACCCTTGAAAATGTCTACATGATAAAAAATATGTCCTTTGAAGCGTAAGTCTCGAACAGTCAGAACATATTCCAATAATGGATGGATTGACTTGCAGCTACTGAAACTCAGGTGGCACCCTTGGTGTAGTCCACCATAGATATTTTCAAAACTTCTTAACACTAGACCCCATGTCAAATCCAACCAAGACTCAGGGTAGATTCCCCACACAATCCGGAGGGTACACAATGGCAATTCATATATATTCACTTCTCCATCTGGAAAAAAGGGTTTGGCTTGTTGGTATGTTGGTTGGCGGGTCGAACGCTATATGTTTGTACAAAAACCCCTATAATACACGTTGGTTCTCAGAATCTATGCTTATACACATATTCGATCACATGACCGGTCAACTCTCCACCACATAATACACTAGTGGACCACCCGAACAGTCATGCCCCAGACATAACGATCTTTGTGTGATAAAAAAGGATAAAAAAGAATTATAGTGAGACATGTGAAAGTTATATCATATTCCCTCCAGACCATGTGTGACCCAAACAATCTAACACAGAACCCAACCAGGGTACTCAAAACACAAGGGTAAAAAAGAGACTCAATGTGTAAATCCCAAGATGATGTTATTCCCACAAACCATCGCATACATCACATGTGTCAATCATGAATTTGTGATGGTACCAAGTCTCTAAATCTGACCTCACAACATCCCTCCACCATGAAATCTAGGATTTGAATAACGTTTCAAATGTATCGGTACAAGTCATAAGGACCCTTCATAGACACCACATGGATAATGAAAACACTTGGTGTTCATCACCCCGAACATGTGACATCCCCATGATGCAGCACCAAACTCATATAATAGTGAGCACTCATGTCAGTCGAGTCTCATCGTCACAAAAAGGCAAGATAATATGCCTCTCATGACGTACGCCCTAGACACATCATTATGTTCCTTCTATGTCCCCTGAGTTGTTAGCCATGACATGCGACACCCCTATGACCATGCCACTATGGCTCTCATGACACCCATCGCATGTGTCGAACCAAGACCCACAATGGCTTCTAGGATATGCAAACAGGATCATGTGACACCATCTAGATAATAATACCTATTAACTAGGGTTGCCTCAGTGTGTAAGCCCCAACATAAAGTGAAATATGAGTACTTTGATTCCCTATATAACTAGGATACGAAGGATTCCATCTTAAAGGCTCCAACTCCATATCAAACACTCCAAGTACTTCCTCAGTACAAAGATCCCATATCAATACTCTATGAGACAGATCATGAACTCCCCCTAGTTTCTCACAAAAATCATGGATCATATGGTCTTAGGTGGGTGAAACCAACACATCATTAGTTATTAAACACCTATTCATTGGGGCATACTCAGTGTGTAAGCCCCAACATCAAGAGAACTATGACGACTGTGATTCCCACCATAATTGTGATACATTGAACGCCTCTTTATAAGCTCAAGCCTTATATGAAACACTATAAGGACTCCCCCAATATCAAGACCACATATCCATACAACATGAGGCTAATAATGCACTACCCCCTTGTTTCTCACAACTTTCATGGCTCTCATGGGCTTAGGGGGATTCAACAAAAACCTCATTAGGAATCAAATACACATTCACTAGGGAATCCTTAGTGAGTAAGACCTTACATAGAACAAGCAATGATGAATATGGTACCTTCAATGAATATGACAGATAGGAAATCTCTTCCAAACTCATGCTCAAATATTATGTTTTTTACACCAACCATATTAGTCCTTATTACATGACGTTAAATTGCATATATCTAACAAACTATGTGTGTTTTGATCCATACAATAACCAAGATACATAGGATGCTTAATAATGGCACAATCCATTCTACAAAACCTCACATACCATTATAAAATAATTCATGGGCCGGATCACTTTTTCCTATAGTTTTAATTTATAAGAAACTACTCATTACTAGATAATGATGATGACCCTTGGATACATATAGATGGGTTCACAAAAGAGACCCACGTCTGTCACACATAAAAGTGAATTAAGCCATAGAAATTTTGTTAGAAAAACTAGTACAACAGTTTGATTATGAAGAGATTCATGAACATTACTTAAATATAAAAGAGTCCCAGAGTAGGGGAAAGTTCCCTCCAAAAGTGGGTGATGAGCCCAACCACCCATATTCTCGACCAATGTGAGCCCCCAAGAGTCACTAGGCCTGAAAACCAAGAAAACTGGTAACCATTGGAAAGAAAGTCTATACACAGATATAGATAGGGGAACCATTGGGGGTTTTCGAGAAATGTGACAATGGTAATACAATGTGCAGATTACATTCCATACCATGAAATCCGGACGAAAAAATGGTGAACCCATCGTGAATTTATGAAATAAAAATAAATTATCATGTTAAAATCTATCAGACCATTAAATTTTTCCCGATTAACAGAAATTGATACATCTGACATTAATCCTTCTAATAAAAGAAAATGGGGTTATAATCCATCAAGCCATGTTGCTTTCCACTTATATGAAACAACAGTGATAAGATCGATGTGAGCCTCTTAGGTCACTTATCATTGTAAACCATTTACAAAAAAATAAATATGACCATCAGAAATTAGAATTCTTGTAATTCCTACATCGCACTAACATGTCCATGCGAGCAGAATGGCTGGAAAGGGAATACGAGACAATTGTGTTAAATAATGAATATCTAATTGAGGATCATTATTCTTATGATATAACACAGATTTGTGGCCTTATTCCTTATTGAATTCATTATTTCAATCACCTAGTGTAAGAGAATGTCTTCATCTTCTGACACTCATTCCAATAATCCATCTACCATATTGAACCCTGTTAGTCATAAAATAGTATCGCCTTCCAAACAGCTCGATTAGAGGGTTGAAAATGCAATGATTTGAAAGTAAAACCAATATCATTCATTCCCATCAGTGGAAGCAACTACTGATATTCTGAAATCACTAAAGCTAGCAAGTCTGCATCAATCAACAAAGGTTGTCCCTAAACCGGTGGCCCCCATCACCACGACCAATCGCATTGGGATTATAAGCCCAGATCATGAAAATAGCCACCATTCATGAATGATGAAGGTGGATCAGGGGGCCGGATCCGGATTCCCCTTGCATCTAGCACCACTAAGGAGGGTGCCTAATTATCATCGTAACGTAAGCCATCATATTGGTAACTATTAGTGACTTTATAAGGGTACCTAAAAACATATAGCCACCTCAAACACCCATGCACAAGCTCCACCATGGAAGACTCATTAGAGAATGATGGTGATTGATTACCAGGAAAGGCATAATAACCCCACTCCAACTAACAGCACCCACCAACATACGTTGGCAGGGACCATCCATAATTCTCATATCCCTGCTTGTTTAGATCAATTCTTTGGGCCTATTCCCACAACAAACATTGGGGAAGAGAATTCTCCTACCCCCTTGTGTGATTCCCATCAACATATGTCGATTGCACATGGAGGATAGAGGTGGTAACATTTCACCACTTCAATAGAAGATATTTTTTGTAAGTCTAGGGAGATGGACAACATGTAGACTTATATTCCAACACACAAATTTCTAAAATGCCAATATATTTTAGCACCAGCTGAAGAATCCCTCCGTTATATTCGGAAACTATTACAGATCAAGGGATAAGTGAATACTCTTATCTCTATAGGCATGACAAACTCAACACTAAGATCATCGTGATTATTTGGTAGTACCAGTGTAATCTCACATTTTTCCTCCCACTTAGGAGGATTATATTAATATCTTGATGAAGGGAGAGACATCATACTAGGATAATAATCCTGTTCCAACTAGGGCCAACCAGGTAAGAGTGGAACATACCTCAGAACATGTTCACATGCCTATCGAAGAAGTTCTACATCACAATATGAAGGCCAAGGATTTGGCCTATATCCCCATTCTGTCCATTGATATGCATGTGAGAGTGATAGAAGCCTCGAGACATGCTCATATTATTTAAAATTAAACTTTATAGAATACTCTAGTTGATCATTGAAGCCAGGAAATTATTAATACTTCCACCAACAAAAGACTATGACAACATCATTCCAGGGAAATATATGTGGATACTCATATTCCAAATCCCATTACGGAGGTCTATAAGATTATTCCAATAGAGAATTAATATTCGAACCAGGTTTATAATACTAATCAAACCAGGGATAACTAGGTGAGAGCGACACACACCTCAGGGAAGGCTCAAACTCATTCTAATAATGACTAGTGGGATATCCCATATATCTTGATCGGTCCCATGACCCTGTCTTGTATGTGGATCACAATGTGAGAGTGGTGCCCGCCTCTGTAAATGCTCATATCGTTTCCAAAAATGAGTCATTTTATCGACACATTCCAACAACTCATCAATGGTGGGATCATATCCCCACAACACTAGGCATTTATTTACAAATTCTGGAAACTACCCTACAGTTGGCCTATATCCCTTCACAACCACGAATGGTGGGTTGGCATACTACCACCACGACGCAGAACATGACCCATATTTCTAATCATCTCAATTCCAGTGTCCTTGAGAATTTTTGAGACACACTCTCAACACCACTACGATCTGTTGACTCTTCTATCGAAGTGGAAGCCTGAGAAATTCATTACCATGATAGTCCTCGTCGTGGTAATGTAGAGAAGGATTGTAGGATCTCTACTGCTAACATCCACTATGGTCAGCCTCCCCATGGTGATATCTCCATTGGGAATGGAATTTCTCCCTTTCTCCAAAAACCTATGTATGAAGGGGTGATAACAAATCATTGACACCTTTGTATAGAGATGTACTTGAAACACCAGGTTCAACTACATATAGTTCCCCATCAGCATGAAGAATCACTCCACTATTGTCAGTAGGTGAAAATCATAGTCATATTATCTGGTCTGACTAGATGAAGGCATGTACGTTTGTCAATGAAAATGCTGACACCAACATATGGAGAGAGTCTTGTAGAAACAACCTCCCCATCATGTTCTTTCCCCATGAAACATCCCGCAATGAGATTACTGACAACATAGAAAAGGAGTTCCTTCCTTATCTAACCCAAAATATGTGGGTCACTCATCAGCGACTAAAGGATTTTCATCTCCATTATCTATGAAATAAGTGTCACCTTTAGACCATCATGATAATCTATTAAAAAACTCAACCTAGCCAATATTTCTTTGGATTATGATCCCAAACCAGAAAAGAAAAAAGAAAATTTACAATATGATTTCATCCATTGCATAGTGACACATAAGCATCTGATCTCTAAAGATGCATCATGCATCTAAATTCATGGATGGAGAATGTATGGAGTGTTACACATCACCAATACCCTAGAATAGTAGATCCCATCTGACATGAAATTTGACAATGTTACAATCCCAGAAATGGTTAGGAGACCTGGAAATTCTCGATCTAGTTGGTCGCAACAACAAAATTCCCCCACTCCAACAATGCCTAGTCATCATATATGGGGTGAGAGGATATCCAAAATGACATAAAATTGTGGGCTATAATATAATATAAGGACTTTCTAAACATGTATGTAATTGTTTATATCACCTGGACAACTACCCACAATGAAAAATCCACATCATGGGCATCCATTTCACCCATCTACCATTAATGAAAAACTGATATGCATCACAAATACCACAAGAGTAGCTACTATAGTGGCCACCCAAGAATTGACTCATACCCTAGACAAGGAAAATATTTTCCACTTCCTCCACCCCTCGGGTCATCAGTTCCTTAGAAAATTTATGTTGTTCTTATAGAAGTCCCAAGAAAACCTAATCCCACAAGGCTAATAGAATTTAAATAGTAATAAACATCTCCAAATTCATGATCCCCTAAAAAGGAACCAGAGTCATCAGTGAAGATTCGAGACCATCTCAAACCTAACGGTATTGGGATAGGAACATATTCTTGTCTTATTATAGCCCTAGATAAAACCTATACCACCGGGCTAGGGGAATATTTATCATCATTGGAACCGTATATAGAATCATAATTCTTTAGTTCGGGTTGAATAGATCAATGGTCGACATCCCACCAGTTACTCCCATGGAAATACAATCCTCTATTTTTGGTGCTCATTCGTAACCCCCAATAGAAAATTCACTCATGTAGTACATTCATAAACCAAGATAAGGGGAGTGTACAGCAAATGAAACTGGGCCCCACCATGGTCAGCAGACAAAATAGCTTATAAGTCCAAATATTTGAATAAAAACCCTAATTAAAACATTTTAGAGGTGGCATCCATGAAGAAATAAATGGAACAACTAAAATTGCTCGATATGCCTCTATGAATGTCGTCACTATTAAAATTGAAAAAAATGGATCAAGATCTAGGTGTCAAGGGTCGCAACAGGGACGAAATACCCCATGAGAAGTGTGATTTGGATGAACAAAATGAGGTTGTGCACACCTGGAATCAATTTAGTCTCTATAATTTGGCACCACCATATAATGAGTTTCCACCACCTCACCGGAATATATCTATAGATAAAGGGAAAGAAGTGACCGCAAATAGGTTTCCATCATTGGAAGTTAAATTTTCTCAATATGAGAGTTAAATAAAAGCACGCCAGCATCTCAATGAGGATCTACTAATGGGAAGTATTCTTGTCAGTTATAATCAATAGAAAGTGGAAGGCATTCTCCCTCCTATTGTTGGTATTCCAACTAGAGCATCATCTGAATATCATATTGTCAATGAGTTGAGAAAACATATGCACATAAACAAATATACCAAGAAAGATCATGAATTGATCCCGCAATGGTGATAGACTCTACCTCACCAAGGTAATTCCTTGGTCATAGGGAAAATAGAGGACTAGTGGGATATGATAGTGGAACCACCTTATCAGCCCCCACCCACTACATACAGATATGAAGAATATCAAACAATAGGGCCTCTAGAATTTCTCACTACCATTGAATCCCAAGATTTTTGTATTGAACCCATGGAACAACATCGCACAGAAGTGTATCCTGAGAAGAATACATATGTCGAATGGGTAGATGATATCCTTCCCCACCCAACATCAGCAATCCTACCTATTCCACCATCAAATGTGCAGTCAATACAGAGCATTATCTCACACACATCTTGTCTAGATGCAGACAAATGATGGGTCCTTGGGATCAACAGGAGCCGACCAAGATGAGGTGTTTCATACATGCATTGAAAGGGATAGAGTTCATCTAGTGTTGCAATATTCTTGCATGATCTATCATGGTATGGGAAGAACTTCTTCATTAGTTATTTTACCAATTCAATTCAACAATGGGGAAGAAAAGGATCGTCGACCTCTTGAATTGATAGAAGTGTGAGAATGAAATGGTGTATGACTTCATAAGAAGGTGGATGTTTTTGACTTATTCCCTTTATTTCCCAATATAGTAGGAACAACTTCTAAAACTATGTGAGAAAAATCTCAGGAATGACATACTGACACCCCTAATCTCCATGAAATATTCAGGTGGATTTAGAGAGTTCACTAAAATATCCCAATCTCTTAAATAGACTATTCAAGAAACCCGACCCATGTATCGACCCACACCCGAAACTCAAGGAAAATGTTTGAAAAAGTGGATGATGCATCTATCACCCTCACTCCCAAAATAGTCAAAGTACATAGGCATGTTCCAAACCACCCAAAACATCATGCTTACAAATTGATTTTGTAGAATATTCTTCAGTTGGATCCACAGAGAAACTAAGACCGCTATAGATTTCATGAATGAATAAACATGCTGTAATCCTACCAAAATTATCATGTAATGGGATACTTATTAGAAACCATGTTCAAAAAGAATATTAGGTTTCCATGGCCCAAAAATCCAAAATGAAGTAAACCACACTGATCATCCTGATTACTGCCATTTTCCAATTAAGGGCGGGTCATAATATCTAGAATAATTTCATCTTCAAGGAAATTTTTAATGGAATGGGTGACCCTAGATAGATGACATTAGAAGGTCCTCAATAAAAAGTGTCTAGAATAAACAATTCATGATCATAGAAAGGAGAAGGATGGAGGAATGGTCACACCAGTCAAGTATAGAAGTTTGACAGCTAGATGACTCGTAAAACAGTTTATCGAGCACAAAACCCCCTGATGACACAGTTGTGAAACACAAAAAATCTCCACCACCCATAAAGGATTATACTGATGTACCTTCTAAGGGTTTTTGTGACCACTAGAAGTATGATGAATCATAAGAGGAAGAGTTATATTCTAATCCAAAGTAGGCTCTATCTCTTAGAAATATCTTCCTTGCAAAATATGCAGTATGGGAACATATGCCCAAAGAGGATCCTCATTAGGTGAGGAGAAAATATTCGGTTCCTTACAAAATATACACCTGAATAACCCCATCTTTGATGATTAGTATTCCACTAAATTTGGTTTTCGCACATATAATAAGGAAACATGATGCCACATGTGATGAAGTTGAGGAAACAAGGGACAATGCGAATATGGCCAGAGTTAGTGTCATGTCTATATCCCCATTGAAGACATGTATTTAGACCATAATCATGGGAATGAACTCCAACATGTTTAATGAATGTTGGGATGTGCCTTATATCTCTATATTATTTTCCCACACCTGATTTTCTTGGAGTACCACTTAACGGGTGCTCAGCCTGATCAACCTAGGCAACAGGGAAGGCCGGTGTAACCTATTACACTAGCGGTAGATACTCCCTCAACCTCTGTGCAAGATATGAGTCCATAGACACCATGTAATCTATATTCTATGATTCACTCTCTATTGGATCCCCATTTTTGGAAGATAAGACCTTTGGAATAATATTTGGATGTTTTGAAAAATCTAGTTCTGATCCCATCCAATCTCTAAATCCTTGATACACTTCATATTTGAATTGAACTTAAGGAGGCACATGTTGAATCCCTCTTAAGACCATAGGATTTTTGGATATAAGTCTTCATGGTCGAGGTCTAAAATGTGGAGAACATAAACTTAGGATTTCATGTCCCTATTTCATTTAATAATTAATATTGAGAGGATGTGATCTTGGGATACATTGGACCCTTCTACGTCTTAGAAAAAATCCATAATTTCAACGTCCAAATGGTATTCATCGAAAATGGATCTGAGATCATTCCCATCCCAGTCCAAAACCCCCTAAATTTTGGGTATAGTGAAGGAGACTTATCCCCTACACATATGACCATACTAGGATATGATAAGCATGAGAAAATTCCCCTTCGGAAGATTCAGCTAAAGACCCAATTTTGGGAGCCCACATCTGAGGTTGAGGGAATGTTCATTCACCAGGACACATCATATAATGTTTTTCATCGAATTCACTATCCCCGTATCCTCTTGATGACAACATAAAAATTTAATCTATGTTCGAAGTACCCCATCAATGGAAAGGTCTGCATAAATAATGATGATAATTCCCCCTTCAAGACATGCAGAGCCATACATGCCGAAGTAGAATTCGATATAAGGGAGAAAAAATACAGGTTTAGGATAATTTTATAATGTTTTATTTATAAAATATTTTAGGGGTCTCCTCTATAAATATCTAGAGAATTTTAGATGTGTATTATGTGCTCTCTATAAACATGGTCAAAATAGATGACCCAGTCTCATGGGAATAGGCCTCTACTATCCTCAGTGATAATAAATTTAATAATCTCTATGTCACAAATCAGATGAGAATATATGACTTAAAAGTATAATATGATGATGATGATCTTAGAAACACCCCTACAATATTTTAGGACTATGTTTCCACCACCGTAGATTAGGTCCAGATGATAAACATGGGGATAGTGGAAGACCCACAACCTACCTTGATTTGAGCTGCTATGCCCCTTGAAGAGTAGGAAATGTATATCACATTCTAAATGAAATGCTAATTTTTTTTTTGAAACTATAAAAAAATATTGGACATAATCTAGATATGGATTCAATGTATCTCGAACTACCTGAAGACCATTAGGGCTTCATGAAGGCTGCTAGAAGAATGCACCCATCTCATGCTACCAACATGCAGACAGAAGTCATCAAGTTGATCAAATCCCACTTTTTATGAGAAGTTAAACACCTAAAAATGGATTCCAACATCGTCCCCTTAAAGAAAAATAACATGAAGATTATGGTCCTTATTAATTTCAAATACCTTAAATGGAAATTCTTGAAAAACTATTTCCATTGTTGATCACAAAAATCATGATTGATGCAATTATTGGATACCATTCTATTTCCATCATGTATAGGTACTAGGGGTATAATCATATCAAAATTTTCCCTGGGGATGATGAATCCCCCACCATCAGGGTTCCCTATGGGATCATATGATACCATGTCAAACCCTTCAGATTAAATAATTTCAGCGCTACATATCAGCACACCACACATCACATATTTACGGCATTCATTTGAAGGATATCAAAGTGTTATGTTGATGACCTGGTCATCAAATGCCAACAAAAATGTGATCACATCCTGGATATATAATAAATATTTGACTAGCTACAACAACAGAGTATGTAGTTGAATCCACAAAAGTGCCCATTTAGGGTAACATCAGGTAAATTACTTGGTTTTGTAGTATGACCCCATGGTATTGATGCTGACCCACTGAAGACTAGTGTTATCCTAAAAAATTCTCTCCCCATGAATCATAAATAACTAAATATTATCCTAGGGGACATCACCTATAATTAGAGATTTATATCCATTCTTGTAGGAAAATCCCCTTCCCCCCTCATGAGGATAATTAAAAAAAGGGTCTCTTACCAATGAGACAATGTGTGTTAAAATTTTTCATATATCTCAAGAAGTATCTACAACACCATCCAATTTTGATTCCTCTCATAGAAGGTAGGACACTCATATTATATTTGGATACCATAGAATCATCACTAGGCACCCTCCTTGCATAGAAGAATAATGCAGAAAAAAAAGGATAGATAAATTCTTTCAATAAGACCCTATCGAACATACTCCATATTTTTGTGAATATGGATAAGAGATCCTAGATTGAAAAACTCCACCATGTTTTATGGGACTATTGTATCACCATGTGTACAACTACACAAGAGACACCGTACTTGTTGGTGTATGGGACTGAGGTAGTTCTACCCATAGATGTCCATCTACCCTTACTCTGAATATCAATTTGAGAGAAACACTCAGCTGATGAATAAACATTGAAATAGTAGGATGATTTTGAACATCTAGATGAGAAGTGTTTGCACACACTACACAATAATGGGATCCAATAGAAAATAATAGCATTAGAATTCAATAAAAAAGTTCTCCTCAGTTCAATCCTTCAGGGATAATTGGGGATAGATATTAGAACACCAATTATACTGGAAAAAATAAAGGGATATAAGAATCCAATATAGAGGGAACTTACGTCATACATAATGTTTATCATAATGGAGCCTATTCGTTGTACACCATGGATGGGGATCATGCCACACCACCCCATAATATGATATTTCTGAAGAAATAATTTTCACAGTCTCCAGTAATACAGTATCCACAATGGTGTATGTTCCATAATTTTCATTTTTTCTTGACATTGAAATTCATGGAATGTATTTTGTACAAAAATATTCTTTAAAACCACATATTCACCGCATGATGTTAAACTACACAGTCCCCCAGAACTATGTATATCATCATTCTATTTTCTAGTGGGATATATAGGAATTCCTTGTTCTTATATCTTTTACCATCGACCAAAGAACATAAAATAATCATGTCATGCCATACCTTATGTTTAATACTGGAATGGACCCTTGTCATTCCTTGTTTATTACATCGATCATAACTCAAGTGAGATTGAGAATTCCGGTAAGGATTTTACCCTACTAAAAAATATGGCATGAAGTCTTGGGATGACAATGAGTATTTTCTGCATGATGTTAAATTTCATGGGCAATGACCCCTTCAAAAGAAGAAACTACACACCCTTGTGGAACTCATATGAGAGGGATACTATCACTGATGATAGTCTCCTACCACACGATCACATCTAGAACTAAATACGTCTTGATTCACATCTTTATGGGATACATAGTGATGTTTGGACACTTTATCACTAGGTCGAGCAACATTCCCTCCATTGGAAATCATCTCTCATCATAGGCCTTTATGGACCACATTCACGTCTGGTTGTAGCATGTTGTGTCATACATGCCCCTATGAAGGGGCTCCCCCTCACATATTTACTGCTATATGTTAAAATAATTGGTTCTATAGTCACAACATATGGATCTATTCCTATCATCAGAAGAAATGTAGTGATGCATGAACCCCTATTTCTAGGCTCAATACTAGGATTTTTCTCTTTTCACGTTGGATAATCCAATGTATTTACCCAAGACATTAAAATCCATGGCCAATTTCCTTACCACATGACATAAAATTTCATGGACTCGTGACATCTGTCTCAAATCACATCAGTTGACCCACATCCTTATTGCACGATGTTAATATGAAGGAAAATGTTTCATTGCCACATGATGTTTAAATTCAATATGTTTCTTGATCTATGCGTGACTTGATCCCCAACCTTACAAGATACATAAAAACACATGAACATTTAATCATTAGGTTCAGCCCCTGGTACAACCAAAAACACAAATTTTTTTTTCCTCATGGCCATGATCGCTTTCGAGGATTCTTGGTGTGGGGTATTTCTCATTAGTCTTCATTGATGTCTGGTTTTCATTACCATTCCATGAACATCCCTTTTGATACCTCATCTTCGAGTCTTTGTCCTTACTGTATGGAGTTAAACATCATGTAATTCTATGAACTACAAGAAGCATTATTGTCACTCACATGAGATACATACTAACGCATGTATCTCTAACACTAGGCTCAAATACAACTATCAAAAAGAGATATGTCCCACCTCTATGTATGGTCTAGTCCTCTGTAGAGTACCTAATTTTTCAATAACTATGTGGACTTCGATTCCCAACTAGTTTTGATTTGTAGGAAACCTCCCTAAGGTTCAAGCCTAATGTTTTATGGAACTTATATGTTCCTTCATCCACACATCGGTTCACATTAATCCTCACTGAATGATAATAAAATACATTGAATACCATCATCATTCCCACAGGATGTTAAACTGCATAGAATACTAATAACTACCAATGGTGTGATTCCAGCCATTATAGGATATGTAGTGATGCTTATACCCCTATTTCTGGGCCCAACGATAAGATTGTATTCCTTTCACAATAGGTAATGCTTCATCCTTACCACATGATGTTAAACTGCATGGGAATACATCCTGACTAGATGGTGTTAAACTTCATGGGACTCATAGAACTATGTATGGATTAATTCCCATCCTTATAAGACATGTAGTGATTCCAAGACACTTTTTCATTGGTCTAAACCATGGGTATAACCTCTTTGGCCCCATTAGATTTATTTCTCATAGAAATATACATGGTGTGGTTGACTCCTTTTCAGTATTCATTCTCATTAGGTATCTTCATTCAACAACATTGCACATCTAAATTTGGAAGACCATCTTACAGTCTAAATCACATGACCCTAATCTTTCCAAATATTTCCCAACAACACAAAATTAAACTGTGTCACATCATCCTTACCATGTGATTTTAAACTACATGGGATTAAGTCTCATTGTAAAGACCTAGAAATTTCTGGGAAATTTTTTTCTTAAATACTTTGGAATTTTATGAGTCTGTGGTTTCTGACGGCACTTGATTCCGAGGCCCGGTGTGCCCGTAATCAATTTCTGAAGTTTTGTTTGTGTGTGTTCAGTAAACGTACATGAACATTTTTCTATTGTTTGAACTGGTGCTTGGAATTGAAATCTAAGGACACCGATGAACTCGCAGCGTTGGTATTCACTTAAGGGGACCTTTACCGCAGTTGCGTTTTATACCGGTTGAGAGTTAATATTTAGGAATTTAGAATAAAATAAATAAAATTTTTAGTACCCAATTTTTTTTATGGATGGTGGTTATTTCCACCCAAGGGGAGTTGGCGGTGGGGCCCACATCCACATAACCCCCCGTTAGAGGATTTAGTGTGGTGAGACCCACAAGTGCCCTAAACCATTCATCTCCCCATAACTCCCCATAACTCCCTTAAACCCCCTTGATTAATTTGATAACTCTCCCATTAATTTTGTGATCACTTCACCTCCCCCTCTTCCATTAATTCTTGCCAACACCTTTAATTAACAAATTTAATCTTGCAATTAATTTATTAAAGTGTTTGAATTTTAAAAATTCATGGGGGAATAAAATAATATCCTTAGATATTATTTTATTTTGGCACTCATTGTGTTGAGAGTATTTTGGGAGAGCTCTTGAGAATTAGAAGAAGGAGTTACTATCTTCAACGAAGAACACCATCCTTCCAACGAAGAACCTTCAAAGAGCGACATTCATCTCCTTAAATCATCGGCCAAGACAAAAAAGAAGGATTCGTCGGAAAGGAACGCCGATGACACACCATCCTTGGCTCTTTCTTCCCCGACGTCAATGAGTTGACACCGTCTTACCACAACGCTTGTCTTCCGTGACTCCTTCTATGAACAAACCTAATTTCAAGGTAGGAGAATTATATAATTTTGGTTTGATAAAATTATACTCTTTTTGTTGTTGAATGAGAATTATTATATTTGGCCAAATGTTACCGCCTAATGCAGATGGTGCGGGCTGAACGAACATGGCCCGACGACCCTCCGTTGTTTCTTTATTTTTAATTCACAATGGGAAGTGGCAACGATCGAGGGAAGCGATCATGCACTGGCCGCTTGTGGAAGAACCACGGCCCACAACCGTCAGCCGCTCGGCTAAAGAAGAATCGGCTGGCCGAAGACGATTGAGCTGGTGGAGCAGTGGTGCCAGGAGGGTACCACGCTGAAGGAACCGCGGCCCGCCCGTGCGGTGCGCTCGCGCCAAGGAAGACTGTCCGGCTTTGGCCAGTCGGACAGGAGGGCGACACTGTTTGGCGACGTTGGTTCGGGAGACCCCCCTGCAACGATCGGCCACCCGGGCCGAGCCATGGCCAGCCGAGTCGCACCCCCTTGGGCCGGGCCGCGTCGGGCCAGGTCGCGCCTCGCTGTGCCGGGCCAGTCCGACCCTGTACCGAGTCAGACCCGTCTAACCATGTCGTTTCGTCCCACCAACCCATTGGTCATGATGGGCCGGACCCATTACGCTTAAATGTGAATAACATAAAGACTGCGCGCCCGGTCGATGCTCCGTCTGCGGCATTGGGACCCTCATGACGAAGCAGCCCTTTAGCGATACTTTACGAATGTTTTGGAAGACTTTGGAAAATGGCCGAGTTTGGAATGAGCGTATTTCCAACCGGTCCCCTAGAATGGAAGAGTCAATATCTCTCGGACTAGGCGTCCGATTGACGCACCTTCTGTCATGTCATGTTCCTTTTGACGAGACGGAACTTCGGGATACATCAACTCTAGACTTCGTGATAGTTTATGTATCGACCCCTTGGCTCGTGGAGCGGACCATCCTGGAATCAAGCGTGATGTGTGCGGGAACCCCAGAGCTCTCTGCGACTGCGATGACTGCCATACTAGGATCCTCTGTGGGTTCGACGACGATGACTATTGTACTTGGATCCTCCATGGGTTCGGCAGTGATGACTACTATACTTGGATCCTCCGTGGGTTCGGCAGCGATTACTACTCTGCTTGGATCCTCTGTGGGTTCGGCAACGAGGACTACTGTACATGGATCCTCCATGGGATTGGCAGCGACGACTTCTGTACTAGGATCCTACGTGGGTTCGGCAGAAGAGATGATTCAGAGGCTACATCTAATCATCTCTGGCCCTGTTCGTGAGTGTTATACCAGTGTGAGCTGAGTCTTGACTATCAATAATTACCATCAGTGTGATTGACTTCTTTCTTGTGTGAACTGGGTTGTTCTTGGGCTCAAGTGTTGGAGCTGAATAGGAATTGATGACTTAGGTATTTGTATGGCCATATACCAAAGTAGAGTTGGTTGATATTTCGTGATTGTATCTTTCCTTTGTGGTTTATCCTTCGTGGATTCTAGGAGACCTTCAGGGGTCTCGGGGTCCCTACTGAGTATTGTTATACTCACCCCTGCATGGGCTATGCCTACACTACATTATGTTGGATGCAGATGACGGACATCACCGATCGTGGTAGAGAATTGTGGAGCTAGATGGTACCCGAGGGTAGACCACTCGGCGGGACGTACACGGAGCAGAAGGACGGACCCGAGGTGATGGAGAGACCATCTATACCCACCCATTAGGTGGGATTCTTATAGGATGACTCAGTGGTTTCTGCTTTACATTACTACTGTTGTACTAGTCTTTCAGTTGTAATGTACTCACTGTTGGGCTTGTATTTTCGGCCCCTTTCGTTTCAGCACTTACTTATGTATACAGTTTTACTTGTGCTTACTTCAGTTGTGTAATCTTTTGTGTTTTTTTACTTCTATAAAGTTGATTCCTTCCCAGTATAGGGATTTACGTCTTTCGTAATAGTCGCCAGCCCCTGGCCTATGGAAGGAGGGCTTGGGGTAGTAACGCCACGGGCCCTGAGGACGGGTCGTGAAAATTGTTATCAGAGGAGTCGGTTCTACCACAGAACATATAACACTGATCTATCTTACTGTGAAGCAATAGTTTTAAAAGTATTGACTGTGGTTTTCAGTCCATGGAGTCTAGTGTTGGTACGGCGGCTGAAGTATCCATACACCAGGACCCTAACCTCGGATTTCTGACTCAGAGCACAAAAACACTGATTGCGTGTGTGTTTCCTTTGAAAAGTTATCTTTGTGATTACATTGTGTTATCTCATCAGGTATACTGTTTTAACTATGGCGCACCTGTTTCTTTTCAGGATGGCCCCACGAAGGCATCCAGCTAGGGTTCTGAGTTAGGTGCAAGATGGTAGCCCATCGAGCGATGAGGCTTCGGTGCAGGGCCCCGTCACAGCGGAGGCACCAGCGGCACCACTACCCGTTGGACAACAGATACCGCTAGACCAAGTAGAAGAGATTTCACGCCGCCTGAGTGTGTTGCATGAGTTTCATCGACAGAGGCCGCCTAGGTTCCGCGGAGAGATGGACCCTCAGGTAGTAGAGGATTGGTTCGAGGCTGTCGTCAGAGTTTTCAGATTGGTAGAGACACTAGTCGTCTTTATAGCAATCCTTGTTGCGAGTCTCCTACACGTGGCAGCAGGTAGATGGTGGAGCCTGATTCTCTAGGTGCATGAGGATGCTTCTTTACACTGGACGTACTTTAAGAGTCTCTTCCACTCAGAGTGTGTTCCAGCCACCCTCCGGGCAGTGTAGATTCAGGAGTTACTTCATCTGCAACAGGGAAGCCTGACAGTAGCTCAATAATCAACGAGGTTTACCGACCTCTCACACTACTCCACGAATATGGTATGGGACCCATTCTTCAAGGCCCGGGCCTTCAAGAAGGGACTCAGGCACAAGATCCGAGCTTCGACGATTCCCCTCAGCATCCTGACACAGGTGGGGGTTCTGGAGCGAGCTCTTCTAGTGGAGAGTTTTCTCGCTGAGCAGTCATCAGTGACGAGGCCCACCACAGGGCGACACATAGTAGAGTCTTCTACAGCCGGCAGTAGACAAATTTCGCAGAGGTGCAAGCAGACCTGGCCATCATGTGGGCGACCTCAAGATACAAGTTCGGATGTGCGGGGCATACGAAACAGATTCATCCATACGAGGGGCAGGTAGTGCTATGCATGCGGCAAGCAGGGCCACATGGCTCGGGACTGCCCGACACACTATGAAGATGAGTAGCAGACAGTGGAGGGACCTCCCAGGCAGAGGCAGAGGATCGACCGTGGTGGTCCATCGAGAGTAGGCGAACGATGCAGAGGAGCTGGCCGAGCAGCGGGTGGTGGATGATGTTTCAAGGCTCTACCACCACCACCACCAGGAGGTCCACCCCGACCATAGGGAGTTGGAGGACAGAGGCAGGCTCAGCTCCAAGCAGTCGAGGCCTATGACCATGACGCACCTGAGATGATTTGAGGTACTATCTGTGTCTACTACACCCTTACTGCAGTAATTATAAACATAGGTGCGAGTCATTATTTTATTGCTGCTGCCCTTGTTCGGAGCTTAGAGATTCTAACGGAGCTGTTGGCTCGATCCTTACAACTAGAGTCACCTACGAGAGCAGGCTTGACGATTACGCACTGGTAATGGTACTGTGAGATTACTCTAGGAGGTGAGAGCTTTGGTCGGGATCTTCTTATAGTGGCGTCGAGGCCTTATGACGTCATCATAGGTATGGACTGGTTATCTACTGTTCATGCTCAGATCGACTGTATTAGGCGCAAAGTGCAGTGTGTCCGCATGGATGGAAGCAGGTTCACCTTCACCGGTGATAAGGGAGCCTTTGCAGTGCAGGATGGACTTACACGGAGGAGAGGGCGGCCAATCACACATCAATTGGATAGTCTCATCCTTGGAGCAGTTGATGTGTGGAGTCCGAGTTTTCCTATTGTGGTGGATCAGTAAGCAGATGTTTTTCCTTACAACATTCTAGGACTACCTCCTCGCAGAGAGGTAGAATTCTACATTGACCTATACCCCGAGACTGCACCGATTTCTACTCCGTCATATCGGAATGCTCCCACCGAGCTTTGTGAGCTGCGGGTACAACTGGAGGACTTGTAGGGGAAAGGATTTATCCAACCTAGTGTTTCACCCTGGGCATCTCTGATTTTGTTCGCCAAGAAGGAAGATGAGAGCTTGCGACTGTCTATCAAATATCGTCGCCTGAATCAGGTGACCATGAAGAACAAGTACCCACTATCAAGGATTGATGACCTCTTTGATCAGCTCAAGTGAGCACGATGGTTCTCAAAGATAGACCTCAGGTCAAGCTATCAACAGCTCAATGTTCGAGATGAGAATGTGCAGAAGATGGCCTTTAGGTGTCGGTATGGCCACTACGAGTTCGTGGTTATCACTTTTGGCGTAACCAATGCACCAACAGTGTTCATGAATCTCATGAATAGGATCTTCTAGCCTTACCTCAATCATTTTTTCATAGTCTTTATCAAATATATACTAATTTACTTGACTAATGAGGAGGAGAACGCCTACCACCAGCGGGTTTTACTGGATACACTCTGAGAGCACCAGCATTATGGTAAGCTCTCGAAGTGCTAGTTCTGGATTCGAGAGGTTCACTTTCTAGGACATGTCATCTCAGAGGCTGGAGTTGTAGTGGATCAAGTGATGATTGTGGCAGTACCTTCTTAGGAGCCACCTAAGAGCATGAAGGAGGTGCAGAGTTTCCTGGGTCTGGCTGGTAACTATTGGAGATTTGTGATAGACTTCTCAAGAGTTGCAGCACCTCTTTCATCGTTGACGAAGAAGGGGAAAACCTTCGTGTGGTCAGATAGATGATAGCAGAGCTTTCATGAGCTGAGGCATATATTCACTAGTGCTCCCATCTTGGGGCTACCAGAGTATGGCATTGGGTATGTAGTTTTCTGCGACGCATCAGGGATCAGACTTGGGTGTGTTCTGATGTAGGAGAGAGCAGTGATCGCATATGGTTCATGGAAGATGAGACATCACAAGCAGAACTACGCTACCCATGACCAAGAGTTAGCAGTAGTGGTATTTTCCTTGAAGATGTGGAGACACTATCTGATCGGTGAGCATTTTATAGTCTACTCTGACCACCAGAGTCTTAGGTATATCTTTTCGCAGAAGGACCTGAACCTGAGACAGTTGTGATGGCTCGAGTTCCTCCAGAACAATGACTTTTAGATATTCTATACTATTGGGAAGGGGAACATTTTACTGGATGCTCTCATTAGAAGATCGGGAATTCAGCTACTAGGAGAGGCGATAGAGTAGCTAGCCGCATTGCAGATATCCTTTGTGGATAGAGATTGGGAAGCCTTTCTGTAGTCACTCACAGTCACTCCTCCACTCTTTCAGCGAGTCAGAGAGGAACAATGTGGGGGCGTTGACTGTGAGATGCGACGTTCTCAGATATCGATAGGGCAAGCACCTGATGGATTTTATGAAGATGGGGAGAACGTCATCCTCTTCAGGGGACGTACTAGGGTACCAGTTGCACTGCAGGAGGTAGTGTTGGGGGAGTTTCACACTTCCCCTCTAGCGGTACATCTAGGAGTGGTGAGGATGTACCAGGACCTCAGACAACAAAACTGGTAGGCGGGTATGAAGAAGGTTGTATCAGATTTCGTTTCACGATGCCTCAATTGTCAGCAAGTGAAGGCGGAGCACTAGGTACCAGCGGGCTTGGTACATCCCTTAGAGGTTCAGGAGTGGAAGTCGGATGGGATATCCATGTATTTTGTGACGGGGATTCCACGTATATCTAGAGAACACGACTCTATTTGGGTGATCGTAGACCGACTCACCATGTTTTCCCACTTCTTACTAATTAGAGAGCATGTCTCAGTAGAGAGACTGGGATGCCTCTATGTTTGGGAGATCGTACGACTTCATGATGTGCCATCGTATATCATTTCCGATCAAGATGCTTGTTTCACATCCCAGCTATGGAAGTGGTTACAGGAGGCTTTCGGGACACAGCTTCGCTTGAGCACCACCTTCCATCCTCATACGGATGGCCAGACTGAGAGGACCATTCAGACTCTAGAGGTCATGCTCCGTGCATGTGTCCTTGACTTTTGTCATAGCCGGGAGGATCACCTACCCTTGGTGGAGTTTGTGTACAACAATATCTATCACTGCACCATCAGGATGGCACCTTACAAGGCACTATACGAACGACCATTTAGTTGACCTCTGTGTTGGACTGACCTAGGGGAGTCAGCACTTGTAGGACCAGAGATGGTGCATGCTATGATGGAGAAGGTGCAGATCATCCAGGAGTGGATGAAGACTACACAGAGTAGACAGAAGTTCTAAGATTATAGGAGATGGAGACCACTGGAGTTCGAGGATGGCGACCACGTCTTCCTATGGGTGTCACCTCGATGAGGTCTATGGAGATTTGGTCGAGGCGCCAAGTTATCTCCACATTTCATCAAACCATTCCAGGTCCTCAGAAAAGTAGGTGAGGTGGCTTACCGTCTGGCCCTTCCACATCAGTTGCACCAGGTGCAAGACGTCTTCCACGAATCTCAGCTGAGGAGATATGTACATGAACCGTCCCACATCATCGGCCACAGGGAGATGGACATAGATGACGGGGCGACATTCTCGGATGTCTCAGTGGAGATAGAGGATCGACAGGAGTGGCTCCTACATGGGTGGTCGATTCCTCTGGTGCGCATTCACTGGCAGCACGGGAACCTCGAGGAGATAAAATTGGGAGCGGGATGCTCAGATGCATGTACAATACCCCCATTTGTTTCCCTAGTGTGTGTTGTATCTTTATGGGGACATAAAGCCCTGATGTGGTAGTAATTTAAAGACCTAGAAATTTCAAGGAAATTTTTTTCTTAAATACTTTGGAATATTACAAGTCTGTGGTTTCTGACAACACTTGATTCCGAGGCCCGGTGTGCCTGTAATCAATTTCTGAAATTTTGTTCAGTTACATTCAGTAAACGTACTTGCGGGTTTTTCTATATTTTGAACTGGTGCTCGGAATTGAAATCTGAGGACACCGATGAACTCGTAGTGCCGGTGTTCGCTTAAGGGGACATTTACTGCAGTTGCATTTTATGAGGGTTGAGAGTTTATATTTGCGAATTTAGAATAAAATAAATAAAATTTGTAGTACAGAATTTTATTTATGGATGGTGATTATTTCCTCCCAAGGGGAGTTGGAGGTGGGACCCTCACCCACATAACCTCCCATGAAAGGATTTAGTGTGGAGGGAACCACACGTTCCCTAAACCATTCATCTCCCCATAACTCCGCATAACTCCCTTAAACCCCCTTGATTAATTTGACAACTCTCCCATTAATTTTGTGATCTCTTCACCTTCCCCTCTTCCATTAATTTTTTCCAACACATTTAATTAATGAATTTAATCCACATATTAATTAATTAAAGTGTTTGAATTTTAAAAATTCATGTGTGAATAAAATAATAGCCTTAGCTATTATTTTATTTTTCCACTCGTTGTTTTTAGAAGATTTTGGGAGAGCTCTTGAGAATTAGAAGAAGGAGTTCATCTCTTCAATGAAGAACACTATCCTTCCAATGAAGAACCGCCGAAGAAGGATTCTCGTCTCCTTCAATCTATGGCCAAGCCAAAGGATAAGGAGCCACCCTCATGGAATGCCGACGACGCACCATCCTCGGATCCTTCTTCCCCAACGTCAACGAGTTAACGCCGTCTTACCGTGACGCTTGTCTTCCGCAACTCCGTCTACTAATGAACCTTATTTCGAGGTAGGGGAATTGAATAATTTAAGTTTGAAAAATTATACTCTTGTCATTGTTGAATGCGAATGATTATCTTAGGCCAAATGTTACCGCCTAACGCGGAGGGCACGGTCCGAACAAACATGGCTTGACGACCCTCCATTGTTTCATGATTTTTAATTCTCAACGGAACGCGGTGATGATTGAGGGTGGCGGTTGCGCGCTGGCCGCATGTGGAAGAACCGTGGCCCGCAACCGCAGGCTGCTTGGCCAAATAAGAACATTCTGGTCGAAGTCAGCCGTGGGGCGCCGCGCTGCGGAAGACCACGTCCCGCGTTCCATGGGCCACTCGGTGAATGAACCGGCTGGCAGGCGGCCGACCAGGCTGGGAAGACCCGTAACGCTAGGAGGGCGCCACGCTAGAGGAACCGGGGCCTGCCCATGTAGGACGCTCGCGTCAGGGAAGACCGGCAGGCTTCGGCTGGCCGGACATGAGGGAGGTTCCGTTTGGCACCGCCGGTTCGGGGGACCCCCCCCCCCCCCCCCCCCCCGCCCCACAGCGCTCGTCCACCCTGGCTGATCCACGGCAAGACAGGCCAGGAAGCACACTTCACTGGCCCGGTCCGACCCTCTGCCGGGTCGGACCCGCCGAACCTGGTCGGGTCGACTCGCCAGCCCACTAGGCCGGAAGGGCTGGACCTATTACGCTTAAATGGGAATAACATAAAGACCACACTCTCGATCGACACGTCTTCTGTGACATTGGGACCTTCGCGACGAATTGGTCCATTAGAGATACTCTAAGTGAGTTTTGGACGACTTTAGAAAACGTCCGGGTTTGGAATGAGCGTATTTTCAACCGGGCCCCTTGAATGTAAAAACCAATATCTCTCAGACTGGGTGTCTGATTGAT
The DNA here is from genome assembly GCA_963277665.1 of Viscum album. Taxonomy (NCBI): domain Eukaryota; kingdom Viridiplantae; phylum Streptophyta; class Magnoliopsida; order Santalales; family Viscaceae; genus Viscum; species Viscum album. Next base: position 1,739,836,518 of record OY728137.1, read on the forward strand.
GTGTCGTCTCTCGCGTCAGGTCACTTTTGACGAGGCGGAACTTCGGGATACATAAACTATGGACTTCGTGATAGTTGATGTATCGACCACATGGCTCGAGGAGCAGACCCTCCTAGAATCGAGCGTGTTGTGTTTCGGGAACCTTAGATGTGGCTACAACTGCGACGAATACCGTACTGGGATCCTCCGTGGGTTCGACGACGATAACTACTGCACTTGGATCCTCTGTGGGTTCGGCAGTGATGACTACTGTACTTGGATCCTCCATGGGTTCGGTCACGATGACTACTCTTCTTGGATCCTCTGTGGGTTCGGCAGTGATGACTACTGTACCTGGATCCTCCGTTGGTTCACCAGCGAGGACTTCTATACTAGGATACTACGTGGGTTCACTAGAGGAGGTGATTAAGAGGCTACGTCTAATAATCTCCACCCCTCTTTGTGAGTAGCATACATGTGTGAGCGGAGTCATGACTTTCAATCATTACTATCGGTTTGACTGAATTCTTTCTTGTGTGGACTGGGTTGTACTTGGGCTCGAGAGTTGGAGACGAACAGGAATTGATGACTTAGTTATATGTATGGGAATATACATAAGTAGAGTTGGTTGATACTTCATGATTATATCTTTCATTTGTGGTTTATCCTTCGTGGATTCTGGGAGACCTTTAGGGGTCTCGGGATTCCTACTGAGTATTGTTATACTCACCCCTACACGGGCTCTACCAGCACTACATTGTGTTGGATGCAGATGATAGACAACACTGATCGTGGTAGAGACTTGTGGAGCTGGATGGTACTCGGGGGTGGACCACTCGGTGGGGCATACATGGAGCGGACAGACGGACCTGAGGTGCTAAGGAGACCATCTGTACCCACCCTTTTGGTGGGATTCCCGGAGGACGACTCAATGGTTGCTTCTTTACTTTACTGTTGTTGTACTAGTCTTTCAGTTGTACTATAACCACTATTGGGCTTGTATTTCCAGCCCCTTTCTTTTCAGAACATACTTTTGTATACAGTTTTACTTGTGCTTACTTCAGTTTTGTACCCTATTGTGTTTGTTGACTTCTATAAAGGGAATTCCTTCTTAGTATAGGGATTTATGCCTTTGGTGCTAGTTGCCAGCCCCTGGCCTATGGAAGGTTGGCTTGGGGTAGTCATGGCATGGGCCTCAAGGACGGGTCATGACACTTATTTCATGATGTTACAATGCATGGTTCGTTAAGAACTATATGTGTCTTTATTCTCAATCCCCTGAGATACGTTGTGATTCCCATTTCATAATCCTTGGGCCCACCTGTAGCATTACAACCTTCCACATTAGTTCTCATGTCATTATTGAATGATATTAAATTGAATGGAGTAGAGTGTCCCCATCAATTCACGATGGGTCTCTAACTTCTTTACCACATGAAATTAATCAACATGGAATCCACCATGAACTATGTGTGGATTGATTCTAAATCATATATGATATATAGTGACACCAAATTACTCATCTTAGGGCCCAACCAAATCATTAACACCTTTCATGTCTGTTCTTACATCCATATTGCATGATGTCAATCTACATGGATTATTCATCACTGAAAGACATTACACAACATCAATGTTTTTCCTTACTGCACGACATTAAACTACATAAAAGAACCTCCTTGATACAGGAAGATCAATTATGGCGGTCATCATCCATCACCCCTCATTATCGAAGGACCACAAGAGACTTAACCGGGAATACTATAGAACATAGTGCTTCTATCATATTTTTAGGCACCTTAATCCTTGTTGCACACTCCATGCCTCAAATTTATCAGGTTGTCAAAAAACATTCACTACCCTAGAACAATGAAAGATGTCTCTCTACTTGGCCATTATATGGATGTGAGGGCTCAGACCCACAAACTAGATAAATATTCATGCTATGTGAAGGTATTTTTAATAAATGTGAGCCTGGAACCACCAATGTGGAACACAACACTCCATTGTATTATAGGTTATCCCCATAATGATTTTCCTGTAAAATATTTCATGACCTAAGAACCATGCTTCATAATTTTTGACATCTCCATTTACAACTCAGAAGGATGTTGGAGTACTCATAACCATAAGTGTCCTAATGAGCCTGATGTGTGACATCCCCATACTAGGTCCATGTAAAATTTTATTGAACTATCCACACCTTGGTCAATGTTGAACGACCTTAATCTATAGAACATAATTGTCCAAATTGAATGACCTGAAACATAGAATAAAATATACACCAAACTCATAAAAGACAATATTTAAAAGGTTGACCTATGAAATTGTCTTGTAATTTTCCATTGAACTCATCATCCCTGTAGCTTTTAAAAATTATAGGGCACATGTAAATAAGTTATAAAGATCATAGGGTCTAATCATTAGAACTAGTAATAGACAAGATATTAATGCTGGACCCCTGGTCCATGAATGAATTTGGGAGATGATTTGTGACATCTAATCTCCACGAGAATATGTTAGATATATGGTGGAACACCTTTATTGTGCTTAAACCCATCATGGATCATACATTTTCCATATATACCACTTCATGAACTGAAGCATCTAAGGTCATCACTAATCATTAGTTTCCACTAAATAGGAAAACAGAACTCTTCACTTGGCCTTGATGTTGATGTGAGGTCTCAAATAGACGAATAGAAACTATCTTGGTCCACAGAAAAAAGATTTATGATTCATGTGATCTAGGCATCATCAGGGAAAAACCCAGCACCCCTAGGTGTTATAGGTTACCTATGGGGTGACTATCCCATACTTTCTTCATGTCCCGAATACATTGGACTATGTTTTATATTCACTACATTTGACTATCCTATTGGATCAGATATCCTCTATTGTTAGGTCCACTAGGCTGAGTACCCTGAGAAGGGGTGTGAATCAGGGTATGACTAATTCAAAATTAAAGCCCATTCTGATATTGTTTCGCTGTTAAGAAAAACAATCTACTCTCTCTTTCCTGTTGCACAAAATAAACAGAAGGTAAAGCATGCACATGACACTTCACTTTTTTACTTGGTTCACCGCTAAGGGATACGTCCAAGGAGCATATGCAGACAAGTTTCTGTTCCAATCAAATTCTACTATTCTTCACTAGATGTGAATTTCAAGGTTCAGGCACAGTCACTCTTTCCCAGACTCACTGCCTTTACAATGTTTAGTGTCAGCTCACTGCTTTCCTAAGGGTCACTCCATGTTTCTCTCTCTCTGGCTCACTGCCGGTGGGGAGGATTACGTTCTTCCTCTTCCTTCACTCATTGCTCTGGAAAGGATCCACTCACAGTTTATAGGATTGTAGGTCTCTTCATTTTCATGAAGGAATGAATCTTCCTTTATATGTAGATGCTCTGTTGAAGTCCAGCTTTCACCCGTAGATGAATCTCACTTTGCACCGAAGGTATCGGGCAATCTTCCAGCTTCCACGCGACCTGAAAATATGGTTGGGGACTCAACCATACTTGGAACGCAAGTATATATCGGCGTGCAAGTATCGGCGCTCAAGTCACATATGTAATTCAAGTCTTCCTCAACAACTTGCGTGACTCAAGCTTCTGCAACTCCAAACCTACGTGACTCACTTGCTTCCTCGCCTAAACTACCTCAGGCGTGCACCAAACACTTGGCGCGTAACTTCAAACCCTAGCACGCAAGTCCCACTTCCGCGACACACCACCACCTGCACGACCACCACACATGCATGGCGGGAGCTCCGAATCTTCAAAGTGTTGATCTCCGGTGAATAATGAAGAGGGTTGGTCCAGTCTTTATAGGCATTTGGTCACCCCTACGCGACGGCGCACAAGCCTCTCCTCGGCGCGCAGGTCTTGGCGCGTAGGGCTCTTCTTCTGCAAGTCACTTGTGAAACCTAATTTCAAACCTACACAAACCTATTCCATTTGACATATTTTGGTCTTCTGATCTTGAACAACCACAGGCGCACAAGTTCTCATGTTTCCAAGGCATTGGCGCGCAAGTCTCTTTCACGGCGCGCAAGTCACTTGTGTGACACCAGTAATACTTGCATGACACTTGTCCCTTTGCCACATTTTGATGATCTGATCTTCAAAAACAAATGGCGCGCAAGTTTCCAAGCCTTCAAGTATACAGCGCACAAGTCCCTTTGCCAAAAACAACTTTTCTTCATTTGACGATTTTCAGGCCCAAAAATTTGGCAAACACTAGAAAATGGCGCCACCTTGTATATGTTCTTTTGTACCACCTCCAGATCATCCATTCCTTTTGTCAAAGTTCTTGAATGAAACATGGATCATTGACCTCAGTTCTTGAACTCGATATTCCATCACAAAATCCTCTTTTTCAACAAACACAATCACCTCAAAAATGCTTCAATGATACCTTGAGGGATTTTTTCCCAATAATCTCCCCCTTTGGGTTTGTTGAAAACTCTTCCATAAAAAGATACGTCGTTGAATGTTCAGCCACCATTCTCCTCATTGCAATTCTGATAGCAATCAAGGATTTACTCAACACATACTCTAAGCCCACATGAGCAATGCTCGGCATGAGAAACAAGAGTAAATGAAAATTTCATCAATGAATCACTTCAACTCTAACACCCTCTGTCGACACCTAACTGATACCAATTATTGCCAAACTGATACCAATTTTTGGAAATACCAATTGTTGGAAATATTCTTACCGCATTACCATACTACCCTTCTACACCACTTCTTTGCTTTTATCATGATCATCAGCTGTTGTGATATCTAATCATTGATCGATCACTTCTTGCATCGTCAGATTTAATAGTCTCCCCCTTTCTCATTGCACTCCCCCTAACTGGATGCTCCACATGTTAGATTCTCCCTATATCAACCATGATTTATCAAATTTCCACACTGTATCCCCCTTGAACAATCAATATTTTCTCCCCCTTTGTCAACAAACCAAAAGGTCTCTCCTTTGTAGTCTGTAATAGAGTAGAGAACACATATCATCACATTAGGGGAAAACACATCATACCTCGGGGAGAGGGGGTCCACATCCACACTCTTTTAAGTGAGGGAGTCGACTAAACTCCCAGATCCAGTCGATGCCTCTCAAAAGCTTCCTTGGGTAAGACCTTTTTCAGAATGTTTGCAACCTGTAGCTCTGTAGGCACATAATCCAACTTCACGATTCCCTGCTCAACCTTCTCCTTGATAAAATGATATTTTATCTCAATGTGCTTTGTCCATGAGTGATGGACTATATTTTTTCTAAGATTGATTTCACTTGAGTTATCACATTGGATTCCGATCGGATACTTTACTTAAACTCCCATATCTTCAAGCTGTTGCTTCATCCATAATAACTGTGTGCAAGATTGAGTGGCTGCAATATACTCATCTTTTTGCGGTGCATAATGAAATGAAATCTTTTTTCTTCCTGAGCCAAGAAATACATATTCCACCAATATAGAATGCACCTCCAGATGTTTATTTCATGTCATCCACTGAACCGGCCCAATCGGCATCAGTATATCCCAATAACTTTGTCTGAGATTTGTCTTTATATGTCAAGCCGAAGTCCACCATACCCTTGATATATCGAAGTATTATTCTCACTTCAAGCATGTGGATATCCTTGGGATTTCTCTGATATCTCGCTTCTTGGAATGTGATGAAAACAATATCAGGCCTTGTTGCAGTCAAGTACAAAAAACATCCAATACTTTTCTTGTATTCTGTGATATTAAATACCTTTCCATCATCATCTTTTGATAATTTCATCCGGGTAGCAACCCGATTCTTCATCTCCTTGGAATTATCCATTCCAAACCTTCTTAGAACCTCTGTGGAATATTTTGATTGAGAAAATAAATTCCCATTACTTCCTTGTGTCACTTGTAAACCAAGGAAAAATGTTAGGTCTCCAATCATTGCCATTTCAAAGTCATTTTTCATGAATTCGGAAAACTGTGTACACTGAGATTCATCTGATCCACCAAATATTATGTCATCAACATAAACCAGCACCATCATCCTTTTATTACTATTATTGATGAAATAAAGATTGTAATCAACTCCCCCAAACTGGAAACGAAGCGTCTTAAAGTATTGATCAATCCTTGAGTACCATGCTCTTGGTTCTTGTTTCAACCCATACAACGCCTTCTTCAGCCTGAAAACATTGTTCTCATCCCCATGAATGAGAAAACCATCTGGATGCTCAATATACACCTCCTCTTACAGAACACAATTCAAGAATGTGGATTTGACATCCATCTAGAACACTTTGAACTTTCTTTTCACCGCTATGGCCAAAAATAATCTGATTGTCTCCAGCCTTGCAACCGGTGCGAAGGTATCATCCACATCTATACCCTCTATCTTGGAGTATCCCACGCACACTAGTTGTTCTTTGTTCTGAATCATTGTACCATCTTCATTCATCTTATTTCGATAGACCCATTTAGTCCCGATGACATTCTTGTCTGCTGGCCTCGAAACAATATCCCATGTGTGGTTCTTCTTAATCTGATCAAACTCTTCATTCATAGCCTGAACCCAGTTTTCATCTTCAGCTGCATCGGAAAAACATTTCAGATCCACCTGAGTTAAAAATGATTTTTTCTATAATGATTTCATTCTTAGAGTCTGAACTGGAGTTGTCTGATCACCAATGATATTCTGCCTATCAATTTCAGCTTGACTCTTCATCTTTCTTGCAGACACGAACTTCACATTTTCTTGTTCATCACCAGTATCTTCTTCTGAGTTAGCCTTTGCCACTTCTACTCCCCATGTGTTACTTATCTCCTCATCACTTTCATCTGGAAATTGGTCACTGGGTCGTTGAGTATTATGTTCATTTTTAACTATGGTGTCATCATTGCTCTCGAAAAATTTTCCCAGCCTTTTGTTGAAGCATTTATATGCTTTGCTTTTCTGTGAGTAGCCAAGGAATATCACATCATCTCCTCATGCCTCAAAATTCTTGTGATTTTCTTTGTTGATAATGAAACACTTACTTCCAATGATTCAAAAGTATTTTAACATTGGCTTCTTTCCATACCATAGTTCATATGGAGTCTTCCCTTTCTTCGAATACAACAGAGACCTGTTCGAAACATTGACCGATGTCAAAACTGCTTCCTTCCAAAATTTTTCTGGTAGGTCTTTATGAATAAGCATCATTATGGCCACGTTGTTGATGATCCGATTTCTCCTTTAAACCACTCCATTCTATTGGGGAGTTCTCACCGATGAAACTTGATGCCTTATCCCATGTTTCTCGAGATAGACTTCAACTTGACTGTTTCTGAATTACGTACCATTGTCCGTACGAAGCTTCCGAATTTTCTTCCGAAGCATCCTTTCTGATTCCCTCCTATACTGATTTATGCAACTCAACACTTCTGTCTTATGGGTAATGACAAACACCCATGCCATTCTGCTAAAATAATCATTGAAAAGAACATATTACCTTTTCCTATTTGTAGCTCGTGGTGAGATAGGTCCACATACATCAGCATGCACCTATTCGAGAACTATAGTTGATTTTTGGGAAGGTCTCGAGCAGCATCACACTTTACCAGATCTTCCATGGATGGTTGGCATAGATGACCAAGTCGCTTATGCCACAGCTGGTTTTCTTCTCCTCTGGATAAAAAGCACTAATCTTCTTCCCCACCTACCAGGTAAATATTTCCATTTGTTCGTTTTCCCTGTAGAATGACTGATCCATATATTCATTTAACAATACACATCTTCTTGGTAAATCAGATAGAGTGCCCAGAGTCAAATAGTAGACTGACCCTGAGTAATTTATGACTAAGACCATCAACTACCAAGACATTAACACGTCTCATTTCTTTTCCCCCAAACATGGCTTTCCCTGAGCCAACAATCTTCAGGACTTCATCGTTTCCAAATTTGAAAACTCCTTCTTTGTCATATTTTATGCTTGTAACAAGATCTTTATTACCCATCACGGGAGATGTGAAACCACTATCAAGGATCCACACACCAGAGCGATCTGATGCTTTAAGGGCAATCGCTGCCACCACGACCTTCTCAATTTTCTTCTTCTTGGCCCATACTTTTTCTTTCACACTTGGCATGGTTTGAGGCTTCTGTTCATTCTCAATGTTTGATGGACCAACATCATCATGAAAAGCAGCAAATATATTCGGCATTTTTAACTCACATGTTGGTTTATTGATCTGCTGCTTGCGAACGTTTTGATTCTTCTTGGGCACATTTATCTGAATGGTCGAAGTGCAGTACCTAGCCATGTGCCCAAATCATCCACACCAAAAACAGTGTCCCTCAAAATATGTTCTAGAAAACCATTCTCGGTTTGGCTTCCACCTCTGTTCTTGTTCCCTTCAGTATATTTTGGCTATGGAACACAAAAACTATTAATGTACCATCTTCCCACAACAATAACACCTGATATAAGGTGCATTCCTTCATGTTACTTCATCACTACGAGTTTCCCCTTAGGATCTATGAATCCTCTGATTCTGCTTTGTGCCCAAATCCACCTTCAATCTCGGTACGGGTGCTTGAGGTCATACTTCAATTGCAATAGTTTTTTGTTTCTGATTAAGCTTTGAATCAGCCTTAACTTCTGAGCTCCATTTCTTCTTCTTTCCTGCTGAACTAATAGGCTCTTCTTTCTTCTTTTCAGTCTTCGTAATCACCTTATTTCCCAAGAATGTGTTGGGAATCAATGGTTTTTCTAGGTCTTTAACATTTCTCCACAGACTGACAACTTCCTCTTCATGATCTTTGAAACGCTTGATGTGATCTTCCACTTTTCTATTCAAACAATCGATCCTTATTTTCTGTTCTTCAATCTTGAGCTTATGCTCATCAACCTCTTCTGTGCGCTCTGGCCTGGAAGGCTTATGATTTTCAATTTCTTTCACTAGATCAGACTTCTCTTCTTCCTGTTGTTGCATGTAGTGTTTGGAATCATGTACCACTTTGTTGGATTTCATTGTTTTTTCTCTCCAAACATCTATCACTTCAAGAGCTGCTTCTAATTCAGCTTCCATGTCAACTCTCCATTCAATTTCTTCTTCTTCCTCATCAGTTTTGGTTTCTTTATTTTCTTGAGCACTACTGACAAGATCCACCATTTCATTTATTCCATGATCTTTGCAGTTTTCTATATCTTCAATTTCTTCACCCTCAGACTCATCTGAACTGTCTATTTCTTGTGAAAGAAGATTCTTCTTCTTGAAGAAATTTCTCTTGAACTGCTTCTTCCCTTTTACATAGGCTGAAGATTTTTTCATGGGAATTTCAACTCCATCTTCATCGTTTTCTTCTTGAAACTTTTTGGGGAACCTTGCAGCAATATGAACAACTTTTCCACATCTAAAGAAAGCAAGTGGAAGCTTCCCTTTGAACATTCCTTCTCCTCTTTGAAAATTTCAGGAGATGAATGACATTACCTCATATGTCTCTTCTTCTTCCTGAGAATCTTCAATGGTGAGCTTCATCATGGCCTTAAATGCCACCTCTTTGGACTTCCCCTTTTCCACATCCTCATTATCATCGTTCCTCATTTCATGTGAAACCAAGGTACTGTGCAAATTTTCCAGTGTCAGCTCCTTTGGATCATTATCTAATAGTACTGAAACTTTCAGATTGAACCAAGGTGGAAGTTTCCTCAAGATGTGCTTTATGAAATTTATGTCATCAATGAAATCTACAAGGCCTCACAGTTCTTCCACAAAAATGTTTACCCTGTCAAAGAAGGAATCAACAGACTCATTTGGGTTCATTTTCAGATCTTCATACTTGTTCCAAAACACGTGATTCTTTGCCTCTCAGACCTTTGTATCCCCTTCATATATATTCAAAAGCTTTTCCCACATGGAATGTGACGTTTTTCATGACATCACCTTCGTGTAGATGGGATTTGAAAGGGCTCCCCATAAGGTATTGATTACTTTGGAATCAGCATCCAACTCTCTATGCTTAGCTTCTGATAATGCACCACTATTAATATCAGTTGTGATACCACGTATAGCTGCTGAAAACACATCCATTCCCAAGGATCAGAAATAGTGTTTCATTCAATTCTTCCATATCCGAAAATTACATCCATCGAAGATCGGAATCCCTTTATGGTTAGTGACCTCCATTGAGAGAAGAACTAATATCAACCTACCTCTGATACCAATTGTTAGGTCCACTAGGCTGAGTACCCTGAGAGGGGGGGTGAATCAGGGTATGACTAATTCAAAATTAAAGCCCGTTCTGATCGTGTTTCTCTGTTAAGAAAAACACTCTTCTCTCTCTTTCCTGTTGCACAAAATAAACAGAAGGTAAAGCATGCACATTACACATCAATTTCTTACTTGGTTCACCGCTAACAGCTACGTCCAAGGAGCATACGCTGACAAGTTGCCGGTCGTACCAAATTCCACTATTCTTCACTAGATGTGGATTACAGGGTTCGGGCACAGTCACTATGTCCTAGGCTCACTACCTTTACAAGGTTTAGGGTCAGATCAATGCTTTCCCAAGGGTCACTCCCTGTTTCCCTCTCTCTGGCTCACTGCTGGTGGAGAGGATCACCTTCTTCCTCTTCCTTCATTCACTGCTCTGGAAAGGATCCACTCCCAGTATGTAGACCTATAGGTCTCTTAATTTTCATGAAGGAATACATATTCCTCTATATGTAGATGCTCCGTTGAAGTCCAACTTTCACACGTAGATGAATCTCACTTTGAACCGAAGGTATCAGGCAATCTTCCAGCTTCCACGCGGCCTGAAAATATGGTTGGGGACTCAACCTTACTTGGTGCGCATGTCTATATCGGCGGGCAAGTCACAGCTGGCGCGCAAGTCTTCCTCAACCACTTGCGTGACTTAAGCTTCTGAAACTCCAAACCTGCGCGACTCACTTCCTTCCTCTCCTAAACCACCCCAAGCACGTAAAAAACACTTGGCGCGCAACATCAAACACTGGCGCGCAAGTCCCATTTGTGCGACACACCACCACTTGTGCGACCACCACACATGCACGACGAGAGCTCTGAATCTTCAAATTGTTGAACTCTAGTGAAGAATGAAGAGGGGTGGTCCAGTATTTATAGGAATTTGGTCACCCATGCGCGACGGTGCGTAAGTCTCTCCTCGGCGCGCAGGTCTCATCGTGCATGTCTCTTCTCCTGCAAGTCACTTGCACGACCTAATTCCAAACTTTTTCGAACATCTTTCCTTTGTCATATTTTGATCTTATGATCTTGAAAAACCACAGGCGTGCAAGTTCTCAGGTTTCCAAGGCATTAGCGCGAAAGTCTCTTTCACGGCGCCCAAGTCACTTGCGTGACACCACTAATACTTGCGCGACAGTTGTCCCTTTGCCACATTTTGATGATTTGATCTGGAAAAACATATGGCATGGAAGTTTCAAAGCCTTCAAGTACAGAACGCGAAAGTCCCTTTTCCAAAAACCAATCTTCTTCATTTGATGATTTTCTGGCCCAAAAATTTGGCAAACACTGAAAAATGGCGTCACCTTGTATCTGTTCTTTTGTACCGCCTCCAGATCATCCATTACTTTTGTCGATGATCTTGAATCAAACATGGATCGTTGACCTCAACTCTAGAACACGACATTCCATCATGAAATCCTCTTTTACAAAAAACACAATCACCTCAAAAATGCGTCAATGATACCTTGAGGGATTTTTTCCCAACATCTATGTTTAATCAACATGTTTTGTATCCATTATCAAATCTGGAATGCGAACCATAATTCTTAAACATTTTGATTGATCGCTCATCGTGATTCAAACCCACAACGTGTAGGTATCCAGCTATTCAATTATGAGTTATGTTTCCTAGGGTGTAGTAACCCTTCCTGGATAGTCATCTTTCCATACCTATATTTATAATCATGATATTTGAGCATTCATATATATTTCATATCCCCTGGATTGGAATATAGATCTCTTCCCTTGGTCATCCTATTGATGTAAGGGCTCATGCCCATCGACCTGAAACATATTGGCCTGGTATAAAGGTCCTTCAAATCCTTGTGACCCATGATGACACCCTAGTAGAACCTGAAACCCCATACTGATATGGTACATACCTGACATGTATGCACCATTCTATATCATCCAGCTTAGTCTTTTGGATTGTGACTTACATCACTAACATTCCAACTATCAAGGCGGACCTAGATACCCTATTATTTTTTCCATCAACAGTATTCACCCCATAAAATCCCTTATAGACCTTGGATAAGGGTACAAATTAGCATTGAGTAGCCATGCTTTCGACAGACAAGGTTCTTAACCCTCTAGATAAAAATAACTCACCTATTACATAATAAGAACTCTTATCCTCATGATCCATATCAGTACAATAGTAGAAATCGTCACCCAATAGTGTTTTAAGTAATTTCTAACCTTCCATCCCCATATTCCATGACTGTATGAGATAAAATAACTTAAACTAAAGAAACATAAGGTCTGATATATATGAAACTAGAATAATGCAACATAAGGTCTGAGCTAAATGACCATAATCTAATGAAACATAAGTTTTGAGCTAATATAACATAAACTAAATAAAAAGAAGGTACATCTTCAATGAACTTAAACTAAAGAAATAAAAAGTCTAAGCTAACGAACCCTAAACTAATCAAATATAATGTCTATGCTAAAAGACACTAAAATTAATCAACAAATTGTCTGATCTAAGAGACCCCAATTGAAATCATGTGACAGTTGTCCTGGAACACTCTATACGATAATATCACGCCTTAGATTCTATCCGTGAATATTGAAACAACACGTACTTACTTTTTTAGGGGAATTCCCATGTGTGGCCTTTTCAAACCCTCCACACAAGGAAACCCCCCCTCCCCATGAAGAGGTCACTCCAGAGAGAGCCCCGACCGAGATGGTAGAGCGTTTTGGATTGTGACAACCCGGGTGGTGACGGTTCGTCAAGCAATTCATCAGCACGGGTGGGTTGTGCGGCATTTTTTCCACCCAGTAAGTAACCGGGTAACCCAGCAAGGTGAGTGGATCCCCTAGGAGAGGTTCTTCAAGAAATCTGTCTGATGTTATCCTTTCATACCTAACAATTACTTTCATTCAACACAATGAAAAAGAAGGATATCATTGAAAATCCATGAAATATCAATACAGTGAAATGTAAATCAATTCATAAATATAGGAAAATTTGTGTGATTCCATATGATTACAACAACTTTGTTTATAAAATTCAACATAAAAAAGGAGGGATATCCACAAACTGAAGCATCTCCCACAAAAAAGTATGATTTAAAAATAATTATTCCATCATAACATCTTCTCGGAGGAGTCATTTAGATTAGAAAGGATTTTCTCAAGTAGAGAATCAAATTTACATAGTTGAACAAGAGACTTAGTGTCCGCCATAGCAGTGAGATGAAACTCCTAGGCTTTGGAAATAGCACCCATCATGGCTTTCTATAATGCATAAAAAACATCTTATATTCTATCATGGTATTTTTTGATGACTGGATTGCATATTGAAACCATCAAAAATGTATTTGAAGATTACCGATTTTAGATTGGATATGGCCAATATGTGCCCCCCTATCCTTAGTCGCATCTCAGTGAGTATCAGCCTCCATCACTTATAGAGTTTCTTCATCCAAAGCTTCACTCGAATTTTTCTTCACTAATGAGGAAGACTCATCAGCCACCACCCTCAATTCATGTTCCAATCTATGTTCATGTATAGTGATTAATTCCTTCACAAGGGAATGAATGGAAGAATAATAAAATCCTTCATGGACTATAGAAAGAAACATGACTCTTAGACGACATAATCGGTCCTCCCACACATCCAATAAGGTTTCTAACACCATGATCTAGATATCCCTCCACATTTCCAATGCATCAATTGATAAATAACTGCATACCTGGGGATGTGATACAGACCGATCTAAGGAGTGGGAACATAGCCTAGGACAATATAACTCAATGATAGGTCAATGAAAACAGTCATTGATGATGAAGGGAGGGAACCAACCTCAACATTGTTAGAATCAATTGCAAGAACTCTCAGAGGAACATGCACCAAAGTCTTAGAACAATAGGTTGAAGGCACTGCAATAGAAATTCAAAGATTAGGTAAGTTATAAGATAAACCATGTTTTACCAACAAACATCAACGTATATGACTAAGGTTGGAAATATACCTTTCCATGTTTCGTTTCCAACATCACACCTAACATCATTCCCATCCGTGAGAGAGGATAAAACACCCTACTACAACGAGGGATTTCGGGATGCCTCTAACACCTAATCTATAAAAGGTCATTTACTAATACCTTTATGGACAGTGACATTGGAATATCATGTTAGGGGATGTTACATGGATAGTAAAATATGGCTTTATCCGAAAAAATTCATCACCTTCTTGAACCCATGCTTCTGTGTTGACCAATACAGTTGAGGAATAGTTGTCACTGTTGACTCCTTCGAAGAGTGTCTCTATCTATTTCAGATTGGAAGGAACACATGCTTAAGCATCTATGACATGTAAGGGATTAATTTTTGGGAGAACCTCATTTGAATTTTTTCCATTAATGAATTAGGTATGTTAGTGGAGGACCTTTTGGAACCACTAAACTCCCATCTACATCCTCATAAGCATAGGAATTCACTTCTAAAAAAATCAGTGAGGGCCTATACATTACCAACTAATTTTGAATTTCCTAATAATAAAATCCATGATGAAAAAAGGGAGTCAAATTCCATTATATCTTTAGGACTCAAGGGGAGAAGGATCTGACAAAGCAGTTCTCTACCACTTCTTCTACTTTCATTCTGAGGATGGGTCTCTAAAAGTTATTGAAGTCATGGCTGCCCATTCAGTAGAACCTATCACCAATATCATGTGATCAATTTTACACTTGGACCCTTTATCACCATCATGCCGATCACCATAAAACATCTCTCCATGGAACATGTCTCTAGGGGTATAATTTGACGATTGTAGGGCCAACCAATCTTCAATAGTCTCCTCATACCTAAACGCATATATTGGATGTCAGCATGATTTCAGAGACAATATGGAATTTTAAGGCCCAAAATAACCCCAAAATAACCACTTCCTCAATGATAGGGATTCCTTCATCTTCCATAACAGCCTTAAGAAAGCCCTGAAGGACTAATTGGAGGAAATGAGAAGAATAAAATATCAGACCCCAAGGACATTCCAACACTGTGTTGATGCCCCCATAGAATTATATCAATTTCATAGGGTTATAATCAATCATAACACCACAAGAAGCTACAATGTATGAAAATCCATCCAATAGTGGCACATAGAGTCAGTTTATTCATGATGGAATCCATATAATATGTTTCCTTCCATGCTGCCCACTGCCGAGATGCGATTGGGAACATCATGTCATACATACCGCACACACCCGCGAGAATTGATTCCTCCATTGGTAATGGTAAACGATTTATGTGAATGGGAGGTGTTATCAGGGTTTCTGACCTCTTGGAGGCTAACTGATTTTCATCCCTATTGTTATATTTAATTATATGGAAAAGGTAGTACTTGTTCAACAACATGGATTGATTTCCCTTAGGATATGATCAGATCCATATATCTACATTGCCTTGTAATAGTCTGATTTCTACTTAAATAGGGGTGATCCATACTTCTACACCATTATCCTCCCAGGTTAACATCAACCTGAACTGACAATCCATAATTGTGTGCCCCTTAGACCTAACATGGACTACACCCTGACACCTTGTTTGCGCACGTAAGAATTGGTGGTTAAACTTACATGGTGCATACAATTTGCAAATAAGATCCCCATAAACTTGATTGAAAAGATCCCCCTCATGATGGGACATCATATGGACAAGCTCCAAAAGGCAATCCATACCATCTTCGATTGTGATTCTTGATGGGGTGAGCTCGTATTTCATGAAAGAGAAACAATCAAGAAATTTTAAAAAATCCATGATCTCCCAATCCTTCAACAAAATATGTCTTACCTTTTTAATATATTGTTGATGTGCTACGGACAATGTCTTAGGGATTCCCTAGAGATTCAGTTACTCGTAACTGCCTAGAAGATCCCCCATGAAACCCCATAATACATTGATGGTGTCTTCAATCTTATAAGGGGATTCACCCTTATAGACGTGATGCAGAATATGCTAAAGATTTTACAAAACCTATATTTCAATACCATTGTTATCCCCTCCATACATATTATTCACCATTGTAAAAGTGAATACTTGGAGTCCCCATTTCACTTTTTATGGGTGTAAGTACCAACTGTGGCACATTGCAGGGAAGCCATCCAGTTGGACGAGTTGGTCGATACTAGGGACGACCTCCCAGCCACAATCATTGTAATTTCCACATTCAACTATATTTTAGAAAGACCATGGCTCACCACAGGAGTCCATGATAAGTCGACCCCTTGTCTTATTAATAGATATCTCCAGACTGGTCTATTGAATAAAATATCCATCCCCTTTTTGGAAGGGAATATCCTCCCAATGAAACACCCCTTTTAGGTTAGTAACCTAAACTAACATGATCATATCCAATGTTAAATGAGGATTACTGGGAACATCATCTCAGGATGATTGTTGGGGGGGAAGAAATCTTCATACATACGACCAAGAATGGGGATGCCAGAAATCTGATACACATCTTGAAGACTGAAGAGACTTCACCATGCATGATGTGGAAGGTGATTGTGTCTAGGCTCTAATGGCTATCCAACGCCACCGTCATATTTTTTATATAATAAGTGGAATTATGTTATATCTAGATATCTTCTTTAATCTCAATTTCCTTCTATTCTATGCGATAATTAGGAGTGATATACTGGACCCAAAATGGCCAACAAAAATCTAATCTAAATCATCCCCCTAATCAAAAGTCACAATTGGACATCCCTATATATGTTCGGTCACAGATTTATTGTGTTATCATTGAGTGATACATGTCAATATATCAATCACATGTATGATCGTTACTGTCAATGTTCGCCAACATGAACGTCAATAGATGACCGTCCTTATGGTCTACCTTCAAGATAAAATGGCCCCCGGGAGAAATATTAGCATGTAATGTGTTCTGGGTTCTTCGAATCTTGTAGGCGGTATAAATGATGAATTAAGTGGCGGGATAGAGATGTTATTGGTAAGACAAAAATAGAAGATCATAAAGTAGTAAAAAAGGGGGTTGCTCATGAATTTTGATCCCTTAATCTTTAGTAAGCCCTACTGATATGACGAGGCTGAACGATAGTCTGTGGGATCCCCACTCACCACCATAGAATCAAATCAAGAAATCTTTAATCTCACCTACATAATGGATGTCTTGTGTGTTATTGATGGGATTGAGAATACATCTGAAAATAATTAAGTAGAACATGTAAGAAGAATGAATAAAAAATTCCTGACAAAGATTAAGGCATGATAATTCCCCAATGGAATCATAAATATCGCATGACCTACCGAGGTTCTGCGAGACAAATAATTAAATTTTTTAACCACCTAGTCTCTAGGAATACTAATCGGGTGGAAATCCCATGAGAGGCCTCACGTGCATTGCATGACCTCCATGGAGGCATGTGGTCATGTGACCTAGACAGGGTCATGCTAACTCGATTAAGAGGCCTAGCTAGTGGATCTGACAATTCCCTCACAAAAATATCCTAACATTAAGGAATTACTGAAGCTTATCCCTCAATCATGAAAAATGAGTTACTGATCATAAATTAGTCTTACGTTAGAGTAGTTCCCACGATCGGTATTCTTAGTGCATACTCGTAGTTCGGACATGCGAAACAGGTTAGCGAAGATGACCTGCGATAAAAAAGTAGTAGGAAAACTCTGGAGAAGGTGGAAACTGGTGGAATGAAATTTCCTCCATGCATAACCTATATATAGTTCTTTCGCGGAAAACCAAAGGTCACCTAGTAGACAAAATATTTTCCAAGTGAATGGTTTCACGACACCACCATGGAATTTGGCTGGAATTTAGATGTCATCAGTACTGACTCCTTGTCCCCTTAGACATCGCTCATGACGGTGGAATTTATTGACTCTAACCAAAATGGATTAAGAAAACAAAAATGGAAGAAACCTATGAAAATGGATAATATTTTCCCAAAGATATCAAGGGAGAAGAGGATGGTTAACGAGTCATGATTACATGGAAACTACATGGTCTGAAGAAGTCACTATGCAAGTCACCTAACCCACAACAAGTCTCTTAGTTCCCTCTAATATGAGAACCCGTGTTCCCCTATTTCTGAGTGGTGATAGATGGATGAGAATCCCCCAGTACGATGTGGTATTTCATTATAATTTACTTGAAAACTATCCAGATTCTTTAAAAAATCCAGGGAAGTGACTTTTCAAAGAGGATACCCCTGATGGTCACAAAGATAAAGAATCAAATCATCATTGGGAATAATAAAATCCTAATATGATGCCCAAACCATTTCATGAGACCCTTGATCCATCATCACAATGAAGTGATGAGATAACTAGGAAGAAGAAAGAGGGGATCAGGGTCCCACTAGGACAATTAGTGCACCCCAAAAAACATGTGACCCTCCATGACATGTCCGGTGAGCCTCGTAAAACCCCATCAGTTAATCATTTAATGAACAATGGAAATTCGTAAAAATTCAGTGGTTCTCTAACATATGCATGGTTTCTTCCACATTACTTTTTCACTCTCACATGATTCAAATTTTTCATGTGAGACAACATAGAAAAATTGAGTTAAAATCATATAAATTACTCAACCATAGTTGCAAACCTCCCAACCCTTGTCATATAAAATGAAGTGGATAAATATGGGTCTCACGAGTGGTGATTGTGGTATCTAAAGGACATGTGATGAATGCCTTGAGAAAACCCCAAGACACCACAAGGCCTCTATGTAATGACCATATGACCTCTCAAAGTTAGTTTGGTTTGTCGACCTCACTGTATGGAAACCTGCACATGAGTCCATAAAACATAGTGGTGCTATAATGACATATAGTGACACTTTTCTCCTACATTATCACACAGTCTCTATATTACCCATATTTTTCAAGTGAATCATAACCCATAAATAATAAATAAAACCTATACATTTATCGTGAAATCCTGCATGACCCTAGGTCTTTGTGAAATATAACCAAGGAGATAGAAAAATAGGAGGTTAGTGGGGTATGCGATCGCCGACAGTCATGAGGCATGCCTATGAAGTCCTGCACAACACCATTATCCCTTTGTGACATGCTCACATTTCCTCATATAATCTCTTTGTCTTGAGGAATTGTCTATGAAATTATCTCACACCACATGACCCATACAGGTCACACAACGCTTCTCCAAAAATTAGAGAAAATACCCTTAATACCCTATATACTATATTCAATGACTCTCGACCTTCATCACATAAAATGAATGATATATCAATGGAAAAGAAGATAATGGTATTCATTTTAGGAAGGGCATACGATATGCCAACTGCACCCTCAGCATGGTCCCAGGAGACCACAAGACAGGCCATCTAAGGACTTGATGATGCCTTCCAGTAGTCATCTAGATTTTCTCAAAGACCCTTGAACATGGAAACGTGAAAAAATATAATTACTTTTAAGCCCATGTCCTAATTAGTCATAAATAATTTGAAGAATGACATATGGATGTATATCCGTTGAAAATCATGTGGTACGCTTGACATGATCCACCATAGAGACTTGTGAAACCACATAACGTAAGACACTACATCGACTCCAACATGGACTCATGGAAAATCACCCCCCCCCCCAATTCGTTAGTATGTGTATGGATATGAATATAAATTCCCTAATACAACATATACATAGGATTTGGTTGGTTGGTTCATTGGTTGGTGGGTCAAATACTATAATTTTGGACCTGGACCGCCACTATGCTCATACGTAGTAAGACTCTAGGATTTTATAAACATCCAATCACGAGACTGGTTGACTCTCCACAAGGAAATAAACTGGTGGACCTCCATAAAAATCCTGCCCAAGTCATAAAAACCACCACTTCATCAATAAAAATTTACAAGATGGAATTATTCTAAGACATATGAAAACCATATTGCATGTCCTCCAGGCCACATGAGACCCAAACAAACTAACACCGAACTGAACCAAGTAATTCTCTACATAAAGGAAAAAATGGTATTTTGGGTGGAAATTCCAAGAAGAATACATGATCAAAGTCCTTTGTTCCCTTCACATGTTTCAATTAAGAATACAATATTGTACCTAGTCAAACCACCAAAACCTCACAAAATATCTTAGAAATTTCATATAGGATACGCCGAAGGCTCTACACATGTCGGGAAAAGACATGCAGACCCTTCGCAGACGTTGCATGGATCTTGTGAACCCTCTTGGTTGTTCACCCCAGACATGCAACGTCCTCAGGACACCATACCTAACTCAAATAATGGTTCCCACTCATGTCATCTAAGTCTCGTTGACACATATAGAGATGCAAATCAATCTTTCATAGAATTCCCCTCAGACACATCTGCCTAGTCCCACGTTGTCCCCTGAGGTGTCAGCCACGTCACGTGACACCCCTCCGAACATACCACCATGACTCTTGCGACACCCTCCACATGATTCATGCTAGGTATGGTGATGACCTCTACGGTAAGACAACACGATCATGTGACACCTTCCAGATAAGAATCCCTATTCATCAGGGCATCCTCCTTGTGTATGTCTCAACATCAATAGAAATATAAGGAATCTAATTCCCAACATATCTGGGATACATAATATGCCTCTTTAAAGGCATGAGCTCCATATAAATGACTCAAAGGAGTTTCCCAATATGCATATCAGATATTCATACACCCTGAGGCAGATAATTCACTCCACCTTATTTCTCAAAATTATCATGGATCATGTTGTCTTAGGGGGATACAACTAACACCTCATTAGGAATCAAACACCTATTCGCTAGGACAACCTCATTGGGTAAGCACCAACATCAGGAGAACAATGAGGACATTGATTCCCACCACAGCTATGGATGGGGGAACAATTGGGAATTCCTCTAAAAAGTTATAATGGTAACATATTGATCGGAATACATTCCACACCATGAAATCCCAAATAAATAGTGATATTCTAATTTAATAAGTAATAAATTTTAATAAATATCATTTATATACCTTTATTGAATCATAAGACCCATATTTAAAAGATGGTGATGGAAAAATAATTACATTTGTACGTTGAGATGGTTCACCGTACACACTCTAAAGTGATTGTTTTACTACTCATATGATGGGAAGTTAGTTTTATTATGGTATTTTCATAATAATAACAAATTTTGGGATTTTTAGAAAAATATTTTATTATATTATAATAAATTTTATAAATCAAGAAGAGGTAAAGAAGATTATAAGAGAAAGTGATCAGTTATGGAAATGAAATCTTCTTTGAAATGAATCCTTTTTATCACCTCTAATGTGATCTAAGGTTAACATTTTGGGAACGATATAACATATAAAATTGTTCTTGGGATGTTAATAAATTGATAAGGAATATTTATATCAATATTTATGGCTCAATGGGTGTGAATAAGTGAGGGAGGATGTTTCATTTAATATATTAGGGGAGGACTACTTTTTGAAATTCCTAAGATATTAAATTTTAATAAAATAATTTTCAATCAGAATTCAATAACATGGATAGGTGTTTGAAGAAATGTTAGTATATGAATTTTACCTTATCAAAAAATATAATTTCTTTAATTTATTGTTTCATCATACCTTCTTATTTTGATTAAACCTTAGTTAAACACATAAAATTTTAAGTAGAGAAATATCTTCATCGATATTAATTATTTTAATTATAATCTATACGAAGCTAATTTGACAATAAATGACCACGATATGATATTTTATACCATATAATATCCACCATGTATTATTTATATATTTTTATGATTTCAAAATAATCTAACATTATATTGTTTAGATAAAAAACCATTATTGTCAATTTCGACACTATCTATCAAGATTGACATAATGGCATAATGAAATTGTTTTCATTTAAAAATAATCTACGAATAAAACCATTATATATCACATTAACCTGTAAATTTATTGTAACGATATAAATTAGTCAAATCATTTATCTTTTAATATATAAAATCTCATTTATTTTATTCTTTTCATTAATTTCATAAATACTATATTGGAATTGTGTAAGAATTTTTGGTAATTAAATAATAACTAAAAATATAAATAATTTGTCCACATAAATTAAGTTATGTTATGAAAGAAATAGATATTAATATCATTCCATAACATTTTCTTCCCCTTGTGAAAATATAATAGTTATTTTAAACTAATATGGTGAATTTTTTTAAGATTTTATGATTTAAATAATATATAAATAATTTTCAAGGAAAAATCTTCAGTAAACTAATAAATTTCCAATATAAGGTGATAAGGGTATATTTAAATTCATCCAGTAAGATTTCGGATGAAAAATGATCATTGTTTCATTGTTTTTTACTCCACATGTCCCCAATTTACCCTTAACCATGCTTCTAAATTTGACAATAGTTAATATTTATATTAAAAGAACAAATGGGTCCTATTTATCATATTTCAACCTCCATAATAAAAAAGTAAACTTATTTTATATAATTCAATACCTATAAATGGAATACTTTATATTTAATAAAACATTTAAAAATGTGATAAAAAATATTCTTAAAATAAATTCATTTTTAAGCATAAACATTGATTTACCATTTTCCTATCCCTAAAAAAATTAATTTTGTATAATAGAATCATTTCAAAAATTAAAAAATATTTAAATTTCATTAAAATAAATCAACTATATGGATAATTTTAATTTTTATTATAATAAAACCTTTCATGCCTAAAAACGGTTTCCTAGAATAATTTTACATTCACATGCATTTTTTTACATTTATAATTAAATAATTATAAATGAATTAATTTCAAAAATATATGACCATATATTTTTAATAATTTATTTAGTTATATGTATACCCTCATATCTAATGTCCAGTCAATAAATACAATTATAAGTAATATTATATTAAATGTATATCATAATTTTTTTGAACTCGATGTTTCATGTAACAAAGGCTATCGAATAAATTGAATTATTTAACAATAAATAATTTTCAAAAACTCATTGTGCTACACATAGGGTCTGGAAACAAAACCACTTATGAAACCACAACATATCATAAGTGTAGGGTGTTTGATGTTAGCACATTCATTGCATGGTTCTGTGAACATTGTTTAGGCGGTTAATCTCTAAGCCTCAAAATAAACCATAGATTGTTAACTATAGTTCTAGTTATTGAATTATTACATGGGATTGGTCAAGGGAAAATAGTGATATTATCTTCCATGGGAGATCAGGCCAATGGTATTCGTCAGTTATGATACCTTGTGATGAGGCCATAAATTCTTCTCTCTATGTCATTTAGATTTGATTATAAAAATTAATTTGTAACAATTATAATAGTAATAATAAAATCTATATATTATCAATGGGAATGATGATTTATGTCAATTTAATCATGAAAGAAAAATTATGCCTTTATTGATAATTTTAAAAATAACAAAATAAATATCAATCGTGTGCTTTCTAAAAATATATGACATAATAAGTAATTTATTAATTATAAAGGTAATTTCATTTATATAATTCTAGGTTGTTGTATTTTTTCTATCGTAATCCATCCCCTTAAACATACCCTTATACAGATATTAATTTTTTATGGAAGATAATTACTAACGACTCCTACCTCAAATAGGTCATAGGTTTGAGATAATATCCATGGGTATATCATACACACAAATGGGATTCATTACCCTTAAAAGAATATTTGGAATTAGTGAAAAGAAAAAACAAAAAATCTACCCTTATTAAATATGATGAAAGATCAATATTCTATCCATGTATTGTAATACCACTGATAAACAATAAAATAAACTACATGATGCAAAAAAAATCCCTAGTAGTGACCTCTAAGCCAAAATAACAGTAGGATAATTCCATGAACTAATAATTTTCTGCTCGATCACCAAACAAATCCTACCAGAAAAGAAATTTATTTATATCAATGTTTTGTGAGAATACTATCTATATATAGACCAATTATCCCTATATCCTCTCGTGAAAGAAAAAATTAGAGAATAGTAAATCCTAGTGAATAAACAAGTGTAGTTAATGAAACATATAATTAATTATGATATGTTTATGACCCACCATATATCCCTCACCATGTATATTATACATGAATAATATAATATCCAATATAATGTAAAATAATTTTCTCCTATACTAAAATTACCATATAAATTCAAAAATATATTCCACATCATAATAAATAAACATTCATTATATAACAAAAAATCCATTCTAAAATCATATTGATCTATTTCTATTAGAAACATGGATACATTATCAATGTGTACATATGTGAAAGAATTCATCACCGATAGATTTCCTCAAAACTAGAACACTTTTTACATATATCAAACATATTATCTTTAATCATATTTTGGGTAATTGAAACATAAGAAAGGGGGAGATCAAATTCTCAATAAGTGTAGACAAGGGAGATATCAACATATCATGAGAATAAGAGTTTCAGAAGATGAAAATAATCTATGAAAAATAAATCGTACATAACAAATATCATAAAATTTATTCATGGAGAAAATAATTTCAATTCATATGGAATATATCATAATGTAATTATAGAAATTTAATAATGAGAGAATAAAATCGGAAAATGACATGAATTTTTTTTATACACATAAGAAGAGAAAATATTTTCTCAAGGATAACTAATATGACAATCCTAACATATTAAACTTCGGAAAACCACCCATGTACCTACATTGGTCTTGGGATAACTTCATATGAACAATCATTTGGGCACTATATAACCTCCCATTCACCCCCTTAAATGTTTGGTATATCATCTCATGAGCCCTATTTTGGGAATAAAAAAACTCTTATGTACCCTTTGTGCTCAGAGAACATTAACCAAATCTTAATTAATTTGATAGAGATATAAATCCCACAAATCAAAAAAGTCATATATTTTTCCATAATGTCATAAAATATTCATCATATCACAACTCATGAAAAGTAATAGGGTCTCATAGATATTTCATCATAGCTTAACCAACAAAAAATAAATGAGTATCATAATAATTTCTCATCATAGTAATAAATATTCCAAAAGTATAATATTTCTGTTATCAATGGATCATTCAATAATAATTCCTATATATCATTAAATTATTTCTCTATAAATTAAAAAATTTATTGAATGATGACATGGGACATTTCTTGGGGAAAATGAATTTTCCACAATGATAAAATTATTTAAAATAGTAAAATCCCTAAGATATTAATGAATTTTCTATTTTATTATAAAATGTAAAAATTTAAATTATGTTAAATATCACTGATCATTCAGGAATATATGAAATAAATTTCATGTCGTACATATTAAAATGCTGATTCCATTTAAAATTTCTGTAAAAATTCAAATGATCCATATTTATACAATGAAAATAATACTCCATTTAAACAATTCTATAAATATATAAACATGGTAATTTTTATTTAGAAAATAATTACAAAATATTATAAATGTTATTTAATTTTTTTTATAAAATATAGATATTGAAGAGAATGAATCTTTGAATGAAATTGAAATAAAGCATTTTTTTCTATACCAATAATATTTTGGACCCTTCAGTTTATAAATAGTGTAAAATGAGGGGGGGATTTTATTTTAATTTTATAAACATAGGATAAAAAATTAATTAGTTTCTTTAGAGATATGTCATAATATTTCATCATCAAAACATAATCATAAATAACTATGATAAACGTAGATGTTATAAAATAACTCTCTTACCACTTTAGTATTATTTTAATCATTATCCCCATAAAATAAAAACCTTATTTTAGTATTTATATCCCATAATTTTCATGAAAAGATCATAAATGTCATTCATTGAAAATATATATCCCATATAAATGAAACATGTCTTCAATATGACATGTGTCCTATGTGAATTAATGTGAGATGAAAATCCCATACCTCAAGTGTCATAATTCATATTACATATTAAACCATAATTTATAATAAAGATTTATTTTTTAAATTTATATTAATGAACCATAATAATATATTTAATACCATATATTATTGATTTATGACCATTTATGAAACATTTATTAATAATTCAATGTTAAAATAATGTGTTTGGTAATAAATTCTTCAATTCTCAAATATGATTTGGTTTCATATTTTTACTTCTTCAATGATTGTGATTCCACAATTTCCATAATTGGATCTATAATATAAATATCATATATTTTCTATGTAATATTTTTACCAATCCATTATCTTTATATTTTGAAAATGAATTATACTGATCACGGAGATGGTAACTCGCACATACACATTAATATTGATTCTATTTTTTAGACGGACATAATGATGTAATAGAAGAAAATCACCTAAAATGATTAATTTTTATATAATATATATCATACATTTTTTTAAAAATATTCTTATTACATTATATGAAAAAATAAAATAAAAAACATATCAAATCACTTCATGGAGGCAGTAATCCGCACGTACACACAAGTTATGTTATAATTTTCTACTGAATTGGATGGTATGAAGGTATATATAATATTATAATCCCAAAATTATTATTATTTAATAATATTAATATATATATATGTGTGTATATCTAATAAATCCTAAATTATATCTTACCTTGAAAGGTATTGATGGAAAATGATTGACATCGGTTCGTAAGGTGATAGTCTGTTGAACACATAATTGATTATTTCCTCACCGATTTGATTTGGGGGTTGATAGATATCAGGTATTGAATTATGATAAAAAATATATATTTATATGAGAGATACATATTTTATTAAATTATCATTGTTGAAGAAAATTTGAAGGAGGAGGAAGAAAAATAAAATAAAAACATTCATTTATTAATGATTCATCTTCGTTGTGTGACCTCTATAAGTTTCCAAAAAACACATCATTTAATGTTTTAATAATAAAACTAATTATTATAGGAGTTTATTAGAGAATATGGGAAGATATTGGGTATTTATTAACCAATCTGAAATGATTTTTTGAGTGTGAAGAAGAGTGGGGAGATGGTGCACCTTTATAAGATACGAAGTGGGAAGACATGTGTTTTTTGAAAATAAAAAGTTGTATCCACATTGTACACATATGAAAACTATATAAAATTTATAATTATCATACCTTAGGTGTTTTATAGTTTATATATGGCCATTAAATATATTTTGGAAAAGGGTTTAGGTCATTTCAACGCTAATCATTTTAGTTTTACCCCAGATAAACCTGATATTACCCAAACAATGGTAATTAATATTTTATGTTTTTGCTACTAATTTTGACCAAAAATAAACATAACCTTATTAAATGTTATTATTATGATTCAAAATGTGAAATTAATTATATCAAATTTAATTAATATTGGTGGTATTTGTTAATTTAAAATTAAACAACTCACAAATGAAAAATAGTTTTCCAAAGAAACGTTTTTGGTAAGTATAAGAAGTTTTTATATGAAAATACACCATGATTTTGATTGAAATTATCATAATACGATTAATACTAATATAATTGTATGAATATTACTTTTAAATAATTTTAAAATAATATATAACTTTCAAATTCATTAAATGAAACATAATTTTCAATAAATATAATCATTTTTCACTATTTATCATATAATTAATATTTGTAGAAAATAATCAAAAAATGATTCAGTGACAATTTTGAAATTTTTATTTTACAAATTATATCTATTTTTTTATATTTATTTTATAAAATCAGAATAAATTTCATTTATTATATGTTCACAAAAATTAGTAAAATAATTTTTTCAGATACCATTAATTTGAAAGCATATATTTAATTTACGTAAAATTAAGTAATTTTTAATCAATACGATTCATATATATACAACAATTATATTTTTTTAAAAAAAAATTATTATTCAAATTTATAGCTCCATGTTTACATGTAGGTTATAATAGTAATTTTAAAATAATAAATTAATACTATATTGTGGTTCATTAAATCTTAGTGTTCTATATAACGCAATCTAGTGAAATTAAATGTATTTGAAAAAAAATATTCCATAAAATCTAGGGGATTTAAATTCTATTCAGTATAAAATGAATTGTACTGTAAAAACTTCATCAATTTCACAGAAACAACTGAGGATAATTATTCCTCATAATTTTTATAGGTTCCCACATAGATACATAATGATGGTGGTTTCTCTAGAAAACAATTAGAAGTTGAGTGGTGTTCAATCATATCATGTTCACTATATTATACATGTTCCCCAAAAGATTTTTATTGTAGGAATGATAATTATATATTAGTAAAACCTCTATTTTTAGTACATGTGATTGATCAGTTATGTACTTCCATTAATTAGAAATATAGAACACATTATAGAGTTGAGAGAGGATTGGTGGAAGTGAAAATTGACAAGATATTATCCCTATTAAATAAATAATGTCAAATAGTTTGATATACCTTGGGATTATATATACTTTATTCTTTATTATCATAATATAATTCCATTAGAAAATTCAAAAAAAACACATTCTTTCCATGTTTAATATAATAAACTTATTCATTATTTTATATTAATTCTAGATTTATTACATAATAGTAAACATAATACAACCCAAATGATTTATAAGTATATAAGATTTGGGAATTATGTAAATTTCATAGAGAAATAAAAAAAATTATGTACATCATCTTAATTTAAAACCTCTATAACATCTTAATAATATTCCATCGCACTTAAAACAACATGGGATATCCCAGGGGAAAACATCATAAAAATGGTGAGCTATAATGAACAATAAAGGAATAAAAAATAAATAATATGAATAAGGTAACACATGTTAGAAAATAGGTATAATAATTTTGAATAAAAATAGTAGGGATCATAAACACGAATCGTGATAGATGATATATCACGATAATCATAACTTGGTAAATTTTACAACTACTTAAAACACTACATCATATGCACAATTCACTTCTTAATATGAAAAGAATTCATGGTGGGAAATGTATTATTGTAAATATATTACACCACTTTCACAAAATGTTAAATCATGATAATAATCATTATCCAATGCAATGGAGTGCTATCATGGTGCACCAATCATTTATTTTTCATTCTCCCTCTTATGTGTTCCCCATAGATCATACATGATGGGTTCATTCATCATCGTAATTTATTCCATGATCAAGTAATGTAAAAAAATACATGTAATAACTCCATCATTAAGTATATTTTTATAACATTGAACCCCAATGATTTGAAATGGGAATGATATTCACTACAAAATTTTTTTGTCATGGAAAATCATGGTGATATTTTACTGTCCTAACAACGACCCATAATGATTAATAAATTTGATTTTATGAGAGTTATATGGGTCCCTCATAAAATATAAATATTAAGATAAGTAATATGGGTGGAGAAAAACATATCTCAATATTATAAATTTGGAAATTTGATGCATGATATAATGAAGAAACATGAATACAAAAATGACTCCTAACAATATATTGGAATTATAATTGGTTATAATAAAGTATAATGGGAGGGTTAATGAGAGTGGAAAAAGGATATAATCAAATATAAATTGAATTTAATTTATGGGTAATGTGGTAGAATAAATGTCCTAGTACAAGAAAAATGAAATTAATGGAAATATAATAAAATAAGTGTTAAAATGGAAGTGAGAAGTGAGAAATACATTACTAAATTTTTTCATGGTAACATGTGTACGTAAAAGAACATGGTGGGATTAATGATAGTTGATGGAAAGATACCATGATTTATAAATAAAATTTAATTTATATTGTATATGAAATAAGATATCCCACCATGATTAAACTTAAATTAATAATCATACATAAAAAAGTGATGCTTAAAAAAAAGATAGTATCTAAATCCATTTTAAAAATTTGGCCAAATTACAGCCTAGATAAATGATAAAATGAAAGATAAAAAATAATATCACTCTATATTATGATCTATTTATTAGTTTTGAATGTTTATAAGTAAAATAAATTATGATAAATTGTAATTACAAAGAAAAATTCAAAATAAGGTACCTGGATTAAAAGGATGAGAGGTAAGTTAGGATCCCTTACTTGAATGTGTGAACCCAAATGCAAGATAGGGGCATATTGATATCTTGAGGGATAATTTAGAGGATTCTAGGGAGTGGTGGTAATATTATGGATGTTTTATATGAGTTATTTTTGAATTGAAATGGGAGCTTCGGTGGGTTTATATTGTGAAAGATGGGGATACCTATATTGTATTAGTTTGGGACTCCAGAAAATAAAAGAATAAAAACCAAAAACTATCCCAAGGTTTTCACCCATGGTTTTTTCAAAATTGGATATTTTTTAATTATAATTTAATGGAATGTTCCAAAAAAATAAAACAATTCTATTCATTATGTGGATGTGGGTCATACTCATAATGAGATGATTTTAATACATTAAAATATTGTTCATGTTTTAGAGGATTAATAATGGGTTTATAAGATAAATCAAATAAACTTGAGTTATTATTATTTTTTTAAGGTAAAACATTTATTTTTTTCTGGATTTCACATAATGTATTTATTCCATCACTTTTATTGAATTTATTTTTACTATTAATTAACAGATTTTACTTTTACTATGGAAATTAATATTTACTACATTTATTATTCTTATTATATCAAAAATTAAATTATAAATTTTACCAACTATAAATTATGATGATTAAATATTTGGAAACCATTTAAAAAATAAATAAATCATTATGGTGGAATAATTTAATTAATTTTAAAACCTATATGCCAGAAAGAAATATGTTTTCTAAAAAAATGAATTTTTTAAGGGAATGTTGGTTTCCAAAAAAAATTATAAATAGTTGTCATAATTATATGAACTTAAATTTAAATATATATTTATATGTATAATCTAAAATTTTCATTTAAATAATTTCTATTTATATGTCATTTTAATTAGTTATAATTTATAAACACTATGAATTTTAAAATATTTATTTTAAAATGCGTTATTAATAATATAAATGAACATGTATTAAAATCCAAAATAAAGTTGATTTAAATGTAATTATTTGAAATAAATATTGATAATGAATATTTAAGTTAAATTATTATTTTTCCTTTTAAATCAATTCAATTACCAAAAGATGTGTTGATTTAACATACAATGGAATTTTTAATTATTCACTCAATACTTAGTATTTTTCTAAAATTACGAAATTTCTATCCGATGATAATTTTGATATGATTATATAAAAAATAGATTTTTTTATAAAATAAATTTCATTAATGTTCTATAAAACAATTATTTAAATTATAAAAATAAACAAAAATCGTTTTCCGAGAAAACATATTTTGATGAAAAAAATAATTTGTTGATTGTTTATTAATAATTATTCAATATATATATATAATGAATTAATTAATCTTAATAATATTCTAAAATTTAATATAAATGATAAAACAATAATATTTATATAATTATCATTTTTACAGGGTTGGTGTTGCGTATTGGATATGATATCGAAAAATGATTTCTCTTTTAAGTAACAAGGGCGTTACATTCTTCCCCTATTAATAAATTATTTCATCACAATATAAACATTAAATCAATAATGAATGTTTTTAAACATAAAAATATATTTATTGAAAACCAACAATGTAAAAATGGTTAATAAAACATTCTCTTGAAAACAGAGAAAGTGAAGTGGGGTGGTCATCACATAACCATATTTCCTAGTAGTAGAAAAATAGTGGCTTGTGAAAACATGGATATAGAAGAGAAATCCAACACCAAAGAAGGAATAGACTATTATAGATAACATGGACAAGATAAAGTCAGGTAATAAAAAACCACAAATATATGATTGATAAAATGGCTATTAATTCATCATAAATGATAATAATATGAAAATAGTGTTTGATTCAAGATTTTGTCTCTATTGTTAAGGAATTACATTATCATCTAGTCTAGGAACACATAAAGTATAATTTTTTGTAATGTATAATTAATTTCCACTGAAATATCATTTTTGACTCTGAATGATGGAATCTCAAGCTGATTTTTAATGCATGACGCAGTAGAACTAACTTCTAAAGATTCACATAATACCCCAACTAGTAACAAGATATCCCTCTCATCTATATTAAATACAAAAAGTATAGCATAATGTAAAATAATTAATTAACCCATTAATCTTAAACATTCTAAAAAACCCTAGATCTTTAGCATTGATCATTACATTAATAAGTACCTATTTCTAATAGTAATAAACTCAAAATATAATAGTACTTTATCCTCAATGGAAATCGCATACCCTTCATCTTACACCTTTAAATATGTAATATAATTCATCTCCAATAATCATAACTAGTTTATATACCTCGTCCCAAATAAAATGTCTCCCAAAACATGGTTAATCGTCTTAAAATAAGAAGACGTGTTCCTATAATATGTTTCCCAAGTAATCATACAAAACATCAATCACATAAATCATCAAACAAAATTATCGAAGCTTATAAAAATATGATTTTCCATAAACATGTCATCCTTAGAATAATTAGTTTTATCCCAACATCAATCACATATTAAAGGATATCAGTCCCTTTATCACGTGACCTCTAAAATATTAATTTATAATTAAACTTGTTTTATTGATTATTGTTACAATTAGAAATAGATTTATAGTACATAAAGAAAAAATACTAATGAAAATTTCTATAGTTGATTCATGATTCATATATTTAGAATGTGATTGTTATACAACATTCTCCAATATCTATAAAAAATTTAATATTAACACTTTAACAATTTCAAAAACAAATTTCCTTCATTAGTCCCAAAGAATTGATATATATAAACTTTCTAATCAATATACATACTCTTCTTTATACGTTTATAAAATCAAGTTGTGATTCATTGTACGGATGGTGATTTATTTCATCCAGTAATTTACATTTTATTTATACGAGGACAACCATTCCATAATAAGGGTAACATTGTATTACATTAAAGGATGTGTGATAACATTTTCAAGAAGAACATTAAAAAAATAATCACAAAGATATAAATAGTCATAGATTACTTTTTCATGTTGCCAAATTATTTTTGGTGGTGACTAGATATTCTTTTAAAAATTACAAGAATGTTAGTAGGGAATGAAATGAAATGAATCATGACATAAACTACCCTAGAGTATATGATACACATACATCATTAATAATAAACTATCTCATCATTATAAACTCTTTACCCCTTTTTCATGGAGATTATTGATTCACATAAAGCTTCTATAACCTTGGAATATATCATTGTATTGGATGATTCCCGAATTTCCCACATTTAAAACAAATAATTGTATAAGGAAATTTAGATTTAGCATTATTTACAAACATTCAATTTTCTATTTTTTGATGTCCATTAGATACATTATGAAACATATTCCCGCACATAAAATATATCCCAGTCCATTTGTCACATTACCCATGGTGTAACATTCCACCCCTATTGCAAAAAGGTAATTAGTTCTTCATTCCTTTATGATATTTATTTGATGAACTTTCCGGATATTTTTTCTTCCTCTATGATTACTTAATTGGGCATTCAAAAAAGTTAAAGTTGTTAATTGTTATTTGTGATTTCTTGTTTTGTATAAAAAAATATGTTCCACATCAGATTCCATCTGATTGGGCATCTCATTTGGCCAGTCATCACATTTTCCTTTAGATAGGTTGTTTACATGGTTATTAAAATTTCAGCCATCTCCTCGAATAAAGGGAAAAATTATTGATGGGTATTTGTTAAATGAATATATGGTAATCTAATGACATTAAATAAATAACATTTAAATGGAATTTATTTCCATAACATATGAATTTCTAGGATTCAATCCATGTTATACATTGCATACTTCCTAACATATAATATTGTAAGAATTTTTTGTTCCATTAATAATGTTCCATAATGAGATTATGAATTTTCCAAAACATATCCCCTAGGAGTGTCGTCCTAGGAGTGCAACAAATCCCATTTTCATATACCAGGTTACCCGATTTAGGCCTGGAACCCATTGAAAAAGTAGTTACTCAAAGGTATATATGTCCATGAACCATGTCCACTTTTAGTATCTAAACATGGATATATTTTCCTTGATAAAACATTTACTCCATACTTACCAAAAATTATGGACTTTTTATTATACATAGTCTTATCACTAAGGATTTCTATAGTGTTCTGTAATCCTAATCCCAGAAATAACTAAACATTTCCTATTATACCAATTATAACAACTTTGTTCTTTATTTCACATTAATTATTTTTTTTATAATATAAAAAATAAATTAATACAACCCAGATGATCATGATGTCTAGTGTCATTGGGAATTATTTACATAACATAGCATCTGAGAATAGTAAATTCATTGCCTTTATTGAAAACCTCTTTAACATATTCATAATTTTCCTTCATACTTAAAACAACATGGGATAACCTTGGGATAAATATAAAAAATATTTGAGATATAAAGCCTAGTAGGGAAATAAATGAGGCATAACATGAAGATGATAATACATGTTAGAATATATACATATAAATGGGTCACCAAAAGAGTTATAATCTTACACATGAACAATGACGCATGATATAACATGATAATCATAATAGGGGAAATGTAGAAACAACTTTCTAAAAGTCATCCTAAACACACTTCACAGTTAAATTTTCTGACACATAATATTGGAAAATGTAATGTAAATGAATGAGGTAAAAAAATTTCCCAAAATGATGTATCATGATAGTAACCATTAATCACTACTTTAGAGTGCTACCTAGGCACACCCATTATATTCATTTCTTTATAATGCTGAAATTGTTTACATAGATCCAATAATATTGCTTCATTCATCATGTTAATTTATTCCATGTTCAAGGAGTTTGGAATAAATAATGTAATTATTTAATAAGGATATACATTTTCTTAAATTTAAAAAACCCATGATAGGAAATTGGTATGTAATTAACTACACAATTATTCTATCATGGAAAATCATGGTGAAATTCTTGTATAATAACGGTGTCACATAATAATTAATAAAATTGGGACGATGAGAGGGAAAGGTGTCTTTAATCAAATAGAAATTAAAATGGAAGTAAAAGACGCATGGGAAAAAATATCCCAATGTTATAAATTTTTAAATTGATGGAATGATGTAATGAAGAAACTCGAATAAATAAATGAGTCCCAACTATATTTCAGCATTGTAATGTGTGAACAAAAAGAAACATGAGAGGCTTAATGAGAGTAAAACTGGTCTCTCATTATTTATAAATTGAATGGAATGTAATTTGAATATTACATAATATATACCAACATAATAAAATTCAATTTTAGAGACATAACATAAACGAATTTCTTTATTGGAAATGAGAAAAGAGAAATCCTTTACAAATATTTTTCATGGTAAGAGGTGTCTGTAATGAATCAATAGAAGAATAATTAGAGTTGAAGGGGGAATATAATTATTTATAAATCAAATTTACAGTATGTAGAAGGTGTAATACTATATCCTACCATGATAAAACTAATATCAAGAATAAAAACACAAAAGGGGTTTCTTGAATAAAAATATGGGAGATAAATCCATTAAAATAATCTAGCATAGTCACAACATAGATAAATTTAAAAATGAGAGATGATAAAAAATATTTAATTAAAATATCCTTAATTTTTCATTAATTTAATTTTTATGAATAAATTAAATTATAAACAATGTTAATTAAGGAGAAAATTTCAAAAAAGTTATGTGAATTAAAATGAGGAGATAAAATTGAGGATTTGTAACATGAATGTGTGACTAGAAAGGCTTGGGAGGGGCTTATTAAAATACCAGGGAACCTTGGGGGACTCTATGGAGTGTGGTGAAGATTATGTACATGATAAGAGTATTTCTAGATAATATGAATGTGATATTGAGTTTTATTATATAGAAAAATATGGGGATTTATTTCTTATTTTGGTTTTGGACTATATGTAATTAAACTTTAAAAAAATCAGACATGCTCTAGGTTTTTCCCATGGTTTTGGAAAAAAATGGATTGGTTTACATTATTTTATATGGGGAAGTTCCTAACATATTAAAATAATTTATTTTCTTATGTGTAAGTGTATCGTACTCTGAACAAAATGATTTTAAAACAATAAATAATTTACATGTTTTGTAGCATTCATAATAGGATTATAAATTAATAAAATAAAAATAAAATCACATTATTCATATTGTAAAATATATATTGGTTAGTTGATTCCCTTTATGGTATTTACTACTCACTTTTGGATCATTATGATGTCATAGTCCCCAATGAATATTTATACAGCACTTAATTTTTACCCAAAACATCGATCGTCTCATAATGTTATATAAAATTAAACATTGGATAATTTTTATTTAATGATTCAAATGAAAATGTTACTTTCATATAAATAATTTTACAAATATTTTAATTTAAACATTTTAGGTAATAACTGATGTTTGTTGAAAACTAAGTGGTTTTTATAAAAAAAAATTATGAACCCTTTTAAACATTAAATTTGACTTCAAAAAAATATATGATAATATATATTTAATAAAGGTTTTTTAATAACAATATTTCAGTGAATTATTAGTTTTTTTAAAAGTAAATTATTCATTACAATAATTTACTT
The DNA here is from genome assembly GCA_963277665.1 of Viscum album. Taxonomy (NCBI): domain Eukaryota; kingdom Viridiplantae; phylum Streptophyta; class Magnoliopsida; order Santalales; family Viscaceae; genus Viscum; species Viscum album. The sequence goes on from OY728137.1 coordinate 1,739,873,472, forward strand.
AATTGAATTTGAATGTTACAAATATAAATTTATGTTTCATATTATCAAAATATATTTTTTAACAAATTAATTACTTTATAATGTATAAAGTAAAAACAATAAAGACTGAATATAATAATAATTTTAATTATAAGGAAAATATATATTTTTTTTCAATTCATTTTTAATTTATTTTTACCCATAATTAACTTGTTTTTTATTTTCTATGGTAATTAATATTTACTTCAATTATTTTTCATATTGCAACCAAAATTTAGTTTAACAGGTTACCTAATATATATTATGATAATTCCTAATATGGAAAAAAATGTATCTATAATATTACATATAGATGGAATGTTTTTTTAAAATATTATACTAACATCTATAATAGAATGCAGTATTCTAAAATTTCTTTTTTAAGTAAAAATATGATTTCACTTAAAATATATAATTATTAATCATAATTATATTAATTTAATCGAATAAATACATATAAATAATATAAAATGGTCATTTAAATCATTTTTCATTAGTGTTAATTTTAAATAATTATAACAAGGAAACATTACGAATTTGAAAAAAGTTTTTAGAAAATGCATTATTAATCCTATAAATGAACATGTATTAAAATCCTCTTTAAATATGGTATAAATGTATTTATTTGAATTAAATATAGAAATATAATATTTATGTTATATAATATTTTCCCATTTAAAATAATTCATTTCTACAAAAAAGTAAAAAAAATTATATTGATTCGTATTTCATTACTATTAACTGAAAATTCATCTTTTTTTGAGAAGTCCAAAATTTCCAACATAGGTTAATTTTAAAATTCGGATTTGAAAAATGAAATTTGATCTAAAAATTATTATTTCTTAAATTAAATTAGAAATAATTATAAAAATTATAAAAAAATTTATGAAGGAACCAAATTTTGAAGAATGAAAATAAATGATTGATTATTTAGTATTCATTTTTCTAAATATATAAGTATTTATATGAATAATATTAATGAATTAGTGGAAGATATTAATATACTCTAATTTAATGAAAAATATAAAATATTCATATTTCAATAATAATCAATTGTTTTTGGATTGGTGTTTCATATTTAATATTCTTTCAAACCATGTTTTATCTTTATAAAATAGTATGTTACATTCAAACACTAGGCCACACCGATGATTTTCAGTATAACATTTTTGTCAACTCTGAGATTCCATAATGTGTTATTGACTATATCTCTCATCTTATTCCAGTTTCTTAACTATTTATGTAACACCCCAGGTAAATAAAGAATATGACATGTTTATATTTATCCATATTTGTGAATCAAATATTAATATTACATTAAAGGGGATTCTATGTTCGATGGCGTACCCAACACGCAACAACGAGTTTCTTGGGAATCTTACGTTGCACTCTAAAAATAAAATAATATTATTTTAAATGGTAGTTAACATGTAGCCGTTGTATTGGCGGGAATGGATAGAAATAACTAAAATATGATTATATATGTTTTTAAATGTTTTTACATTTATCCAATAAAAGATGAAGGCTTAAAATACGGAAAGAATTCAATTTTAGGCGTATATGCCCTAGTTTTCACTAAAGGTTCACTTATCACCTTTTGATGGCGAACCATCATTAAATATAGTTTTTCGCACTCTTATACATTCTATTAGACCAAATAAAACTATTCTTAAGAATCGGGACATCAAAATTTACTTTGTGTAATTTTTTGGTATCTTTCCGATAAAGTGCATTTTTTAATGAATAGTGTAAAATGTTGTATTTTAATTCAAAACATATTTTTAATCTAATTTATTTATATGATTATATTATCTTTTGAATTGGTTTTAAATTCAAATTAGAATATATTTTTACCATTAAATCCAATAGTGGTCGTTGGAATTAATTTCACTTTGAAATCAGACTTAAACTAGTGTCAATCTTTTGATATTTATTGTTTCATAAAAACACGCTATTTGCTCTGACAGCGGAAATTAATTATTAAATAAATTAATGTGACTTATATGTTTTGAATTTTGTAAATTAGACTTCATTTTTGAATTCGGAATATCAAATATAGCTTAGGGTGAATTTTTGGGATTTTTCTGAAAAACTTCAATTTTTGATGAATAGTGAAACCACTAAGTGGTACTTATAAAAACTGATTTTCCGTTTAAATGAAATTTTGCCATATTTGTGTTTTGAATTTCAAAAATCTGACATGCATGGTTGTCATTAAGAAGTAAAATGTGGTTCAATGGGATAAAATTAATTTTTTGGTGAATAGTAATTTATTAAGTTTTTAATCGCGATTAGAGGTAATTAGTGTAGTTTAAGGTAAAAATAATGCTTTAATAATATACAATGACCTAGAAACATATCCTAACCTTATTGGATGTGTCATGTCCGACCTAGACAATCCATGGGTCAACTTGAGGACCCCATGGATCCACTTTGGTTGGGAAATGACATAAATAACTTTTTATTTAATGTAAAAGTAAAAATGACACAAACATGAGTTATTTTACTAAAACAATTTTTACATGGGGTTATACAAGTCATGTTTTAGACTATAAATATTCATTATAAAGATAAAAATATTTCATACATAATAGTATTTTTTTTATAGTTTTTAGACATTAAATAAATAAAATTATTTATGACATCATGATGATGCAGCGATGACCTCATTATTTAACGATTTAAATAAAATGGAAAGATAATGTAAAATCTAAGACCTACACTTGTCCAAAAACTATTGTATGGGAATATTTAGAAGACTTATCATCTTATATTCTAAATATATCAATGTGGTACCTTATAAATTCGAAAAACATTTGAAAATAAAATAATAGTTTCATGATTTCCAAAAGTGCCCCTCCTCTCCTCTTATAAAAGGCCCCCACCTCTACCTCATTTCACACACTCCTCAAGCCTTTGGCTCGGCCATCCCCTAACCATTTACTCTGTCCAAATCCCTCTCCTCATCCTAGAGGATTCCCTTTGGGAAGAACCTTTCAAAGGAAGCCTTTAGTCTCAAATCAAAAGGAGTTACACTTTTAAAGGTAATTCATTCTCTCATGTTCATTTGTTTTATTCTGCTTCTAAAACCCCCTAAACTCTTTTTATTTACTTATTTTGTAACAACAACATTATCTTCTATATACTAGGTTGTTGTTATAAGATTTATTAGAGCTACAATCTCACACAACTACATCAAATGGTTAAAGAACATACGGTTTCCGTGGATGGCGAAATTCTGCCTCCCGAAACGATGATTGTTCAATACTCATTTAACACCTTCAAATGTGGCCATTATGATGTCACTATTTTTATATATGATATATAATATGTTTATTCTTTCCTTAATCTTATGTATTTTTCATTTATGGAATACCATTATTGTTTCCATTATGGGTAAACACGATATATTCATTTTAAGGAAGTGCGGACTACCGCCCCCTCAAAGTGATGTGATTCGTTAATGCCATATGTGGGACGCGTAAAGGATGGATTTAAAGTTATTATATATGATGTTATACTGGAATTATAATATACCTATATATCATTATTATTTCTTTCCATTAAAGTATGAGATATAAATGAAAGTAGCGTTCATGTGTACGTACGGCTTACCGTCTCCATGAACGGTGCATTTCATTTCTTACCTCTAAATGATTATGTAATATTATAAATACATGTATATGCTGGATATATATTATATATATGATATCCAAATCAGGAATGTCATTCTGTATATAAATAACCTTTTACCACACGAACAACATGTAATTGTAAGAAGTCCACTTTCGACTTAAGAACCAAATATCGACAAAACAATCATTATTAACTTAAATGGTTACATAATGTTTATAACATGGAAATAAGTGATATAAAAGGAATAATGAAATTTAAAAAGGTTATTAATCAAGTATAAATTAACTCATGTTTATTATTCAGGACGTTAAAGAAAGATCGAGTCTAGTCGGACCCGAGGTAAGGGATCTTACTCCTCTCTTTCTTTTTAAGTACACTCTTTTATGTCATTCCCTCTAAAGCTCATCTTTCTTATTATTGGGATGTTATTTTATATTAAACTTACTGTAATTTTTATGTTCATGTGATGAGAGACCCTATTCTCTCTCATCAATCCATTTTGGAAGTTTTGAGTGGTGCCGTTAGGCTGCCGAATTTTCATAAGAGATCTAACCCCTCTCTTTCTTTTTAAGTACTCTCCTTTATGTCACTTCTTTTAAGCTCCTATTTGTTATGTTGGGGGATGTTCTTTTATATTACACTTTCTATAAACTTTAAGTTAATATGATGAGATACCCTATTTTATCTCATCAATCCATTTTTTTAAGTTTTATGTGGCGCTATTAGGCTGCCGAGTTTTCGTAAGGGATTTTTCATCTCACTTTTATTCCCGTGAGATTTATGCTACATTTGCCACAATTTCCTTTGAGTGGTGTATGTACTTCCCATTATTCTACTCTCTGTGTAATATACTTTCTTTTATGATTATTTACATCAATGATTTATTGTCCTTCTTTCATGTGGTGTATGTTTTGAAAGATACCCAAGTCGGTAAGGGAACCTTTCACCCTCCTCGTTTTAAAAAACTTCGTTTGTTATGTCTTTTAATTCACATACTATTATGTTGGGATATTTTATTCTATATCCTGATTGATGTAAATTTTATTTCCTAGTGATGATATTCCCTTTTTATCTCTCATCAACTCATTTTCTGAATTTTTGAAGTGACGCCGTTAGGCTGTCGAATTTTACCAAGGGAACGTTTTAACCCAATTTCGATTTCTTTGGGTTCAACATGTAGTTATTGAATATGTCATCCTTTGAATATGTTTGAATGAACTTTTATTGTTTTACACTTAATATCCAATTATATTGGGTGTATTTATATTTGTCACACATAATTTTGAGATTGATTTATCCTTAATTTAAGGATACCTACTTTGTAAGGGATTTCATCACATTTTACATCCCTATTGAGACTTCATTGTTGTTATGCACCAATTCACTCTTATATGTTGTATATACTATCCTTTGGAATATTATGTCATGAATCCATTTATTCTCATGATATTATAAAGTTCTGATTAAATTTTATTCCTCAATTATTGTATTCAAGTGTCTCTAATTTTGGTAAAAACCCTTTAACCAAAATATCTCTTTAAATGTTTTAATGATTTATTCTTATTAATATCCATGTTTTCAAAATGGTTTTAAGGATTTATTTATATGGATATTAATGGTTTAAAATTTTAAAATCTTCAAGGTGGTATGGGACACTTTGATTCAAAAATCTCCTTATTAAATGTTTTAAATGGTTTTAGAAATGGTTTCTTTTTGAACGGATTCATTATTACAATATACTAAAATGTTATATTGTGATTAAAATTTGGAAATGTTATGTTTCCTTTATGCATGTTTTATGTGATACGTTTATGTTATGGATCTTGGGCATTGTTATGAAAACGGGTGGTTTCGTGATAAACTAAGGGAGGGTGAGCCCGATATAGCTCTCCAATGCATTGGGTAACGCGAAGGAGTGAAACATTGAGGTTTCTCCGAAGAGATTTAGGGAATATACTGTGATGGGTATTCCAAAACGTAACCCAGATGGTTACTCCCTACGTAAGAATGTTATGAATGCCTCAAGTTACCTGTATGTCTTATGATTTCTATGATTTATTCATGGTTTGATGAGGTATGTTAAAGTTCCTAAGTTTTATGGGTAAAGTATGATTTCATTCTTATGTATAAATGAACTCATGTTTCCTTTCCATATTTTTATATCCCTTACTGAGCTTTTTTATGCTCATCCCATGTTTTTAAAATGTTTTTAATAGGTCAAGGTAAAGGTACGTGATGTGATGATAGTGTCAAGGATGTGTCAAGAAAGAATCCAAGATTTATTTTAAATATGTTTCCGTTGATGGGAAGAATGAATCCTGTCTTTTATGTAACCACTTTGTTTAAATGTGGAATGTAATGCAAGTTTCATGATCTAATTCTCTAAAACTATAAACCTGAAAAGATCCTCAATGTTTAATCTTGTAATAACTCAAGATTAAGTAAGGTTTAAGGTTGGGGCCTTATAGTTGGTATCAAAGCTCGGTTTAGATAACTTTAGAGGTTAGGGTATTCTTTAAGCATAAATGGAATTACCATAATGGTTAGGATTTCAGAAAGAGTCCTATTTTTAGATAAAGTGAATGAGTAACTGTATCTTAGTGTCTACCTTACTCATTAGTACATGATGGTTTTGTTGATATACTCACACTGACATTTCTTTTTTTATTGAATGGATGGATCTAGCAGGAACCAAAGAGACAACAGGTGTGAAGGAAACTGTGGTGGTTCTTTGATTAAGATACTAGATGGAATGGGGGATTCAATGAGGAATCTCATGGTTGTTCTAAACCAACTATCAAGGAGTCATGATCAACCACTTGAACCTTGGTATGTTCTATAATTCATCATGTACGAGATGACCAAATCTATGTGGAAGTTTAGGTAATAATTATAAAGGTAACCATTAGAGTTTATATGATCCTTACTTTTGAGGTAATTATGGGTTATTATATGATATGCTGGAAAATGAAAGGCATGAGATAAACTTGAGGTTAAAATATGTTATGATCATTTTTGATGATTTTATCTCTTTTTGGGGAATGATTTAAGAATTATATAGTTTTGTAAAAAGTAAAACACGCAGACCGTGTGACAACCCGTCGTGTTGGATGAAGCTACGGGAATCGAACCAACAACCAAAGTGTAACTGGTATTTATCACCTACCACTGGACTACGTGAAGTCCTTGGTTATTTTGACCGATTCTTTTTAGTTAGATGATTTTATGAATTAAGAGTAAGTTGATTTTGGGTTATTTATGAAAATTATTAACATATCATGGAGGATATGTGATTAGGTTAATTACTCTTCAATACGAGACTTTAGGAGCAACTGATGTTGTTTGGAGATAAATGTTATGATTTAACTTTGAAGTCTATGTGACTAAATCCTTAAAATATTTTTATTTCAATCTTATATTGGTTTACTTTGAAGAATTTTATGGACAAATTGGTTATCGAATGGTCCTCGTTGAACTTTGGGTTTTATTGGACAAATTTTGTAGATTAAGCATAGATTTTCTTTTTAAAGGGTTATCCTTTTCTAGATTATCTGACCTTGTACTAACATTTTTGGTTTTGGTTTTGGTTAAAGCCTAAAGACATGGGAATTATATAGTTATCTTTGGTGGATTAGGTGATTCTCTAGAAGTTGATTATAGTACTCTTAATGCGAACAAGTCTCCCTAAATACTCATCTTTTGGAAAAAAATATGACTTTGATTAAGGAATCTAGTACAAGTTGAAAGTCAACATTATAAGTGATTATGTTTCCTTATGAATAAATTCCTCAATAAAAATTAACTTAAAACAAAAAAATTTTCTATTAACTTTTCCTACTGGGGAACCCAACACCGTTTAACCCATCACAAGTTTGTGATTTTATTATTGTTAACTTTCTCCTAAACATGTTTTCTATCACTCTCCATCAGAACATGACCCTATGTTTTCTCCTCCATGTCCATGTTTTCCTACATGGAATCCTAGTATGGGTTAAATCGGGTGACCTCTGTACTTATCTTCCGTTATTTTAAAGTGATAGTTTTACCGACTCTTGTTCCGATGTGGGACTTTCAAGGAAGTTCCCAAGCTCAATTTTAAAAATTTAGAGGACGCAATTCCCAAAAGGGGGGAAGGATGTAACACCCTAGGTAAATAAAGAATATGAAATCTTTATATTTATCCATATTTTTGAATCAAATATTGATATTACTTTAAAGGGGATTCTATGCTCGATGGCGTACCCAACACGCAACAACGAGTTTCTTGGGAATCTTACATTGCACTCTAATAATAAAATAATATTATTTTAAATGGTAGTTAACATGTAGCCACTGTATTGGCGGGAATGGATATAAATTACTAAAATATGATTATATATGTTTTTAAATGTTTTTACTTTCATCCAATAAAAGATAAAGGCTTAAAATACGGAAAGAATTCAATTTTAGGCGTATATGCCCTAGTTTTCACTAAAGGTTCACTTATCGCCTATCGATGGCGAACCATCATTAAATATAGTTTTTCCCACTATTATAAATTCTATTGGACCAAATAAAACTATTCTTAAGAATCAGGACATCAAAATTTACTTTGTGTAAAATTTTGGTATCTTTCCGATAAAGTGCATTTTTTTAATGAATACTGTAAAATGTTGTATTTTAATTCAAAACCTCTTTTTAATCTAATTTATTTATATGATTAGATTATATTTTGAATTGTTTTTAAAGTGAAATTATAATATATTTTTACCATTAAATCCAATAGTGGTCGTTGGAATTAATTTTACTTTGAAATCAGACTTAAACTAGTGTCAATCTTTTGATACTTATTGTTTCATAAAAACGCGCTATTTGCTCTGACAGCGGAAATTAATTATTAAATAAATTAATGTGACTTATATGTTTTGAATTTTTTAAAATAGACATCATTTTTGAATTCGGAATATCAAATATAGCTTAGGGTGAATTTTTGGGATTTTTCTGAAAAACTTCAATTTTTGATGAATAGTGAAACCACTAAGTGGTACTTATAAAAACTGACTTTTCCGTTTAAATGAAAATTTGCCATATTTGTGTTTTTAATTTCAAAAATACGACATACATGGTTGTCATTAAGAAGTAAAATGTGGTTCAATGGGATAAAAATAATTTTTTGGTGAATAGTAACATATTAAGTTTTTAATCGCGATTAGAGGTAATTAGTGTAGTTTAAGGTAACAATAATTCTTTAATAATATAAAATGACCTAGAAACATGTACTAACCTTATTGGATGTGTCATGTCCGATTACTACAATCCATGGGTCAACTTGGGGACCCCATGGAGCCACTTTGGTTGGGAAATGACATAAATAACTTTTTATTTAATGTAAAAGAAAAAATGACACAAACATGAGTTATTTTACTAAAACAATTTTTACATGGGGTTATACAAGTCATATTTTTTACTATAAATATTAATTAGAAAGATAAAAATATTTCCTACATCATAGTATTTTTTTTATAATTTTTAGACATTAAATAAATTAAATTTTTTATGACATCATGATGATGCAACGATGACCTCATTATTTAACGATTTAAATAAAATGGAAAGATAATGTAAAATCTAAGACCTAAACTTGTACAAAAACTATTGGATGGGAATATTTAGAAGCCTTATCATCTTATATTCTAAAAATATCAATGTGGGACTTTAGAAATTCGAAACACTTTTGAAGATAAAATAATAGTTTCATGATTTCCAAAAGTGCCCCTCCTCTCCTCTTATAAAAGGCCCCCACCTCTACCTCATTTCACACACTCCTCAAGCCTTTGGATCAGACATCCCCTACCCATTTACTCTCTCCACATCCCTATCCTCATCCTAGAGGATTCCCTTTGGTCATAATCCTTTCAAAGGAAGCCTTTAGGCTCAAATCAAAAGGAGTTACACTTTTAAAGGTAATTCACTCTCTCATGTTCATTTGTATTATTCTGCTTCTCCAACCCCCTAAACTCTTTTTATTTACTTCTTTTGTAACAAAACAAGTATCTTAAATATACTAGGATTTTTTTATAAGATTTATTCGAGCTACACTCTCACACAACTACATAAAATGGTTAAAGAACATACGGTTTCCGTGGATGGCGAAATTCTGCCTCCCGAAATGATGATTGTTCAATACTCATTTAACACCTTCAAAGGTGGCCATTATGATGTCACTATTTTTATATATGATATATAATATGTTTATTATTTCCTTAATCTTCTGTATTTTTCATTTATGCCATACCATTATTGTTTCCATTATGGGTAAACACGATATCTTCATTTTAAGGAAGTGCGGACTACCGCCCCCTGAAAGTGATGTGATTCGTTAATGCCATAGGTGGGACGTGTAAAGGATGGATTTAAAGTTATTATATATGATTTTATACTGGAATTATAGAATACCTTTATATCATTATTATTTCATTCCATTAAAGTATGAGATATAAATGAAAGTAGCGTTCATGCGTACGTACAGCTTACCGTCTCCATGAACGGTGCATTTCATTTCTTACCTCTAAATGATTATGTAATATTATAAATACATGTATATTCTGGATATATATGGTATATATGATATCCAAATCAGGAATTTCATTCTGGATATAAATAACCTTTGACCACATGAACAACATGTAATTGTAAGAAGTCCACTTTCGACTTAAGAACCAAATATCAACAAAACAATCATTATTAACTTAAATGGTTACATAATGTTTATAACATTGCAATAAGTGATATAAAAAGAATAATTATCTTTAAAAAGGTTCTTAATCAAGTATAAATTAACTCATGTTTATTATTCAGGATGTTAAAGAACGATCGAGTCAAGTCGGACCTGAGGTAAGGGATCTTACTCCTCTCTTTCTTTTTAAGTACATTCTTTTATGTCATTCCCTCTAAAGCTCATCTTTCTTGTTATTGGGATGTTATTTTATATTACACTTACTGTAATTTTTATGTTCATGTGATGAGAGACCCTATTCTCTCTCATCAATCCATTTTGGAAGTTTTGAGTGGTGCCGTTAGGCTGTCGAATTTTCGTAAGAGATCTAACCTCTCTCTTTCTTTTTAAGTACTCTCCTTTATGTCACTTCTTTTATGATCCTCTTAGTTATGTTGGGGGATGTTCTTTTATATTCCTCTTTCTATAAACATTAAGTTAATATGATGAGATACCCTATTTGATCTCATCAATCTATTTTTGTAAGTTTTATATGGCGCCATTAGGCTGCCGAGTTTTCGTTAGGGATTTTTCATCTCACTTTTATTCCCATGAGATTTATGCTACATTTGCCACAATTTCCTTTGAGTGGTGTATGTACTGCCCATTATTCTACTCTCTGTGTAATATAATTTCATTTATGAGTATTTACATCAATGATTTATTTTCCTTCTTTCATGGGGTGTTTGTTTTGAAAGATACCCAAGTCGGTAAGGGAACCTTTCACCCTCCTCTTTTTAAAAGACTTCGTTTGTTATGTCTTTTAATTCACATACTATTATGTTGGAATATGTTATTATATATCCTGATTGCCGTAAATTTTATGTCCATGTTATTAGATTCCATTTTTATCTCTCATCAACTCATTTTTTGAATTTTTGAAGTGACGCCGTTAGGCTGTCGAATTTTACCAAGGGAACGTTTTAACCCAATTTCGATTTCTTTGGGTTCAACATGTAGTTATTGAATATTTCATCCTTCGAATATGTGTGAATTCTCTTTTATTGTTTTACACTTAATATCCAATTATATTGGGTGTATTTATATTTGTCACACATAATTTTGAGATTGATTTATCCTTAATTTAAGGATACCTTCTTTATAAGGGATTTCAACACATTTTACATACCTATAGAGACTTCATTGTTGTTATGCACCAATTCACTCTTATATGGTGTATATACTATCCTTTGGAATATTATATCATGAATCCATTTATTCTCATGATATTATAAATTTCTGATTAAATGTTATTCCTCAATTATTGTATTCAAGTGTCTCTAATTTTGGTAAAAAACCTTTAACCAAAATATCGCTTTAAATGTTTTAATGATTTGTTATTATTAATATCCATGTTTTCAAAATAGTTTGAAGGATTTACTTATATGGATATTAATGGTTTAAAATGTTAAAATCTTCAAGGTGGTATGGGACACTTTGATTCAAAAATCTCCTTGTTAAATGTTTTAAATGGTTTTGGAAATGGTTTCTTTTTGAACTGATTCATTATTACAATATACTAAAATGTTATATTGTGATTGAAATGTTGAAATGGTATGTTTCCTTTATGCATGTTTTATGTGATACGTTTATGTTATGGTTCTTGGGCATTGTTATGAAAACGGGTGGTTCTGTGATAAACTAAGGGCGGGTGGGCCCGATATAGCTCTCCAATGCATTGGGTAACGCGAAGGAGTGAAACATTGAGGTTTCTCCGAAGAGATGTAGGGAATATACTATGATGGGTATTCCAAAACGTAACCAAGAGGGTTACTCCCTACGTAATAATGTTATGAATGCCTCAAGTAACCTTTATGTCTTATGATTTCTATGATTTATTCATGGTTTTATGAGGTATGTTAAAGTGCCTATGTTTTATGGGGAAAGTATGATTTTATTTTATGTATATATGAACTCATGTTTCCTTTCCATATTTTTATATCCTTTACTGAGATTTTTTATGCTCATCCGAAGTTTTTAAAAAAAAATTCACAAGTCAAGGGAAAGGTACGTTATGTGATGATAGTGTCAAGGATGTGTCAAGAAAGAATCCAAGTTTTATTTTAAATATGTTTCCGTTGATGGGAAGAATGAATCCTATCCTTTATGTAACCACTTTGTTTAAATGTGGAATGTAATGCAAGTTTCATGATCTAATTCTCTAAAACTCTACACCTGAAAAGATCCTCAATGTGTAATCTTGTAATAACTCAAGATTAAGTAACGTTTAAGGTTGGGGCCTTATAATTTAGGTGCTAATATATATTCATTATCCAACATCATCCCTTCATGAATTAGATCCCATCATCATTACCTAGAGGGCATCATAAAGAACCATATGAATACTTGAGGGAAAACTATTATTGTATATAAATTAGAATAATGGAATTTTTTGATCCACACTACCATTTAAAACCATATAACAATATCTAAAAATATAATTGTTTCGGTGCGGATGTGCGTCGGGTTACGCTGTTCCGCCAGGACGCGTTCGCGCGTGCACCCGTCAACCCGAGGGGATGGGCGCGCGGCTTGTGGTCCTGCAGTCCCGCTTTCCAAGGGCGGGCGGCATCCGTCCCTTATTCAGGGGCGTCTGCTCCTTGATCGAAACCGGGATGATGGGATGTCGGCTCCTCCTTCCTTGGACGTCTCCTCGGAACTTGTCGCCTAATCCGGGTCTCCCTCATAGACTTAAGAATGTTCGTGAATCTCGTTCCCGGCGCCATATCTTCATGGACACCGGTTAATTACGCTGCTTCCGCCCGGACGTTCCAAGGAGTCTGGGCGGGGCAGCAACCTGCGGTGAGAAGGCCGGGTGGCTCTGGGTGCCGGGGGCGTGTCGTAACACTGCGGCTCTGCACATCTGTCTTCCGTCCCTAATAGGGCTTCTGGAAGGCATGATGGCCTGAGGCATCCCGTACTAGGTGCGGGGAACTGTGTCACCTGAGGTTTTCCTCAGCTTCCCATGTTTAACACGGGGTATGCCGCGAATTTAACGTCCAGCGGGGACGGCATCGGACCGATCAACACGAAAAGTGGATCAGATGACAGAACCCCTTGCGGGGAACCTCCGACGCTGGGGCCAACACATGGGCGGCTTCCCAAGTAACGTGGAGTGGAGTGAAGTGGCATGACCCCACCGGGATGTGGCGGCCCGGGTAAGGATCAGGATGGATGATGGAGTAAAGAGCTTGGACCCCAGAGGGGCTTCCTACGTACCGCGCGTTAACACGGATCAAAGTCAACGTAGTTCGGGCATACAGTTTAACGTCATGCTGGACGTCGGCAAGCCGACTCACGAAGAGGTCTAGGCCGCCGGGCGGAGGATTGAACCGAACCACCTCGCACAGAGGGGGATGGAACGGCCGGGTGGATCACAGTTTCACGTCATGCTGGACGATAAAAGGGGAAATGGGAAAGGGGGCTGTGGGGAGGCACCGTGGAGATACACACGGGCAGTCTCCCACAGGGGCGGATTCATAGGTGAATCAACGCAAGCGTGGACCCTGGAGGGGTCCACTGATGGACGAACCGACGTAAATACGACCGGGACGACCAGGTGGTGGGCTTGGACCTCGGGGAGGCTTCCTACGTACCCTGTATAGAAGACAGGGATCAAAGTCCACGTAGTTCATTCTGTCAGGACTTACGCACTTGGGGCAGCCCGGATGCTACAAAACTCAGTTGGAAGGGACTTGGACCGAAAGCGGAAGACACCTCGATCCCAGTCAGACCCTCTACTGGCTTCGGCAGTGGGGAGGCGCAATGGAGATACACATGTGCAGCCTCCCACGAGGAACTAGGGGTTTGTAATACCCTGCCCCCGTAGGGAAAAGCCACTCCCATTAAATCGTCCCAAAAGGGGGACAATCCCGACATCCCTGCAGAGACGAGCGGGTGGGGGCCACGTCCAAACCGGGGGAGACCCTGCGTGCAGAGCACGGGATCAGGTTGCGGACGGTTTAGCGTCTTGCCAGACGAAGTACAGTTTAACGTCGTGTGTTGAGGACGAAGCGGACGGTTTAACGTCTTGCCGGACGAAGCACAGTTTAACGTCATGTGTTGAGGACGAAGCGGACGGTTTAACGTCTTGCCGGACGAAGTACAGTTTAACGTCATGTGTTGAGGACGAAGCACTTGGCAGTTTAACGTCTTGCAGCGCGGACGATGGGGGCTAGGCAGTTTAACGTCGTGCAGCTTGGACGGATGTGCAGTTTAACGTCATGCTGGGCATAGGTTGCCGGACGAAGCACTTGGCAGTTTAACGTCTTGCGGCGCGGACGATGTACAGTTTAACGTCGTGCAGGACGTATGGGCAGTTTAACGTCATGCTGGACGAATGCACAGTTTAACGTCATGCTGGACGAATGCATAGTTTAACGTCATGCTGGACGATGATTGCCGCCGATGGGTCCGCGTCACTTCGCACGAGCCTGGAGGGCTGCACGGGAAGACAGCGCACGGTTCGGGCGCCCAGGATGAGGATCATCGGGCGCCACGCAGACGGGTACCCTCAGGGGGTCAAGGGGGACGACCCTGGAAGATTGCGCGCAAAAGAGGAGCTTTGCGCGCAAAACCGCGGGTCGGCGCGCAATCGGGGCGGCTGGCGCGCAATTGGGCCAGCGCCTTGCGCGCGGATGCTTGAGATTGCTCACACCGGGCTTCGGATAGCGCGCGGGGGCAACAGCTCATTCTTTAACGAATGGCCACTAGAAAGAAGGGGGGGTGCGCGCAATCAGGCCGGATTGCGCGCACCCCGGGGGAAATTGCGCGCAAGCGGGTGCTTTTGCGCGCAAAGGCCTTAGGGTGATTTTTTATTCAAATGAAAGGAGCCAGCGGGGATTGCGCGCGAAGGCGGACCCCGAGGCTTTCTTGCGCGAAAGAAAGGAGGTTACCTGAAGTTCGTCATTGCGCGCGGAAGGGGTTGAATTGCGCGCACGAGAGACGTTTCAACTTCCAGCAACCCTTGAAACGTTGGGGGTCGCCTTGTATTTATAGGCAACCCCGGGCGCGGAATCCAGGGTGCGAGCGCGAAATTCTCCTCGCGGGCGCGGAATCGGGCGCGGCGCGCAAGGGAGTCGCGCGGACCCGCGGCGCGCAAAATTGCGCGCCGGACCGGCGCACTGCGCGCATCCCGGGGGGTTTGCGCGCGGAACATCACCTTTGCGCGCGGGCCTCTGAAATTCCGCGCAAGGCCTCCGGGCCCTCCGAAACGTTCTTCCGACTCCAAATATCACTTCGCTTTCCGCATCCGGAGCTTCGTTTGAGAACAACGGACTTTTCCGGCGTCTACAAAAGCCCCCCCTCGGAATCTGATCGGCGAGAGGTCGCAACGATCGGGTTCCGAGGGAGACGCCGGAATGCCGAAGTCCTGGGCGGCGCGGGACTTAGGCGCGCAAAAAAGGGGCGCCGGTCGCGAAATTCGCCGCTGCGGTCGCGCAAAGCGCTTTCCGCGCAGCGCGGACCCGGCCTCGCCTATAAATAGGGGCGCTGGGTCCCGCGTTCCGTACTCTGGCCTTCCGCGCGATAAGCTTCAAAGCTCTCGTGCGCGAAATTGCCTCTTCCGGTCGCGAAATTCGCCCGATCGGCGCGCAAAACCGTCCGGATTTCGCCTGTTTTTGCGCGAAAACCCGGAACTTTGCGCGACAGTCTTCCCAATTGCGCGCCGTCCACTTGGATTGCGCGCCGCCTCTCAAACTTTTCCACCAGCCTCGTCCGATCCCGCACGCTTCATCCCTTAACCCGCACGACTCCCGAATCTTCCGAGATGGTCGCGCACAGAGGAAATGAAGGGGATGCCGCCACTCGCAGAGCCGAGATGGCGACGAACGAGGAGGTTTACGGAGCCAAGGAGATTGTTTCTAACAATCAATCCTTGTTCGACTTACTAACGCCGGCCCAGAAGACATATCCACTGTCGGACAACCTGCCGCTCTGGAACTTCGGCATCCTCGATGAGGTTCCGGTGCCAGGGTTCGAGGTTGATGCGCCGCGAACCTGGGTGACTCGGGAGGACGAGCTTCACCGCTATAACATCACCAACAATGGGCATCCTGCCAGGGAAACCAGGCACTTGGATGTCTACGTCCTGAACCCGAGGACGCGGACCATTGACGGGGGTGAGCCTACTGCGGAGAATTCTCCAGCCCTCTACTCGAGCACATACCGTCAGAGTGTCACTGACGACACCAAGGGCTGGCTGAAGGACTGGGACTTGCGATCTGGGGGCAACTTTACCAGTGAATGGGCCTGGGCGTTCTGGGTACGCCACACTTGCGATCACTTCGCAGAGGAGCTGCGGTACATCGGCCTGTTCGAGGCGGTGTGGACGTCGCAGTTCCACTTCTACCAGCAGTCTGAGCTCGGGCCGGAGCTGTTCACTCGCTGGTCCCCGGATACCAACACCTTCCATCTTCACCATGGGGAGGTCGGCATCGGTCTCTGGGACATCCACTGCATCGGAGGTATCCCGCTGGAGGGCTACCAGTACGATGAGTTCCTGCCACCGAAGAACATCTGGGAGGACAGGTCACGGACTCCCATTCTGACCTGGCATCTTCTTGACCTGGCTTCGCAGCGGCTCGGGATCCAAGACTTCCAGAAGGACATAGCCTACAAGGATTGGTTTGGCCAGTTCCTGGAGCATGACCCGGCGGTCAAGATGCCAGGCAGGGGGAAGCGGTGCCCGACCGCAGCTCAGAGGAGCCGGAACGGGTCGTACTGGCGGGTCCTGGAGACGGGCGATTACCGCTCATGGGGGTACCGCGTCATCGAGGCCCGGGACCCGAACGTCCGGTACGCGGCGTTCCTGGCCGCCTTTCTGAGCGGGTGGCTCCTACCAGTGCGGGGTGCGAGGATGGGCGTCCGCCCGGCGACGCTGGCGATGGCGGGCGCCATGGCTGCCAATAAGAGGTACAACCTCGGGGTCCCAGTATTGGCGAGGCTATATGCCATTCTGGGACGCATCTCACTAGGGGGGTCGCAACGAAGGATCTGTGGGCCCTTTCAGTTCTTCCACGGCTGGGTGGCTGCTCACCTTGGTGGGTATACGTTCCCAAATGCCATTAGTCCTCCGGGCAACGGCCTGCGACCCTCCCTGCTGAACATTGCGGGGGTCGCTCCGATGACCCTCAGTGAGGAGGGCGTGAGGGTTCGGATTGGCAATCATGCCAATTTCAACTTCAGCCCGTTCCTCACTCCCGTCGGCCAGATGATCGACAACGGACAGGGCCCGCTGGAGCAGCATGAATACTTCCTGAACATGCGGGGCGGGGTGCTCGTGGCTCGGATCAACGGGAAGGTGATCTGCGAGCCTTACGTGCCGACCCGGTTCGCCAGGCAGTTCGGGTGTCTTCAGCGGATGCCGAAGAGGGTATTCACCGCTGTCCGGGAGGAGACGAACCCTTGCGTCCTTCGCCAGATGTGGCTGATGTTCGTCGCCTTCGGCTCTGGCGACGTCATCACTCTCCCTCCTACCGGGATCGACGCAGGCTTGGCAACCGAGTATGCCGAACACTGGGCCATCGCGTACCCTGAGGGGCTTCTACGGAAGCCAGTTCGGCGGCTTGAGGTCACCCGTGCGGAGACCGGGCGTCAAGGGAGGAGGCGAGGTGCCGCCACACGGGGGAGAACGGAGGCGCGCCAAGCAGCGGGGCCGGCGCGAGCAGGGACTTCGGCGGCGGGCGCATCGCAGGCTGCCGCCACGACCTCGGCGCCCAGAGAGGGGGCGCATGCGGCGGTCGAGGAGCGGCCCGGGAAGCAGGTGAGGCGTCTGCTCGAACCCTCCCACGATGCGGTCTTCCCGGCGCTGTGGTCGGCCTGGATGAACCTGCGGCAGTCACTGGGGACCGACGTCATCTGGCGAAAGATACTCAGAGAAGGAATCTATCTGCCAGAGGTCGGGCGCCTCCAGATCACCGACAGGGTGGACTTCAACCGGCAATATGCATATCTGACGGCCATGGATGAGTACGCGCGCCAACGTGGTCAGCGTGCGGAGCCATCCCTTCTGGTGAAGGTGATGCTCGGTCTCGAGCCCGCTCCAGAACAGCTGCCGCCGGGAGAAGATGACAGTAGCGACTCCGAGGAGGAGGAGGAGACGGGGGAGGATGAAGGCTCCGAGGGAAGGTCCCATCGGGGGAGCCCACGGGAGAGTGGCGAGGTGGCCGGCTCTGACAACGTTGATGTCACTGAGCTCCTCGAGGTCCGCTTCTATCCCTACTCAACTTGCTTCATCCATTCTCTTATGCAGCTTCTAACCTGTTTCTCCATCCTTCTCAGGAGCACACGGATGTCGGTCAGGCGTCCTCAACAGGAGTAGGAGAGGCGCCAGCAGGACAAGGCGGGGGCCAGGCACCCATTATCGAACTGTCAAGCGCTAAGGGGTCCCCTGCTGCAACTGTTCCTGCGGCGACCGGGGTAGCGGAAGATGACGCTCCGAACTCCCGTAAGTCTCCCTACTTTACTGCTGGTGCTTGCCATTGACGATCCGTGACTAACCATGGCATGCCCCGCGCAGTGATCTCAACATTGGAGGCTCGTCGGGTTGCCGAACCCGGGCCATCTACGAGTGGACCAGTGGTGGACATGCCGCCTGCTCCGGAACAGACCTTCCAAACCGAGCCGGCCCCATCAACTGCTGATCAGGGGGCTCCGGACGCCGGCGGTGCTGACATCGGAGAGAGGTTGGGGGCTGACGAGGGTGTCGGCGCCACTGGGGAGAGAGAAGAAGGTTGCCCGGATGTTGGGGAACCTATCCCTCGTGAGGACCTCCCAGGGGCGGACCCTGCAGCAGACCTGCTGGCTGCCTTCCCTGCTTACCGGCCTGCCGACCCCGAGGAGATGGATGACTCGGACGCGGAGGCGGTCGAGGATAGCCGGGTAACGCGACGCAGGGGGTGGAAGTGCATCCAGCGCTTCCTCAAGCGAGACCCATCGGAATGGCTGGGGCGCATGGGATCACTTCAGACCTGGCTGCGCTTCCTGTGTGCCGGGGGAGCTGATGCTCAACGCCTCCATCTGACGGTCCGTGATTTCATGGCCGAGAAGATGCGCGAGAGCCGCCGGTGTGCCGACGTCGCACAAAGTCGGGACATGTCGGAGAGCACGCAGGCGCTCATCGCGGCAGAGCAGGAAGTCCGGCGCCTCGAAGGGCAGGCGGCAGAGAAGGAGGCCTTCGTCGCAGCATGTACCGAGCTTGTGGAGCAACTATCGGCACAACTGATCGACGCTCAGGTACAGTTGACGGAGGCGGGCCAATAGATGGTCACACTCCAAGTCGAGCGGGAGCGCGCACAGGCCAGGATTGACGAACTGCGTGCTGCGACCGCCGACGAGGAGAGGGCACGCAGAGAACGAGAAGCAGCCCTGGAGGCCGCCAGCCAAAGGGTAGTGGCATTAGAAAGACTTATCCAGCACGCTAATCCCTAGGGGCTTTGTTTTTTTCCATTCCTAGAACACTTTGCCTCCGTTATTCAATATTTCGATCCATTTGTATGAATCAATATATATATCTGCGTCTTTCGGTTTAATATGCTCAACCACAATTCGTTGTCTTGCGGGAGTGTTAACCGAGCATCAGGCATCCATAATTGGGCCTGGGTTTCTGGAGAAAAGAGGGAGGTCATTCCTAAGAAAGGAGACCTCAGACCTAATCAATGTACCATCCCCCCAACCTGTTCCAACACACGAGCGGGACAATGCTAGGGGCGTTGAGATATTATCCGAACATAGGGAAATGAGAAAAGGTGAATCGTGTGTCCCGAATCCAGACATCCACAACGGTCGGCCTTCCAGGAAATGCCCAAGACGGTAGGCGGACAGTGGATCGACCATAACAACTGCAATAGACGGACCGAAAAAGGCCATCATTCATATTGCAGGAGGCGGACCACATGTCATCATGAATACCGCTTTGGGGTTCCTTCAGACACAAGGGTGGAAAATCCAGATCAACAGGGCATGCGAAGCGTGGGGCGAAGTGACGATTTGTTCGGACAGAATCCAACGCTCTCAAAATTGCGCCACCGTGGGGAAAACGTATTAGGTGGATGCACTAATCTGGCCGTGAGTCACCTCAATTCTCAGACAGCACCTCTCTGACGAGGAAACTGTCGCTTCCCATCCTTGCGATGGGGCATCCCGAGCTGAATCGGGGAGAATATCACAACTGCACCACTCTACCCGAAGTCAGGCCAGACGGCCGGCGACGAGGAGGGGGGGGACTTATCGATCCCTGAGGCTGGACCCGAGTCGAAATGCCCGGGCGTTCCTACGTACTCCATCAGGCTGGAGATCAAGCCACACGTAGTTCTGTGAGTGCAGTTTAACGTCATGCAGGACGTAGGACCCCATTTGGGGTAGATCTTAGTTTAGGGTCTTAGAGCTTGGACCATAAGGGCTGGATCTTAGTTTAAGGTCTTAGAGCTCGGACCATAAAGGTGGAGGATCTTAGTTTAAGGTCTTAGAGCTCGGACCATAGGGCTAGAGGATCTTAGTTTAAGGTCTTAGAGCTCGGACCATAAGGGCTAAAGGATCTTAGTTTAAGGTCTTAGAGCTCGGACCATAAGGGCTAGATCTTAGTTTAAGGTCTTAGAGCTCGGACCATAAGGGGAGATCTTAGTTTAAGGTCTTAGAGCTCGGACCATAAGGGGAGATCTTAGTTTAAGGTCTTAGAGCTCGGACCATAAGGAGAGATCTTAGTTTAAGGTCTTAGAGCTCGGACCATAAGGAGAGATCTTAGTTTAAGGTCTTAGAGCTCGGACCATAAGGAGAGATCTTAGTTTAAGGTCTTAGAGCTCGGACCATAAGGAGAGATATTAGTTTAAGGTCTTAGAGCTCGGACCATAAGGACTCAAAGCACGCCACATCGTGGTCATATCCCCTGGATATGCGAAGATGCACTGAGAGATAGTGTCAAGAGTGTCGAGGTTTCGCCTGGTCAGAATGGGAGGTGGAAAATGTGAATCATGCGGCCATTCACTCAAGGACTGGGGGCACCGGTGTAACGATATGGGAGTACTGCCGACCGTGGCGGAAAAGCAGCATCAATATCGCACTAACCGTTGGTGGAATGAGGCAGCAAACGAGCATCGACCGCTCAATCGCAGGATTCATATCGATTTGCTGCCCGAGGCCATTGGGGGTACCGGCCCGAGTCGGTGGGAGAGCACTGAGGCATTGTGTCCGAACCGTTCACGGGGGCTCCACCCAGGGCGTAGACGATGGGTCCGAATGAAAGGGAGCACGAAGCCTGAAAAGTGGAGGAAACCTGACCAAGCGGATCCTGACCCTCCTGGCAATAAACCAGAGTACTCTTGACACCGGTGGACCACGGCAAGGGGTCGGGGAACACGCCTTGAGGGTGACCTGAAGGCGGCGGATTTCCCAGAGAAGGGGGAATCTCTAAGAGGTGGGGGGCTGGACCCGGAGTTTCAAACATCCGGGCGTTCCTACGTATCCCATAAGGATGGGAATCAAGCCGCACGTAGTTCTTGAAGCGCGGTGCAACACAATCGGGCACCAGCGCGGGGAAGAGTGCGGGTCTGACCCTCGCACACATAAGGAGCGGCATTTGATATTTCTTGTTTGTCCTTAAGATGAATGGGTTTTCTTTGTGCGGCGACATGCCTGTGATTGAGAAATCTCTGGCGTCGCCGCAATAATCAAGCCATGGAAGGCATTGATGAATGGCGTGGTCATTAACCAGCGCCCAACATGAGTGTCCCCTGAGGAGGACATCACGATGCAGTGCCGTTTTTTCGTCGGGCGGCCAAGACGATCACAGTTTACGGTCGTGTGGTAGGACCAGACAACACAGTTTAAGGTCGTGTGGTTCGGACCATGGAGGAATCCGCTTATTGCGGTACGGCAGACACGGCGGGGGTGGGAACATACCCAGCCCTGCGGTCACGCACGATTCCAGGAGAAGAGTCTTGGGATAGGGGTCTGCATATGTCCATCACCCGAGGGGCAGAGATGCTAGCCTCCAGATATACTGGGCCCAGAACGCAATTGTTTGGGCGACTCCCTCCTCCTTATGGGGACGAGGGTCCAGCTACGCATGGCCCTTAGGGAGGATATCTGCATATATCCTTGGTGCTCAGATCATGGGAGCCTCGAACGACATCATTACCCTGGTTGGTCTGCCTAACGTGTAGAGGCGTACCGGAGGTCAGTATGAAGAGAGTGTCAAGATTCCACTACAACGCACAAAGGCGGAGTGTGATGAGGACTGCGCAACCAATGTTCAGAGCCTGAGAGAGCTGACATGGCGATCAAGGACGTTGCTGACGCATTCGCAACACAACATCCGATCGCGTCAGCCTAAGACGGGGCAAGCAAATGAGCATCAACCGCTCAATCGCAGGATTCATATCGATTTGCGGCCCAAGACCCACCGGTAAATCGACCCGGAGCGGTGGGAGAGCACTGAGGCATCGTACCCAAACCGCTAACGAGGATCCCTTTGAGTGAAGGCTCGAACAAGAGGAAGCGCGGGGCCTGACAAGCAACACAGGACTTGTCGGGATTGAATCTGACACTACGAGTCATAGACCGAAGCACCCAAAACATGTTAACAGATCTCCGAAAAGGGTCGGAGGACTCACCCTGAGAGCAACCGAAGGGGGGCAGATCCCCGTGATCAACCAAGAGACGGGGCTGGACCTGAGACACAAGCGTCCAGGCGGTCCTACGTATCCCATAAGGATGGGAATCAAGCCATACGTAGTTCTGGAAAGGCAGTTTAACGTCATGCAGGACGATGAGGGGTGTGAGGTAGTCCCACACACGGGGGAGGCGTACGGCGCGGCCAGTAGACCGACGTGAATGAGGACATAATCCCCCGCTCACGCGATACGCCTCGCACAAAAAGGAGGGGAACTGGGGCCAGAGGCCCAACGCGGGATAGGGATTCCCGGGAAATGGGGCTGGGCCTGAAACATAATGTCCAGGCGGTCCTACGTATCCCATAAGGATGGGAATCAAGCCATACGTAGTTCTTGAAGTGCAGTTTAACGTCATGCAGGACGATGAGGAAAAAAGAAGGGGGGAGCAGAAGGCATCCCCAAACGTGGAGGGGGGCGTACAGCGTGACGAGCAAACCGACGTGAATGAGGGCATAGCCCCGCACTCACACCATACGCCGCACACCCGGGGGCAACTGGGCCAAGGGCCCGAGATGGGATGAAAATTCCCGAAGGATGGGGCTGGGCCTGAAACACGAGGGTTCAGGCGGTCCTACGTATCCCATAAGGATGGGAATCAAGCCGCACGTAGTTCTTAAGTGGCAGTTTTACGTCATGCAGGACGAATGCTGAACAGTTTAACGTCTTGTAGCTCGGACGTAGTGCAGTTTAGCATCATGCGGGACGAAGCACTTGGCAGTTTAACGTCTTGCAGCGCGGACGAATGCTGAACAGTTTTAACGTCTTGTAGCCTGGACGAATGCAGTTTAACGTCGTGCAGGACGAGGTGACACTCAGGCAAAGTATTGCTTGAGGAACCTAGCGTTGGTGGGAGGAGTGACACCCTCACCATCCATAGTCGCTAGGGAGTACGCGCCATTGGGATAGACCTTGTGGACAACAAAAGGTCCCTCCCACTTGGGCTCCAACTTGGGCGGCTTCCTGCCGGGGATCATCGGTGCTCTTAGGGCTAGCACTAGATCACCCTGCAGGAAGGAGCGGAGGCGAACCTTCTTATTGAAAGCTCGAGCCATCCTGCTTTCATGCCTCTCCAAGTTGTGCAAAGCGCGAAGTCTATTCTCATCCAGTGCTTCCAACTCGACTAGACGGGCTTCAGCAACTCTGTCCGGCGCTTGCTGGTCGTAGACCGCAGTGCGCAAGGACGGTAACTGGATCTCGATGGGCAGGACGGCCTCAGCTCCATACACCAGGGAATAAGGGGTCATCTGGGTGGAATTGCGAGTCGTCGTCCGATAAGCCCAGAGGGCGTTGGGGAGCTTGTCCGGCCAACTCTTCTTGTTCTGACCAACCATCTTTTGCAGAATGTTAGAGAGGGTTTTGTTAAACGCCTCGATCTGTCCATTCGCCTGCGCATGATAGCGAGATGTATGGTTCGAGCGGATGTTATACTTGGCGTACAACTTCTTCAACTCGGCTGCTCGGAAATTGGTTCCGTTATCCGTGAGGATAGCGTGAGGCACTCCAAATCGATAGATGATGTTGGAGGTCACGAAGTCAGCGATCGAACAGGATTTGACCTCTCTGAGCGGAATCGCTTCTGCCCATTTGGAGAAGAAGTCCGTGGCGGTCAGAATGAACCGGCACTGGCGAGCTGTCGCCGGCGGGTAAGGTCCCACAACTTCCAGTCCCCAGACTGCAAAGGGCCAGGAATACCTTGTGGTATGGAGAGGCTCCGGCGGCCGATGCACAAAGTTCGCATGAACCTGGCACGCATGGCACCTCCTGGCGTACTCGATGCAGTCATGGATCATAGAGGGCCAGAAGTATCCCAACCTCCGAATCTGGTGGGACAGCTTCGGCCCAGTCTGGTGGGCGCCACATGAACCAGCATGAACCTCTTGCATGACTCGTGGGATCTCGACTCCCTGAAGGCAACGGAGGAGAACACCATCAAACCCGCGCTTGTAGAGGATCTGCTCCAGACCGGGACTGCTCTGGAGGACAAACTGCGATGCGCGGCGTCGAACTCGCTCGCGCTCGGCCCGATCTGACGGAAGAATGCCATGTTGGAGGTACTCAACCAAAGGCGTCCTCCAATCAGGGGCTGATCCGACTGCTATATCTGGGGTACTCGGGGCTCCGGGCATAGGGGCAACCGTGGTGAGATTACTTACCAACGGGCCGCGATCTTCTTCCGGGATAACGGGAGCGATGAGCCTGCGGCGCGTCACGCGGACGATCAGGTTGTCCTGTTCAGGCTCCGCAAGTGACGCAGCAAGGCTGGCCAAAGCATCTGCTCGACCGTTCTGCGACCGGGGAATATGGACAATTTCTGGCCGAGAAGGGAACCGGGCCATCAGAAGGAGGGTGCACTCCAACAATGGCACAAGTTCCGGCTTCCTGACAACATAGTCGCCATTGATCTGCTTAACGACCAGCTCGGAGTCCCCTTTCACACACAGATGGGGCACGTCGATCTCGAGAGCTAACTCGAGGCCGGTGATGAGGGCATGGTATTCCGCCTCATTGTTGGTACAGCCCTCTGACAACAGGAAAGAGTATGGCAGCACGGCTCGCTCCGGGGTAATGAAGACGATGCCCAAGCCCACTCTATTGAGCTTAGGATTATCGAGTCTTCTACCGGTGGGGCTCCGGGAGGCACCGTCAAAGTGCATCTGCCAGCATGGATCGGCTCGATCAACCGAGAGAATGGTCTCATCAGGAAAGCCTATATCCAGCGGCTGATCCGCGGAGGTCGGGTGAGCGGCCAGAAAGTCTGCCAACGCTTGCCCTTTGATGGCCTTCTGAGACACATACCTGATGTCGAACTGCTGGAGAATCACAGCCCACCGCGCTAGACGGCCAGTCAACATAGGTCGGCTCAGGATATATTTCAACGGGTCTACCCGAGAAACCAACTGTACCTCATGGTGCTGCAAGTAGTGCCGTAATTTCTGTACGGCAAATACGAGCGCCAGACAGCTCTTCTCGATGGGGGAATACCTAACCTCCGCATCGAGGAGCATGCGACTGAGGTAATAGAGGCTATTCTCTGTTCCCTCGTTGTTCTTCTGGGCGAGAAGGGCACCCAGGGACCGTTCCAGGGCGGTCACATAAAGGACCAGCGGCTTTCCGGATACGGGCGGCATTAGGACCGGAGGTTGAAGCAGGTACTGCTTGATTTCCTCGAAAGCGGTCTGACACTCTTTATCCCATACATAGGTGGCACCTTTCTTCATAAGCCGAGAAAAGGGCTTACACTTGCCGGCCAGATTCGCGATGAATCGGCGTATATAGGCTAAGTGGCCTTGGAACCCTTGCAGTTCCCGGACGGTACCCGGGGGAGGCATCTGGCTAATCGCCCTGATTTTCTCTGGGTCGATCTCAATACCCCGGTATCTTACCACAAATCCAAGGAACTTTCCGGAGGTGACCCCAAAGGCACACTTCAACGGGTTCATCTTCAGGCAGCGAGACCGGAGGAAGCTGAACACTTTCTCAAGATCTTTGAGATGGTCCTGACGCTGGCGCGATTTGACAACCAAGTCGTCGACGTAGCATTCCACCAGTGTGCCGAGGATTGGCTTGAATATGCGGTGCATCGCCCGTTGATAGGTGGCACCTGCATTCTTCAGGCCGAAAGGCATGACCCGGTAGCAAAAGGTACCTTGGGGGGCCCTGAAGGTAGTGAACTCCTCATCCTCAGGGGCCATCCGAATCTGGTTGTATCCGGAGTATCCATCCATGAAGGAGAGGGCTTGGAACCCTGCCGTGGCATCAATCAACAGCTCTGTCACTGGAAGGGGAAAATCATCCTTCGGACAGTGGCGGTTGAGATCGCGGAAGTCGATGCAGACTCTAATCTGCCCGTTCTTCTTCCTGACCGGCACAATGTTGGCCAGCCATTTGGGGTACTGAACTTCCCTCACGAAGTTGGCTTTGATAAGCTTGTCAACTTCGGCCTCAACCATGACACCATGGGATGGGTGCATCTTCCTGGGAGGCTGCTTGAACCCGCGATGGTTCGCCGGGAGACCAAGGCGGTGGACGGCTACCTGAGGATCTAGCCCCGGCATCTCGTCATAGCCCCAAGCGAACACATCACGGTGCTGCCTGAGAAAGTCCACGTACTGCTGCCGCTCCTCAGAGGGCATGGCGACACTAACCAACGTGGGTCTTGGATCGGCCTCGGTTCCAAGGTTCACCTGTATTAACTCATCGACCGTGGCGGGGACGCCCTCCTCAAAGGCTGGGGGTGCGTCTTCCATACCCTCTCCACTCGGGGAGGGATCATCCACGGGAGAGACTGCGTTGGAAACTGCATTGGGGCTACCAGGTCCTGCTGGGCCACTGGTGCTGGCGCGGGCGTTCGCGGTCATCTCATCAGGAGACTCGCGGACCGTCAAGACCATGGCGACGTCCAACCGGTGAATCGGGAGGACGTAAGCGTCATCCAGACCTGCCCAGGGATCGCTCGCAACAGCGACAGGCTCAACCTCACCTGCCAGGATCTGCTTATCCTTGCTCTTGTAATAGTCCGCGTCCAGATAGCGGGCTTCACATGAGGCAAAAGGAGAGGCATCTCCTTGAAGCACGCCTACTCGACCATTAAGGGAGTATTTGAGGCATTGGTGGTATGACGAGGGAACCGCCGCGTGAAGGTGGAGCCATGGCCTGCCCATCAATGCGTTATACGCAGTGTCCTGAGAGACTACCATGAATTCGGTGTTGGCAACCAAGTCACCGAACTGGGTCTTCAAACGTATCTTGCCGACCGGGGTTTGCTCGGTGCGGTCGTACCCCTGGATCCTGAGGTCGGAGGGAATCAAGTCATCCTCAGACAACCCCAATCTCCGGAGCGTCCGAGTTGGAATCAGGTTAATCCCGGACCCCGTGTCGACAAGACAACGCCGGACTTCAAGGCCATTGAACTGGCCAGTGACATACAGCGGACGAATGTGTCCCTGTATAGGAGGGTCTTCATCCTTACCAGAGAACGAGATAACTGCCTGACATTCGGCGTCCTCGATCATTTCGGCGTGAAAGGCCTCTGCAGCCGCAACCTCTGTCTCAAACTGGAGGGGGCTCTTCAGGGCTTCAGTGAGTGCCTCGCGCATCTCAGATGACATGCGCAGAGCCTCAAGGATGGAGAGCCTTGCTGGGATGTCGGCCAAGTGCTTCAGGACATCATACTTTTTGGCCAAGCGCGAGCTCCTGGTTACAGGAGGTTGCTCTGCGGTTGGTGGCATGACGGGCCTTGCCGGTTGGGTCGGCGGCCGACTGGTGCTTGGCGCATCCTGCTGTTCACTGGTCGCAGTCCGGGAAATGGTCACCGTACTGGAGTCAGGAGGCCGGGATGGACTTGTGGCAGGGCGGAGCTGGTCGCGACGCGGCTGAGGCGGTTCTGCCTGGTCCCACACCACAAACAGTGGCGGAGGTGAATCCGTCATCCCCGGATGGGGAGCCTGCGCACGTTGAGCTCGATCTTGAGCCTGCTGCCTAGTCTCAGTGGCGTGCACGGCCTGGCCGGAGGTACCGACGGCTGTGCCCCGGCGACTCCTGCTGCTGCGGTTCTTCCGACGGTGGCGACGACCGGGGACACTAGGGAGGTCCACCTGGTGTTCTTCAACGTCGGGAACCGAAAAGGGATTTACCAGCTCGACGGTGTTAACCGAAGCGTACCCAATACCGTCATCGGACGAGTCATCCATCACCGGGCGGATCCGAGGAGGGACCCCCATCTCCGGGGGCATGAAATCGCCGAGAGTACGGGATAGTGGCGGAACTGGCGGGGCGCGTTCTTCCTTCTTGCGCTGCCGCCGTTTGCTCTTCTTGGAAGAGGCAGGCTGGGACGACGACGCCGAAGCAGCACCCGCAGATTCTGGGGGCTCAGGCTAATTCGAGCGCGCACGGATGATTCCCTGGGCGCGAATGGTCGTCTTGCGGGCCATCCAGTTATTGTACTTCTGGGATCCGCGGTTGGAGACCAGCTGCCATTCGTCCTCGTTGCCACTATCGTCATCTGATCCCACGAATACGCCCGCCACTTGTGCTGGAGCTGGGCCCAACCTGATTACATTGTTGTTAATCTGGTCTTGGAGCCAGTCCTTGAACACATAGCACCGCTGGATGGTGTGCCCCAGGGCTCGATGGTAGGGGTAGTAGCGGGGGTTATCCGTGAGATGTGCCTCCTCTGGCTTCCAACACTCAGGCAGTCGCACAATCCTCTGCTCCAGGGCGCTCCGGAAATAACCGGGGACCTGATCCTCATGGAATGAGTACGTCAGGTGTCGCGGGCCCCTGGGAGCGCGGTCTTGACGAGGGGCTGGAGGGGCCTGCCGAGGAGGTGGACCCTGATTATCTCGCCTAGGTTGTGGCGGTACATTACGCGGAGGGGCCGACCGGTTCTGAGGCTGCCGTTGTTGGGCCGGGAACTGAGCCCGTGGAGGCGGATTCCTGTGAGGCTGCGGAGCTGGCCTCACCGGCAGCAGCTCCAACGGCCTGGGAGCCTCTATCTGGGCCACAGCAGCGGGCTCAGCCCTGCTGGCTCTCCTTGCAGGATTCATAGGAGGCAGCGGGCGTGCCTGGCTGGCCTGTTGCAGGGCTTCCTCAAGACGTTGAGCCTTGTCTGAGAAGTCCCTGAACCCTCCGGGGTAGTTCTGAGTAATCAGGGAAGGGACCAGCTCGGTCTTGACGTTCCCGACGCACATTGTCAGCAACTGCTCCTGAGTCAATGGCATGTCAAGGGAATACGTGAGACCCTTCCATCGGGCGACGAAGTCCGCGACTCGCTCATCAGGCCTCTGCTTGCACTTGAAGAGGTCTGCGATACTCGTCTTCCGGGTCGTGGAACTGAACTGGTAGAGGAACTGTCTACGGAGGTCCTCCCAGCTGGTTACCGACCCGACGGGGAGCTGGCTGTACCAGACAAATGCTGGCCCTTCCAGTGTCTGAACAAAGCAGCGAAGCTTAGCGGCCTCCTGCTGCGCCGGAGTTCCCAACATAGGCCCGCACCTCGAGTTGAAGTGGGCTAAATGCTGTGGCGGATCTCCAGTCCCGTTGAAGGGGGCGAAAGTGGGATTCCCGAATCCCGGAGGCGCCGGCATATCATCCACCCATGCTGGGTAGGGCTTGCCGTCCGGTGGGATCGCCACCTGCCGAGTCTCCAAGGCTTCCAAGCGGGCAATGAGTGCCGCCATCGGATCGTCCGGACATGGGTTCCAGTCCTGGCGAGGATCTCTAACCACGAGCGCATTGCATGGCCCTTCAATCGGGTCGTCGACCGGGTCGTCGAACTCGGCAGCTCGTGGGATGGCGGGCGGAACGGCCCTTGGGGCAGCGGGAGGAATCCGAGCGGGATCTCTCAGGTAGTCACGCCGCTCGGGAGGGTGTGGCGAAACATACCGCGCCCTCTTGCCGTAGGCAATGGCCTCTCTCCTGTCGGCGAACACGGCGTAATCACGGTTTCCCGGGAGAGTCTCATCGAGGGGTGGTTGTTCCGGTCCCTGCTGTCCTGGCCTGGGATCACCGTAGTCAGGCCGCCGTTCTGCAGCGCGCTCGGCGAGGAGCTGGTCAACCAGCCTCTTCTGTTCGGCGAGCTGCTGACGTAGCGTAGCCTTCTCGGGATCCTCCTCTGCCCTCCGCATGGAGGCAGATGGGTCGGCGGGCCTTATAGCCTCACTGTGCTCTTTTCCTTTGCTGACGTTTCGGCTCAACGTCAGTGCTTCAGTGGGCGCGGGGAGCCCCAGGAGGTTCCTCTGATGACGAGTAACTCTCACTGATGGATCTGACGACGGCTTGTCTTCGGGGGGGAAGCCCCCGTCGAGAAGTTCCAAGTCGTTCCCCTCTCCCGACAGGTCAGCCATATTGACTGTTCCTGTCCCTGGGGATATACCCTCAGGGCCACCCAGCGAATCGGGCTGTCGGCGGATCACACTGAAGCGTAGGGCAGCGTACTGCCCCCATCCACGGATATACACGTGGGGAGTGGCTTCCTCGATAACTTTGCGGAGTACTTGAAAACACTCGACGCATCGTTGTTGGAGGGCCTCGTGGTGCCCAAATGACCCGGGGTGCCGAACCGCGGGGAGCATGGCCAGGTCAATTTGACGGCACTGCTCACCAATATCCTCCAGGTGCGCTTGACTCCCGGGGTATGGCATTTGTAGGCAGTGAAGACGGGAGTGAGTCTCCCGGAGAGTTCGGCGGAAGCATTCGAACTCATCCGGGGTGAGCGATTCGGGTGCATCAAAGCCCGGTCCAGCGACTGGCCAAAACTTCTCAGGGAAGTGGCCCTCTGCAAGGACGGTCCAGAAGCTCCACGATTCAAACTCGGGACCCAGATCTCCTTGGTCCTCTTCCATGGCTGGGAACGGACGGGGAACTGGTAGTGGTGCCGAGGCGGGCCGTCGGGCCGACGGGCTGGCCGGCGGCGAATACGGCGAGCAGGCCGATTGGCCTCCATATCCCGGGCCTCCCCCTGAGGGTGGCGGTGCCCCAGCTACCACATCACGATAGGACGGGCCGGCGAGCAAACATCCTGCCGTAGCATCGGTGCTCGCCGAGGGTGCACCAGATCGTGGTTCGACCGTCGATCCCCAGATAAAGTCTCCGGCTTCTCTGATCGGGGCGGAAGGCACTTCCGGAGGGGCCGGTACCAACCGCAAGCTTGATCCTTGGGGGTCTACCAGGCCCTCGTTACTCCGGATATACCTTAGGAGAGAAGCGGGGATCACATCGATCTCGCTCTCGGGGAGCACGAGGCTGACGTGCCGCATTCCTACCCCTGCCCTTGACTGGCGGGATTGGGGAAGGGGCTCTGTCGCCGAATCGTACTCCGCCTCTGAGTCAGAGAAGCAAACCGGTCGGATCTCTGTCCGGAATTCCGTAACATTATTCCCTCGGCGTCGACGCCTTGCCTTCCTGCCCCTGGGTGGTTCTTCGGGGCAGGGCTGACCTCTGTCCTGGCATCCTCCGGCCGCACTGGTGCTGGGGCCAAGAGGACTGGGAACCAAGGTGCGAGGGGCACCGGGACAGATATCAAAGGGGACGCGGGGAGAGATGATTCCGGGCAGGCCTCCGGGCCGGGATCGGAAGGTGGGATGACCCATGCCTCCTGGATCGGCCACACAGAGTAGATCCTGCCGGTGAATAGCGCTACCGCGAGGTGGTCCGCGGTGGCTACTACCAGTGCCAGCAACCGGGAGAGTCGACCCAACCTGCCTTTGGGGCGGTCGGGGCCTCGATCCAGGTCGGGCATAGGAGTTCCCCCGCTCAGGATGCACAGAGGCCTGGCGACTGGAGCCAGTGGTGGCTCGGGCCAATGCGGCCGCTGTTGCTAGAGCCCCAAGGTGGGCATCCTCTTCCGCTCGTGCCCGACGTTGGCGTCGAGACAGACGAGTCGGGATGAGCGGCGCGGGCAGGTGGAGAGCCTGTTCCTCGACTTGAGGGGCCTGGCGGCGATGTCGTCGTGGCCTGGCGGGAGCCCTTATCGTGGATCCCTGGAGCGGACCTCGGACAGGGTGATCCCGGGCATCTCCCACCTCATCCGCGTAGGGAAGGGAACTGTCAGAGCGCTCCGGGGATAAGCTCCCGAAGCGGTTGGACGTTGAGGTAGGCAGCGGTGCCTCCCTGCGCGGCCCTCGGGGGCGGCGGTGGTGGCGAGGCGCAGCCTCCTCGAGGTCTAGGCGAGCCATTTCCCTAGTGGGGATGACTCCCTCTTCCTCGTATCTCCGCACCAGGGTGTTGATCACCCTTCTCTGGATGACCTCCGAGGGGGAGAGAGGGCGTGGTCGTCCCGCAATTGCGGCTGCTGGGACGGCTGCGGAACGGGCGGGACCGCGCGGAGTAGCCGCGTCGGTGTTTCCCCTGTCCCTGCGCCAGTGGGCGGGTGGCGATCGGGCACTGGATCGGGCGACCTGATTTCTGAAAGCAGGGAGAAAGACCCATTAACACTGACAGGAAAAAGGAATCGACAACCAACCATTAGCGCCACGACGCCTTCCGTGGGGGGAACCCAGGCCCTCGACGTTGCGAGACGGAGTGCCCGATTTCACTTCCCCAGCCCCTGGCGGGTAAGACTGAATGCTTGGCCGGGCAACATGCCGGTCTTCCAACACCTCTGAAAGCCATCGGTCTTCATGTCGAGGAGAAGAGATTCACGTCGGGTTCACCATTTTTCTGTTTCGGTGCGGATGTGCGTCGGGTTACGCTGTTCCGCCAGGACGCGTTCGCGCGTGCACCCGTCAACCCGAGGGGATGGGCGCGCGGCTTGTGGTCCCGCAGTCCCACTTTCCAAGGGCGGGCGGCATCCGTCCCTTATTCAGGGGCGTCTGCTCCTTGATCGAAACCGGGATGATGGGATGTCGGCTCCTCCTTCCTTGGACGTCTCCTCGGAACTTGTCGCCTAATCCGGGTCTCCCTCATAGACTTAAGAATGTTCGTGAATCTCGTTCCCGGCGCCATATCTTCATGGACACCGGTTAATTACGCTGCTTCCGCCCGGACGTTCCAAGGAGTCTGGGCGGGGCAGCAACCTGCGGTGAGAAGGCCGGGTGGCTCTGGGTGCTGGGGGCGTGTCGTAACACTGCGGCTCTGCACATCTGTCTTCCGTCCCTAATAGGGCTTCTCGAAGGCATGATGGCCTGAGGCATCCCGTACTAGGTGCGGGGAACTGTGTCACCTGAGGTTTTCCTCAGCTTCCCATGTTTAACACGGGGTATGCCGCGAATTTAACGTCCAGCGGGGACGGCATCGGACCGATCAACACGAAAAGTGGATCAGATGACAGAACCCCTTGCGGGGAACCTCCGACGCTGGGGCCAACACATGGGCGGCTTCCCAAGTAACGTGGAGTGGAGTGAAGTGGCATGACCCCACCGGGATGTGGCGGCCCGGGTAAGGATCAGGATGGATGATGGAGTAAAGAGCTTGGACCCCAGAGGGGCTTCCTACGTACCGCGCGTTAACACGGATCAAAGTCAACGTAGTTCGGGCATGCAGTTTAACGTCATGCTGGACGTCGGCAAGCCGACTCACGAAGAGGTCTAGGCCGCCGGGCGGAGGATTGAACCGAACCACCTCGCACAGAGGGGGATGGAACGGCCGGGTGGATCACAGTTTCACGTCATGCTGGACGATAAAAGGGGAAATGGGAAAGGGGGCTGTGGGGAGGCACCGTGGAGATACACACGGGCAGTCTCCCACAGGGGCGGATTCATAGGTGAATCAACGCAAGCGTGGACCCTGGAGGGGTCCACTGATGGACGAACCGACGTAAATACGACCGGGACGACCAGGTGGTGGGCTTGGACCTCGGGGAGGCTTCCTACGTACCCTGTATAGAAGACAGGGATCAAAGTCCACGTAGTTCATTCTGTCAGGACTTACGCACTTGGGGCAGCCCGGATGCTGCAAAACTCAGTTGGAAGGGACTTGGACCGAAAGCGGAAGACACCTCGATCCCAGTCAGACCCTCTACTGGCTTCGGCAGTGGGGAGGCGCAATGGAGATACACATGTGCAGCCTCCCACGAGGAACTAGGGGTTTGTAATACCCTGCCCCCGTAGGGAAAAGCCACTCCCATTAAATCGTCCCAAAAGGGGGACAATCCCGACATCCCTGCAGAGACGAGCGGGTGGGGGCCACGTCCAAACCGGGGGAGACCCTGCGTGCAGAGCACGGGATCAGGTTGCGGACGGTTTAGCGTCTTGCCAGACGAAGTACAGTTTAACGTCGTGTGTTGAGGACGAAGCGGACGGTTTAACGTCTTGCCGGACGAAGCACAGTTTAACGTCATGTGTTGAGGACGAAGCGGACGGTTTAACGTCTTGCCGGACGAAGTACAGTTTAACGTCATGTGTTGAGGACGAAGCACTTGGCAGTTTAACGTCTTGCAGCGCGGACGATGGGGGCTAGGCAGTTTAACGTCGTGCAGCTTGGACGGATGTGCAGTTTAACGTCATGCTGGGCATAGGTTGCCGGACGAAGCACTTGGCAGTTTAACGTCTTGTGGCGCGGACGATGTACAGTTTAACGTCGTGCAGGACGTATGGGCAGTTTAACGTCATGCTGGACGAATGCACAGTTTAACGTCATGCTGGACGAATGCACAGTTTAACGTCATGCTGGACGATGATTGCCGCCGATGGGTCCGCGTCACTTCGCACGAGCCTGGAGGGCTGCACGGGAAGACAGCGCACGGTTCGGGCGCCCAGGATGAGGATCATCGGGCGCCACGCAGACGGGTACCCTCAGGGGGTCAAGGGGGACGACCCTGGCAGATTGCGCGCAAAAGAGGAGCTTTGCGCGCAAAACCGCGGGTCGGCGCGCAATCGGGGCGGCTGGCGCGCAATTGGGCCAGCGCCTTGCGCGCGGATGCTTGAGATTGCTCACACCGGGCTTCGGATAGCGCGCGGGGGCAACGGCTCGTTCTTTAACGAATGGCCACTTGAAAGAAGGGGGGGTGCGCGCAATCAGGCCGGATTGCGCGCACCCCGGGGGCAATTGCGCGCAAGCGGGTGCTTTTGCGCGCAAAGGCCTTAGGGTGATTTTTTATTCAAATGAAAGGAGCCAGCGGGGATTGCGCGCGAAGGCGGACCCCGAGGCTTTCTTGCGCGAAAGAAAGGAGGTTACCTGAAGTTCGTCATTGCGCGCGGAAGGGGTTGAATTGCGCGCACGAGAGACGTTTCAACTTCCAGCAACCCTTGAAACGTTGGGGGTCGCCTTGTATTTATAGGCAACCCCGGGCGCGGAATCCAGGGTGCGAGCGCGAAATTCTCCTCGCGGGCGCGGAATCGGGCGCGGCGCGCAAGGGAGTCGCGCGGACCCGCGGCGCGCAAAATTGCGCGCCGGACCGGCGCACTGCGCGCATCCCGGGGGGTTTGCGCGCGGAACATCACCTTTGCGCGCGGGCCTCTGAAATTCCGCGCAAGGCCTCCGGGCCCTCCGAAACGTTCTTCCGACTCCAAATATCACTTCGCTTTCCGCATCCGGAGCTTCGTTTGGGAACAACGGACTTTTCCGGCGTCTACAATAATTTTGGGTTTTAATGGTTCTCTTGGACTAACCATCTTTTTATGGATGATACGTAGTGTTCAAAGTCAATTGTATATGAAGATCAAGGATAATACTTTCATATAAGATTGTGGAAAAATTAAATTCTCGTCATGTTCCATAAAACATGATTCTCCATTCATCCTTACCACTTCTATAATGTATTTTTTTGAAATCTGATCAACAAAAAAAATCTAATCTAATAATAATAATTTTTAATGACTTCATAGGTTAACCAACTACAATCTATATATCATTGTTCCTTTTAGATGTTTTTAGGAGTCTGATGATGAAATTCATGATGATGTTTACCACATTACATTCTTCTTTGGTTAATATTTGAAAATTCCCCTTATATATTTTCCTCTCAGAATTAACTTTTTGATATACTAATAATCGAGACACAAACTCTATAATATTCACCTTTATTCTATCCAACCAAAAATTACGATTAAATATATATTAATATTAGAGATTCTTTGATGAATTGAGATGTAATAATTATGAGAAACCTATTATAGATCTTTCCAAAAAATTGAGTATAAATGGAACATATTCATAGTTCCTAAACCATATCATTCCTTTATAACCATTGTTTAAACTAGGAATATTTCTTACAATCTTCTCTAGATCTACATCTTCCTTTTTCACCTTATTAATATTCACATAGATTAATGATTGAATAAAAATTTGAGAAAGTTTTGTTTCTTTATAATCAATCAACTTTTCTAGATCCATCATTTTCAACCCCCTAATGATTTCATCTTTTCTTATCCTCATTATGGTTAAGCTAGAAAGATCCTTTTAACTTAATGAAGAAACCACCTTCTAAACATTCCCATTGAGAATCATTATCAAGGATTCATAATATTTAGTCAGATTCCACCATCATTTGATGTTCATATTGAAATACATCAAAATTAATATATATTTTATACTTTTTTGATTAGTATATTTATCACACCTTCCACCATTATGAATATTCCACCACATCACTAAGGATAAAATCACCATAGCTAACTACAAATCAAGAGATGGTTAATTTTTCTAATGAAGAATCAATTTTCATGTGTCATAATCTCCCACCATGTCAATCATAATGATAAATAATCCCCATACCTTCATTTATGAAGCATTATAGATTATAAACCCTTCTCCACTATAAAAAAATATTAGCCTAGATTAACTCACTAATATCATCTTTAGTTACCTGCAATTTTAATCACATTCATATTTCTAATAGAAGTTTCCTCCATTATGATTTAACTCGTAATGTTGATTATATATATGTGAGAAATAATAAATATTGACTCTAATATATATCTAAACCAATAAAACTACTAATATCAATTACCATGTTTGTTCGGTTCCAATATTCAAAATCCTCATTCTATGGTGGATCTAGCAATATTACCACTATTGATATTATATAGATTAATAATAAAACTTTATTCCAAAAAAATCACACATAGTAATTTTCTAATAATTATTATACATAGGAATGTTTTTAAATTCATCATATAATCTTATTTCTCTTCTAGGTGATTTTAACGGATAATAATATCATCTATAAAAACTACAATGAACTGAGCAAGGTAAAAACTAATGACACTATTAATTAACACCATAAATATTTAATGGTAATCAGTATGTATAAATGTAATCACAATATATTTATATTTCCATTTAATATATGTATGTGTTTCTTGTATTTGTCTTCTTTTTTTATCATAAATTGATAACATCCAAAACGAATGTCAGTCTTGGAAATGTTTTGAGCCCCACACAGTTGGTCAGAAAATCATCAATAATGGGTAGAGGATAATTGTTCTGGATTGTCAACATGTTTTTCTCTTGAGAATCATTGATTATTCACATTGATTGGTCATTCCTCTTAAAAAAATCTACTCCATATTTGACACACAATGATGTTCAATTTACGAAATAAAATAGGATTCATTCTATAGGTAGACTTTGAAATATATATAACTCTAGGTATGAGTTATATAGGAGAATAAAAATCATGATTTATTGGAAGAGTAGTCAAATATTCCTGATATTAATGAGAAACGCCCACACAATAATAATCTGTCAAAATATTGAGTTTTTCCACAACATTCTAAGATAAATACCCATCTTAAATTGGAATAAAGGCCCCTAAAATGTATTTGATTTACATAAAATTTTATAATTATCGTTTCAATAATTTACACTGATATGACGATTTATTATAAAAAATGTGAATTACATTACACACCATTAGAATTGGGATTTATGTAGAGAAAGTTAATCCATTCTTAAAAAATATAAAATTTAACTGGATGGCCAATAAAAAGATTTAATGAAAATCATATTCAGCATTATTCAACCAAAACAAAATCAAAGACTTGTTATGTGATCAACATTACATTAGGGGTTTTCAGTAGTAATTAAATAAATAATGATTTGTGTTTCTTATGGATTCCCTAAAATAATTCCTCACATATAAAATAATGGGTAGATGTATAATCAAAAATGATATTCGTGGTTATATATTGGAAGGTGTGTGTATCTTTCACAATGTAGTTATCATATACCACATCAAAAATAGTGATCATATGATATTTACCCTTCTCTCTCGTATTAATAGGTTGTTTACATCAATCATCATCATTTAGATTTATATTTCATCACTTATTAGTATAATTCCAAAACATCATGAATTTAAAGTAATGAAATATGTTTGGTTCACTTTTCAAGGATTTTTCATTATTTATATAATTATTAATGTTCTTACAATCTCTTCCACATTCATGCGCTTAATGAACTCCATTCCCACACATAAATCATTTACTAATTAACATAATATAATTTCTATAATTTTTCCTTCCATACATTGAGAATGAAAGAAATATAATCCCCTTCACTCTATTTTTTAGAGTTCCTCTTTAATTTCATCTTTATTCTAAATTCAAATCCATGTGACTAATAAGTAAATCCTTCTTCCATTTAATCTTTGAGTGTAAATAAATATTTCATTTTATTTACCAAAGTCCCTTATGTCAAATTTATTTCATAAATGTGGTCTTAATCCAATGATGCATCAATCAACCATACATTCATGTTAGATGATAATAATATATGTGTACCATGACATATAAAATTTCTTAATAGGTACCAATGGATTCATCATAGATCATATTTATCATAAAAAATTTCTTCTCCATTTTCATGTGAATAATAGATGGAATGAAATTATTCAAAAATAATCTCATAAACAATTTCCATTACCTCTAGTTTATTTCTTCATAATTCCATGTACTCTTTATAATATTCCAACATTGACCAACATTCCCTTATTAATAGAAGAAAAAAAAGACATTTTGGGGTCCAAACACTAGAGAGAGAAAAATATTTTTTCAATGGAACTGGTACATTACTTAGAAACTAATAGATATTATAACCACTAAAATAAGGGGATGTTTCCTCCAAAATGACTCAATTTACTTTTTCCCTCTAATCATTGATTGGAAGTTTGATATGATTTAGAATAATGGAAATGTGTTTCATTATATAAAAATTACTATGAATTAAAGCTCCCATAATTTTTTATTTCATAGGAGGAAAATGATTTAATTGTCTATTATATTCAACATTAACATGGTTCCATCAGGTTCTGTCAATTATGTAAAACCAAAAAGAATAATTTAATCAATATATATCATTTTGGAGAATAATAAAATCATGAAAATTCAATTATATGATGTCTAATTGATGACACATTATTTTGAATATATGAAACCTTATATTTATACTAGATTATTCATTGTAATCATTTGAATCCATCACGGTGGTCATTAATGAGTATTTTAATTTTAAAAATATATATACCAGGTGTGTAAAACCAGGTCTGAAGAAATTTATTCTTTCATGTACCAGGTGAAAATCAAGTATATAATCAATGAATCCTTTTCTGATTAATTACCCCTATGTACAATAATGTCATAGGAATATCACCATGTAGTATATAAAATGGGATTTAAATACTTTAAAATCATCCACTCTATCATTTTACAAAATTATAGGATATTTTCATTTACATTGACTTCACCTAATACTATTCACTAATTATATCTCATCCTTGTTTCCAAATGATAACTAAACCTTCCTATGACACAAACTATCGAGGTTTTTTGTTGTTAACCATGGGATGTAATTGAAAATTATCATAACACGCCATGGTAGGATATACCTATTTGGAAGGTATATCACCATCATCTATAGTATAATCCCATTCCTCAAGAATAACGTATACAATGATCCATTATACACCCAACACTAAAAAATGGGAGTTCCATAGGATTGGATACCTTCCATTACTCATATATACACATTCATGAACAACACTATTAATATATAGATATCAAGAAATAAGATATGAATATTCAATACATAACATAATTATCCATGCTAAAATTGTATTGGATGGCTATCATTAGATTCTTGGATACATAAAAAATAGTTCATTGGTAAAAAACTTCAACACTCACTATGTAATTCATTACTATCACACTTCTTAGTAATATCATAAAAAATACATTTTATTGTAACATAGGTAATGGAAACATAAGAAAGGCTATGATTAGATTCTTTATAATAGAAAAAAGGGATATATTAATATTACATGACTATTACGGTATGAAAACATGATAATACTATCTAAAAACAAAATCCTACATATCATAGATAAAAAACTTGATTCATTAAATTAATATTGTAATTTAATTAGACATGATTCATAATGGAGTCAATGAACATGATCCATGGGATAACAAAATTTGAATAATAAATAGGTTTAGCAGACTTAAAATAATAAAACATTTCATAACAATGGTTCCCACTATTTATATTATAACTTGTTATTCTTGGGATAACCACTCGTGTATCTAATTTTGTGTTGGTATAACCTCTCATGTATAGTCTTTGGTGATTATAAAAGCATTTCATGTTCACATTGAGATCATATAATGTTCATCATTACCCATTCCATTGTAGAGAGATATAGGTCCCACCCATCACATAATCCAAACATTTTAATTCCACATGATCATAAAATATTCATCATATCGTGACCTATGAAAATTAAATGTGTCTCATAACCATTTCATTATAGCAGACCCTATAGTAGGGAAACAGGTTTCACAATAATTTGTCACTATACAAAAAAAAATCATCACATTTTAGGAATACAGATGGTATCATTTGACCATATCCTTGTAAATATAATATAACATCAAATGATTCTATATTTTATTTATAAATTCATTAAAGGATAACATGGAATATTTATATATGAAAATACCATTTCCACTTTGAGAAAAGTTATTTAACATATAATAATGTTGAAATATATTATATAAATACATTTCCTTTAATGTACTGATGAAAACATTGAAAATAATATTTAATCCATTGGTTGGTCATGATGGTATGAAATATCATTCATGCTATAAACAATGAAATGAGGATTCCTTTTACATTTTTTGTAAAAATACATGACAACCATATTTGGATAATTAAAAAATAATAATTTTAAACAATATATTAATAACTAATACATGGATAAAAACTCCCATAAAAATATTATCAAAATATTAATTAATTTCATTTATACATTTTTTAAAAATGTTGACATGAAATAGAATTTATTTTAAAATTAATAAACAAGAACGCATTTTTCCTTAAAAAATCATTTTGGATAAGTGAGGGAAAAATTAAAAAAAGTATAGGGAAAATATAATTTCATGAAATTAATATAAGATAAGAAGAATAATGTGTTTATTGAGATTCAAGTAATAATATTTCATCATTGTAACATAATAATAAACAACCTTAATAAACAATGTCTTTGTAAAATAATTCCTTTAACAATTTGGTACCAATTGATTCAAAAGCACCATGAAGAAAGAATGTTATAGAGGTATGTATATTATCCAGTTTTTACAAATTCAAACCACTAATATAGAAAGTATGTTTTTATTGTACCTCTATTTTAGAACCATACACATAATTCATACAATATATGATTTAATTAGGACATATTATAATCTGTTTGTTAACAATTCCTTATTAAAATAATAATTTGTGTACCAGTGGCTTCATTCATATTTTATGTTTGGTGTTTTAATTTTTTCCCCTCTTATATTTTTTCCATTTATTTATAAATTTAATGATTTAAATGACATAAATATAATATATATTAATTATTCATATATTTATTGTAATCTATTGTTTTTATAGATAGAAAATGAATTATACTGATCAATGAGATGGTAACCCATATGTATGAATGAATGTTTTATCTATTTAATCGATAGAAGGAATTAAAAACACGCAAATAATATATATACTATATAAATAAAATTATATTACCAAAATATCATAAATATTCATTAAATATTTCGTTTTTATGATCCATGTGAAAATTAAATTAAAAACCTATCACATCCCTTTCTAGGGTCTGTGGTCAACACACAAGCACACACACTTGTGACGTTATCGTTTCCCAATGAAATTTAAGTTAATAATTTAGCTGTGATATTATAAATAACAAATTATTGTTATTTCAAAGATAAAATATATTTTTGTAAAACAAATCAGTATATCAAACAGTTAATGGAGTTGATTGAAACTAAATTACATCGATCCGTAAGGAGGTAAACCTCTGTAAACCCAATCGATAGTTTCATTTCCCATTTGATGGTGGAGATGGATTTAGGTGATATAAATAAAATAATAACATCATAGTATATGGGGGATAATGAGGATACTATAATATAATAGACTAAAAATCTTATAAATATGTTGAAAAGAAATAAAATATAGACGATTTTTTAAGAATGATACCGATTCGTCGAATAACCTATTAGGTGACCACCAAAATACAACTTTTGAGGGTTTCATAATCAAAATTTGACCCCTAGAAAATGGATAGTGAGGTATAAAATCTATTTGGTGAGTATGGTTGTTTCAAAATGCTATGGGAGTGTAAAGATGAGTGGATCTGAGGATTTATTTTATTTTTTGGGAAGATGACACATATGGATTTTTTGAAAATATAATGTTTTACCCACATTTTATTCATGAACCAATGATATAAATATAATTTTATATAACCTTATATTCTATATGATCTAAATATTTCCTAAAAATATTATTATTAAATAATTAGGTGATCTTAACCCTTATCATTTATGTTTAACGACATGGAAAACTCATTTTAACCTTGATCGTGGTAATTATGTTTATATATTTTTAATATTGTTTATGAAAAAAATTAATTTGAAATTATTTAATAATATTAATTATTCTAATTAAAAATATAGAATCCATTTTACCAAATTAATTTCACATATGTGGCATAATTTAACTTAATATGAAACCCACAATCACCATGAATAAATTGTTTCCCAAATTAAAATTATTCATAAGGATAAAAAGATTGTATATAATAATTTAACATAAATTTAATTCTAATGATATAAATTGGATTAATAATGCATAGGTATAATATTTTAAATATTGAAAAATTTTAAAATTATTTGTAATTGGTATATTCTTTAAATAAAAATCATAGTTCCCAATAGAAAATTCTTCTTTTTTACATATTCATAAAAAATTCCTATCTTTAGATATTTCAAAAATATTAAATCATAGATTATTTTGAAATGATGATTTAAAAAATTAAGTAATTTTTTTAAAAATTAATATTATTAAGTTTATAAAATTAATTTTATTTTAGTTCCAAAAAAGAGTATTTGTTATTGAAAAAGTGATTTCAAAGTATATAAGTGCTTCATTAATAATTAAGGTCATTTTTATAATTATTTTTTCCTTATAAAAATATTTATAATGAATTTAAATATTGTGGGTATTCATATTCATACCACAATGTTTTAGGTCAGTGTTATAATGATAAGGTTAAATTAATAATATTAATTGTACATTATGTTTCACTAAATCTCTATATTGCGTGAAACACATGATATCAAGATTAAATATACATGAAGAAATATATTTGATAAAATATCTGAGTGTTGTAGCTGAAATTTCACCACTACGTTTTCATGGTCTCCCAATTTCATACATAAACAT
The DNA here is from genome assembly GCA_963277665.1 of Viscum album. Lineage (NCBI taxonomy): Eukaryota > Viridiplantae > Streptophyta > Magnoliopsida > Santalales > Viscaceae > Viscum > Viscum album. Next base: position 1,739,917,713 of record OY728137.1, read on the forward strand.
ACACATCGTTCTCAAATTACTACAATATGAAGGCACTTTCGATGCATAATCATATTATACACCCCATGCATCACAAAATCCCATCATCCCATACCATGAACCTCATGAATAACATCATCTCAATGTACAATCCACTTCTCCATATGTTAACCGATTAGTTTTCAAGAGTTACTATATATCATATGTCATTTTTTTATAGATCAAGCCATCAAATTTGATACACAACATACATATAATAATCATTTCGGTACTGTATATAGTGGTACTGGTGTGTTAAATAACAACAATCCATTTACTCTTTATATACACATGTTTGGTAAATGTAACCACTATTAATTATATAACATAATACTACTTATAGAAGAGACCAAGGAAGTAGTAGGTACTCAAGAATCTATTCCTCACCAACTAGGATGTTAGTGATAACACCCTCCCAGTTTCCACTGGGTGTTAGTCTCCCTACCTACACGAGAGGGATAGAATATGAATTAATAAAAATTATGGATATATAGTCCATAAAAACAATTTTGGATGGTAAGTAGCTTTATGATTAACTGTATCTATCATCTAATGGACACCCAACATCCATTTATAAGAACTATATATCCTTTTAGAAAACAATAATTTAAATTGAAATTAATTTTGTTAATTTTATATTAAAAATGTCATAATTACTACAATGATTTATATTTATAGGCACATTAACACATTTTCATTCTCTCCTACCCTAAACTGACTGATCCCATAGTTTCCCAAGATAATCCATATTTTTATTCCTTTCAACCAAAAACCACATGATTAAAAAAAATATTATTCATTAGTAATCCATAATTTAATGTATGGTTGGACTCATACTAAGCGTTCATAAAATATATACGTGAAACAAGAACAACTAGATGCTTCATGTGCTAGGGAATTGAATACAGAATAGAAAAATCTAACTATCTAGACTTTTAAATAATATTCATTAACAATTATGATTCCCATAATTAAATATAAGAACAATTCCCAAGAAAATATTCAACCACCATCAATTACTCTAGGTTCAATCCCTTACACCAACATGCATATACCCATGATTTCATATGTGATTATATTCAATTAATTCTACTACAAACCAACACCACACCACCCATGTTTCACTATCAAATCATCCATCTTAGGATAACATAACGTCGAATCCCAAGGATCACCTGTAGTGAAAAACAAATGGGAGAAATGAAACCAATGAAAATTAATAGGGATTCTAGGACCTAAATATAATGGAATGCAACTTCATATAAAAAAGAAAATTGTTTGAAAACATTTATCTTTATGAAAAAACCATTTCATTCCCATGTTGAACTAATTGTTTTATATATCACAGGTCACAACCACAAGGAAACTAACGCCTTAACTATTAGAATCAGAGAAATATTTATGTGTGATTTTGTACAAAACATCTACTGTTATTAAACTATAGAGAATAAATTTTTTAATAAAATAAGAATATTTATTTTTTGATAAAAATTTAATAAAAGATTATAATTTTTTAAAATAAAATCAAATTATTTACGATGAAGAACATTTTAAATCAATAATTAAGTTTTCAGTAAATTAATATCCATCAAGACATAATAAATAAATGATTTATTTAGACATTACTATTTATTAAAATAATTTCTTAAAATTCATACATCACATTGTTTATTAAATTATAGTATTGAAAACATTTCAACTCAAAAATAACATATACATAATACTTTTTAGAAAAAAAATAGGAATCATGTTGCTAGGGTGAAACACTTATATTATCTATAGATATAAACCATCGCTTTTCATTATTTTATGTTTTATAGTTATATAGTTGAATTTAATTATTAACCAAATAGATATATAATCATAACTATATAGTTTTACATAAAAAATATGAGATGAAATGAAAACCATGCCTTGATTTACATGTTCAAAATTCATTAAATCATCATAGATGGTTGAGGATCTAACACCACCAAAACCATATGAATATTTACTGTATCATTGAACCAAAAGTGATCAGTTATAAAATATGTATGTTATAATACATAAAGGGCTGATTAATGTTCATTAATGTCTTAGAATTTAACAATTATTTTTATAATATTCATGTCAATTAAATCTTTAGGGATGAAAATGAATGACCGACCCCTAGTTCATCTGGTGTCCGGAAATTGAATGTATTTAAGAGGGGATAATTGATTAGTTAATATAGGGGAATTATCAACATAAAAATTATTATACTACCCCCCTTAACACTTTATATTATTATAAATTTTCAATTGATCATGATCCATAATGATGTGAAACAATTTTTTCTATTCTAAGTGTGAAAACCACCATGTCTTCCACTATGGAATGTACATTTCCTTGCTGGTACATGAGTATACCAATAGTAAAAAGGCATTATAAATTGAGTGTTACCAAAATTCATATTGTTTTGTTGTTTCCATAACATCCAATTCATGTTGGAAACAAATTTCTATATAGGTTATTTTTTACTAGAGAACACACAAGGTTTTATGCTTAGAACCATTCTCTCAATGGGAATTTCCACATGCCAGTTAAAGATAAGAGTACACAAGGGGATGAATTGATTGAAAATGGAATTTATGTTTCTCATTTTATAAAATAAATCTATCCAAACACCACTAAAATCCGAAAATATCCCCCAAAATCATGTTATTCACCAAAAATATTTATAAATAAAAAATATAATATTTAGGAATGTCCAAAACACAATATTCGATACCTATCAAATAATTCACATTATGAATAATTTAAAATAAAATATAGAGAGACGTAAATCCATGTACCTCTAATAACCATCACCCAAACCCTTTTGTGGGGGAGATAACACTCTAATATGATAATGACATCAAAAAATTCATAATATAAGAGAGAAAAATATTCACAAATAGATGGATTTTATAAAATAAAATTTTACATAAAAAACAATAACTAAATAAAAAAACATGGGATTATAGGATTATATAAGAAAATCACAACTCAAGGAACTATACTTGATGATAATAATCCATAAAAGGAATTAATCTAAAGAATATTTATGCCCACACCACACTGTCTCCTAGAAGTCCTTAAACTCTTTAGGCCACTAATCTAATTTTAAATCTCCATGAATTTCAATATATTCACAATCAATGATGTAGGAATAATTATGAATAAAACTTTGAAGATATGATACAAAATATAAATCATGTACCTATTTATCTAAGGGGGTTGTTCAATCCAATAAAGTAAAAGTAAAACATAAATAAATTCCTCAAAATTCCATGAAAACATGTTATTAAGTTAATCTCATGAACAAGCCATAAATGCATAGGATGAAGAGTTATCATCACAAACAAATGATTTATAAAGTAAAACTTCATCGGTCTCTCCCTATGGTTAACACCAGACTTCTAATAATATAGTATTTCCTTCATCTGATATTGAATCAAATGATCCATATGGGTCATGTTATACCCTAGTTTAATCATAATAATTACTTTATTTCTAACCATAGTCCAATTCACTATTAAAAATGGCCATCCACACAATGCATCAAATAGTGTCATACCAATGGTTTATAGAAAACTATTAAATTATGAAAGAGAGCCCAATGTAATGGTCATCATCCATGTTCTACAAAATATAGGATCGATTCAAGGAAAAAGTATTCTAGATCCGAAATGGTATTCCCGTTCATATCATATTTTTTTGGATGAAAGGTTGCGATAAGGCACAACTGAGAACCAATGACTTGTTGGAGACTTATCAAAATCCTAGAGGTAAAATGATAATGATGATCATTGATTATTTTCCTTCGGATTTTATGGAGCCCCACCACCTCCTCTAGGTTATACCTCAACAAAAACACCATTAATAATGACTACTTGATCAGTATTAAGTGAGTAAAAAATTTTAGCGGTCTATTATCTCTCATAACTCATAATTTCCTCACTATGATTAATATAAATTGGTGAAGAATTAAAAAAATCCTTCCATATCCAATGAGGATAAAATAATGGTTGGAAAAACCAACCATGTACATGGTATTTTACAATTACCATTATAATATTTATTCATTTCCACGTGAACTCTACAATTGAATGCATTAACTAAGGACACTAATACTATCCTCTTATAGAAAAGTACATATTTTTCACACATGGATACACTGATACTGGTAACTTATGAAACTCATGGAGAACCACCTAACAAATCAAGGAGCGAATAAATTTTCTCCCATAAAACAAAAAATGATGGTAATCTTTTCCATATAGATCATCATGGGATTCTCCATATATAACTCAGTCTTTCTATAACAACACCTCCAAATACCCCAGCAAGGTCTCCTCTTCCTGATTAACTAAATAAAACAATAAATTTTAAGGAAAATGGAATTGTATTCAATAAACATATCCCATATCAAGAATAAATTTAGAGGGTTATTCCATCACTATTTAATAATCTCTAGATTCATGCACAACATCACTACCTAACTTTATTCTTAGTGGACCAGACACAACATTCCACTTTACTGATTTATATAAAGTTCCAAACTCACGGTACTTAATGAATTCAATCGAAAATAAATATCACTAGTTTATTCAATTTTAGGAGAAGACAAACCGTGTCCAGTTTTGATTATTTATAATCGCAAGCCATCATATGAAGAGTTAGTGTCAACACAACTACATGGAATCAAAGTCACTGCTAACTTGAGTTCATGGAAGGGAAATTTTTGTTATTGGGGGTAAATTTAGAGACCATAAGAAAAGGAATCTCCATTGACTCTAGAATAATTCATGTATAAAAGAAAATAAATATAGGAAACCTGACAATAATATACCACATATATAAAATAATGAAGTAAATAAAATAAGTTCATCCAAATAATGTTCTAAAAATAAAATTTGAAATAATTTTTCTAAAGTATTTCCTCAACATTTGTAGTAAATTAATTTAATTTATATTAAATTTTTTATATGTTTAGTGTGATAAACTTATAATATTCTACAATACTAATGAAACACCATACCTTTTTAATATTCATGGGGTGACCAATAAATTATTACATTAATCGTTGAATGATTTGAACTCCACTGCACCTAGAAATGATATGCCCAATGAAATGAACTTCATGTTCTTGTAATTACACATTGATATATTCCTGAAGAAATATATATAATGAATAAAATATAATACATTCCATAAATTATAAGAATCTTCCTCCTCGGATGTAGACAACACAATGATCAAAATAAAAAAACACCATGAATTAATTTATAAACTCCATAATCATTATGTTTATCATAACCACGATGGAAACTGGAGTAATCCTCACACTGAATGACATAAAAAAGACCCATAATACACATAATAGAAATATAAATAGACATTTGATATATCACAATTCTTCAAATGCATCTGATGATATCCTAGTCATATATTGTCAATTGAGAACTAGCAGCCTCCAGTCAAACAATTTAATTAATAATCAATATGTTGAAGAGTATAATGGTTCTTATCGTTTAATAGATTCAAGGGATATTAATTTAACTAGGGATGAAAAATGGAAATGACCTTCTTCATAAAAAAACATTTGAACATCATTTTGAAATTTAGTTTCGAACAAATCTTCAAAGAAATAGTTAAACAACATATACCTATACCTCTCAAAACATAGAAGGTGAAATTATATGTAAACAAATCATGATCGAGGAAGTTATTTAATGTAGCTTTATACCAAAACTGATCTTACTTTGACGGGGTAAAACTACAACATCCATATAAACGACCTCACAGTAATCTTCTAGGACCTTGGTAAGCGCATTCCACCGATCATTTAATTAACAAATAAACAACTGATGCACTATGAAAGGCATAAATATAATATCCCTAAGACACCATATGTGGTATCACATTATAAAAATACTATATAAACACAACATCAGCATTACAGAATAATTTTTTTTGACTCGGCTACAAAAAATATAACTAGTCTATGATGAGGATGATTTCATATGATATTATCTAAAAACATAGGATGTTTTCCTAAATTCCCCCCCCCCCAAATACATAGTCTCTACGAATTTTATAAAGATAATCTTGACCTCTAACCAAGATTGGTAATGCTTAGGTAAATCGAAGTATCATTATATAATTTCCAAAATCACATACTAGTGTAGGTGATATTAAAGAGTGTATAACTCCAAAATTATGAAAATAATTATTCTATGTATAAAAAAAGGTATCTGGAATGTGATCTATATTTCCTTTAAATGACAACACTAGTGAAGTCATCTTACCTGGCCTAATCCATGGCCTCTATGACACTAATGATAATTACCTCTAGGTTTATGAAAATCCCAATAATGATAAAGAGAATCATGGGTCTATTATATACCTTCCCCATACCCTCACTTCTGATATATTTCTCGAGTATCCTGTTGCTACTACCTCAAATGAAACTTCTATAATTGAAGAACAAGAAGTTGGACTCTTTCAGGACACAAGATACTCAGAAATATCGATCACTATCACTCTTAATTACCTTTTCTGACACATGGGAAAATACTTATATTATAAAATATAAGGGCTCTGAGATCTATCACGTTCAAAAATAGATGAAGATGTATGTGACCAACACCTGTTTGTTATAAATATCATTATTATTGCATATATGAACCCCAAATGATAGCTATAATACATGTAGAATATTATTTACTCAACTATCATGATGTTTTGGTCTTATCTAGTGTACACTCAACAACCTCTACTCTCAACTACACCATGAGATATTCTAGTAGTATAAATTGGATGGCATGGTACTAGATCTGTAGACATTAATCCTTTAATATGTGCCTCACCCAAGCCTCCTCATCTAGAAAAATTTCCACATAATATTGGATAATGTTCTTGAAATTGATAATTTGACCAAATATGTGGGAACTCCCCTTTAAATGGCTTTTTATCTCATGGTGACTAGATACCTTCACAATAAAAGAAGAAACTATGATCAAAACTGATACTAGAATATATCCCATGACACTACCATATTCTAATCGTCCATAATGAATGATAACCAACACATCCTTGATTCCCCTCAACTAGCTCACTATCACTGAGTATGAAGATGATCACTTATGCTATTGTAACCTCTATCACCAAGTCAATGAAATTTTCATTCTCAAATTCATTTCCATTCAATATTATAATAAAAAAATCTTTCAATATTTCCCACTAAATATATTTGACATGAACATGATGAGGACATCAACATGGATCTATATCCCCAAATGAAAAATCAAATTGGGACTCCTAAACATGAAATATATAATATTTTGGGTTAATTAATTTTTTTAGTGTTCAACCCAATTAAATGATCTAACCATTTCAAACATTGTTGTAGATAATAATGTTTCATGAAGAGAAAAGGTAGATAATGACACCTAAATCAAACCACAAAAAAGGACACGGGTTGAAAACAAGAACCAATCATATATCATACAAAAAATGGAGGCATTGTTTCTAATAGAACATGAAAAAACAAGAGAAAATATGAAACCACATAAAATTACTACACATTATAAATTAAATTATTAAAAATGAATTCACGTAATGTCTTAAAATTGAACAATGACAACAAAAATATATGTACTAAATAGAAATTGGTGGCAGTGACATCAATGCCCAAACAAATTCGGAACAAATCTATGAGCTTGTAATTTCTATCCCAATCATGAACCATATTTTGTATACCTGAAATACTAATTATATCAATTTAGTTTGTTTTTCATAGGTACAATCGGTAGGATCATCCCTGTTTTTTTTCATGAAAATGTTTAATAAAGCATTCTAAATCCCAGTGACTAAATAGGTTAATCAAACTAACCACCTAATCTGGTAGACTGTGTTCCCAGATTCAAAATGGATCTCTCACCAATCACCATATTCATGAATAATATAATAACAAACATAATATCCATTATGGTACCCCACCACAACTTCCACATTGGATTATCACACTTACCTAAGGTTGCAAGTCTGTTTCCATATCCATCAAAAAGTAAACTACCTCATTGACATCAGGGTTATTGTATGATATAATTCACCCCAAGAAGTACAAAACCCCATAATAAAATCACATACACCTTTTTTTATAACATATTTTGGTCATATTATCCATATATCATGATAGTATCTAAGTAGTTTGTAGGACCTACTCTAACCACTATGTCATATTTTATACCTCAATTCATTATATCAAATGCATGAAATATTTATAACAGTCTTCAAGATACTATATATAGTTATATAAGTATAATAAATAACTAAAATAAATTATATATGCCTACACACATATATGGGAATGGTAACCCTCTTTCATATCATCACATAATACTACTAAGAGAAGAGATTAGGTGAAGAGGGGGTAGTTAGTTGATTGTTCTACCCTAACTGAGATATTGGTGGAAACAACATCCCATAGTCCACTGGGTGTGATTAACCCTAATTTAATGGATGGGTAATAATAATAAATCCCATAACATATAGAGTATATATCATCCAAAAAAATTATGTGATTCAACCGATTATTATCCTCAACGTCATCTATCATTTCATAGAAACCGACTAGAATTTTTTGGGACTAGGTATCTTATAAGAAAAAATTAAAAATATATCCACTTAATTAATTATTATTTTAAAAATCTCATAATTTCCATAAATATTTACCTATGCATTGTCATTAATTGATTTCCATTCCCTCTATGATTAAACCAACTGGTCCCATGATTTAATATGATTGTCAATATTTAAATACAATTAAAAAACAAACCCCATTGGATAAAAATTGATTATTAAATGGAATCTTAATGTGACCTAATACTTTTACACATATTATCTTGTAACATTTAAATGAAACATACGTCAATTACAACCCAATGATCATGATGCCAACTTTATTTAGAAGACCCAGTTTTTATTGCCTATAAAAAAACTAAAACATAAAATCCAAATTGGTATTCCTCATAATGTGCTCATTAATCTATTTTATCTCCGAAAACATTAAAGGATAACCTAATTAACATATAATAAAATGGGGTGAGAGAAAAATATCAGTATTGTAATAAACATGATAATAGTAATATGTGATTCAAAAGAAAATCATGATATCATAAAAGATAAGGATCAAGAGTAATCACATTGGAGCATAATAAAAAAATATGGTATCATAAGATCATGGCATAATATGAAAATTGGATGAAATGAATAACATGGTGTACAAATGTGTTGAGTATGACTTTATAGGCAATATCACATGGTGTAAAAAGATCCAAAATGGATTACATTTACTCTATAATATCATATATTATTCTTAGTGAAAATAAATCATTAACAAATGCATTAAATCACTATTAGGGTCCACCCTTCATAACATTTTCATGATTATGTATTCCAAAAAAGGGAAATAATTCATAAGGAATAATCATAATAATATCCAATAGAAAGAAAATGTGTTTCATAATCATGTCCCAGATAATTATCAATACAAATTTCATAATGAAACTATTTGAGAGGTGAATATAAGGAATATATTACATCATCAAAAAAAATACAATAATAGAGGAGTATTAGTTAGAGATATGTATACATAAATTAGAAACAATTGATAACATAAATGGTTTTAATCATGTATGAAAATGTCTTTATAATATAAAATGCTTTTTAAGGGATAAATATTATTTCCACATTAAAACCACTACTTCAAAATTTCAAAAATTCCAAACAATTATAAATAGAAATTACATTATAATTTAACGTGGTATAATATAATTGTTGGTTAAAATAATTTTGAGATTATAATGGTGGGTAATTCCATACATGTCCTATAACATAATAACCATTCCATTCACACAGTTGTAAAAATGATAAAAATTACGTGGTTTTGAAAATGAAAAGAATATTCTTTACAATCCATTTTTTAAAAATACAGTCGTGGATAAATATGAATTTAGAAAAAATGTATAAAATGTTAAAAATAAATTTTGATGATATTTTTATAAAACATGGATATCGATGAAAAATTATTTTTAACCGAATTGATAAATTATTCTTGTAATTCATAAAAATATTTACTTAAAAATTATAATATAAAATTAGATTATAATTGTATAATTAAATCCATTTTTATAGAATAAAATAATAATTACAAAATGAAATGGTTATATTATACAATTTTAATATAATTTCCAAAAAACAGAAATTTAATCAACAAAATTACTATTTAAAATAAAATTGAAAAATAATGCATTACCGCTTTGGTAAATATAGATCAAAAATAATCATGGATGAAGTAAATGAAATGTAACATAATATATCGAAATTTATGATGGATTAATGATATAATATGTAATGGTGTATAATATACAGCACTAAAAATAAATTCTCGGCATATAAAAATATCTGTATCAATGAAAGACGTTTAAGATCAAATCCTTACATCGAGTCCAAACATGTCATGAGTGTCCTATATATCCAATTTAATAAACATATATAAATAATTTTTCTTCATAATAACCATTTAATGGTATAATAAGATATATACACTCAAGTATTTTAATTTATTGTAATTATTTATTTAATTATTTACTTGGTTATGTCCCCATCTTGTGTTTTCATTACACTTAGTTCTAAATTTCAAAACAACATCGGTTTGTTAACCATAAACTAAGGGATGAATTTTTAATAATTATCATAATACTAATCCAGAAATAATTTTCATTTTAATACCTAAATTTTAATTTTATATCCAGTCATGAAATATTGTTCTGCTAAATTATGTACATTACAATCATGGAGATGGTAGGTCATATGTATAAGAGAGTAAAATTCCCATTTTTTCATGATCATGAGGGAATTAAGTTGAATAATATTATATATATATTAGTTTTATTATAAATATCATATTATTAATTTAAATAAACTAAAATAGAACATCCATGTGATATAGTAATAAAATATTAATTTCATTTCTTCACAATGAGGTATTCTGCAGTACACAGGAAAAATGTAATTATTTTTCAATGGATAGTAAGGTATTAAGGTACATGATATGATAAATTTTAAAAAGTATAGATATTCTATGAATATTATTTAGAATCTTTAAATCCATCAGTGTGAAAGAATATGATAGGTGATGATGGAAAAAATTACATCGGTTCATGTGGTGGTAGTCCCCCTTACACGAGAACTATTATATCGATTCCCATTTGATTTTAAAGGATATGAATAAATAAAATCATATCAAAATTAATAAAAATATAGTATATAGTATATAGTATTTTTTTTTATTTTTTTATTTTTAATTCCTAATGGATTATGGATAATGAAGAAATATTTGAAGTTATTCGACAATGAAGATTACCATCTCATTGAAGTTCCTTCTTCAGACTACTTATTAAGGACCCTAAGGCTGTTATTTTTGAATTTTCATATGATATAGAATGTTTATAATGAATTTTTGGATATATTTTATATGTTATTTTTGTTAAAATTTCTTTAGGGGAGTGAATAAGTGAGGGGAGTGGGATCACTTTTAAAATTGAGGAGTGACATTGTTGTAAATACACTAAACTATACTATAATGGGTAGTCACTCTCAATCGTTGGGACTCCAAAATTTATATATAATTGATATTGGGTTACATGTTTGATAAATACATCAAAAATTAAAAATGAAACATGTTTTTGTTTGATCGAATATGTAAATGTATATGTATATTAGATGGAACAACACAATAGGGGGGTGAATTGTTGGTATAAAAACGTTGTGTTTAAACACTTAAGAGATTAGTTTAAAAGAACTTAAACTAATATTATTCAAACAACCACAATTGTATTGAATATAAAGGTATGATGTAATGTGATACTATTAAAAAAGTAAATTAATTGTATTCAAGATGAATACAATAATCAAAGTAAAACAAGTGTGATAGATTCTACCATAAAGCGTATAGAATCTATTAATACAACATGTAATAAAATAATCTTAATTGAAACAATTACAATTGAAAGTGTAAAGAAGAAAGGAAACAATACAAATTCATTTCTACTACAAGCATCAGTAGAAACATAAAATTATTAGAAGTCTTTTTAACCCAAAGAGAAGGGTTATCCTTTCACCTAGGATAACAGGTCTGTCTTACCACCACCTTGGTAAGACCTCGATACGATGATTAGTTTGTCTATCTGCCTATCCCCAGCAGCCCTCGATTTTGTAGGTAATCGACACCTTTGTCTTTCAATCACTAGAAATATCTCAATACAAAGATCAGTCGCACAAAGCACCAAGCATGAGAGAAGTCACAACGTCTCTCTCTAGAACTTGATAAAAGAAAAGTAACACATTTATTTATTTCTAGGCTTCAAATGACCTCCTATTTATAGGCCCCAGGTTCCAACAGTCACATTTCCTCCAACGGTCATATTTCTCTGAAAAACTCGGAGGGACTTGGACACCTGCATTATAATGGCCATATTGAAACAGAAAGTACGACATCGTCTTAATTAGTTCATAAATAACTCAACGACATCGTATTGGTTAAAACAAAGATATATGAACATGATAATCATGAGTACGATCAGTATGGTCAGTACTGACCATACTGATCGTTTTGCGACCGATCTTCGTATTGAGGGATTTCATGTGATTGAAAGATAGAGGTGTCAATTACCTACAAAATAGAGGGCTGCCGAGGATAGGTAGGCAGACGAACCGATCATCATATCGAGGGCTGCCGGGGATAGGCAGACAGATGAACCGATCATCGTATCGAGGGCTTCCGGGGATAGGAAGACAGACGAACCGATCATTGTATCGAGGGCTTACCAAGGTGGTGGTAAGAAAGACCTCTTATCCTAGGTGATAGGATAACAATTCTCTTTGGGTTAAAAATAATTTTAATACTTTTAATTTTCCAATGTTGTTTGTATTAGAAAGGAATTTGTATTTTTTCCTTTCTTCTTTACACTTTCAATTGTAATTGTTTCAATTACGATTATTTTATTACATATTGTATTAATAGATTCTATACTCTTTATGGTAGAATCTCTCACACATGTTTTACTTTGATTATTGTATTCATATTGAATACAATTTCATTACTTTTCTAATAGTATTACATTATATCATACCTTTATATTCTATACAATTGTGGTTGTTTAAATTGTATTTGTTTAAGATCTTTTAAACTAATATCTTAAGTATTTAAACACAAAGTTTTTAAACCTACAATTCACCCCCCTCTTGTATTGTTCCATATAATATACATATACATTTACATATTTGATCCAACAATTGGTATCAGAGTAGGTTTCCACTGATTTATACTACTAGCTCTTATTCGAGTTGTATTACTGTTTCAATTACTTTTTATACTAATATATGGAGTGGAAAAGATTTTGTTTCATTAGATGGAAGGAATGAATATTGGGTCAATTTATATCCTAAATCCTTCTAGACCACCTATCTTTGATGGGAATTATAATGAGTACTGGAGAGATCGAATGAAGACGTTTCTATCAATACTGGTGTAGGCAATTTTATTACGCTTATTGGAGGTTAAAAAATTCCTGACAAAGAGGTCAGTACTTTCACTAACCAAGAGAAGCAAGAATATCAACTGAATTTCAAGGTACGCAATACTTTATTATGCTCTATGACCAGGAATATATACAGCCAGATATCTTCTTGTGAAGCATCCAACTATATTTGGAAGAAATTAGAAGTCACACATTTTGGTACATCCAAGGTTATAGAAACAAGAAGAGCAATGCTTCGAGTAGAGTATCATGGATTTGTTTTTCCTTATGGGGATCCTATATGTAAAGTGCAATAAAGATTTATAATAATTGTCAACAGTTTACAATATATGGGAGAAAAAGGTCTTGGTGATGAAGCTCTTGTAGATAGGATTATTGATATAATTCCAAATGAATGGGAGTCAAAAAGAACAGTTATTGATGAAAATAGAAAAGTTTCCTAGATTACTCTTGATTAACTATTTGGAACTTCTTTACAACATGAAACAATAATGAAGAGAGATTCTGATTTCAATAAGAAGAAAAATGGGAATAGAAGTGTAGCCTTTACATATAAAGCTAAAACACCTGAAAGGATAACAAGATCCAAATCCAACAAAGTTGTTATATCAGAATCAAGTGATACTAATCACTCGGATAATGAGGTAGCCAATCTTGCTCGAAGGATGAACAAGATTGTAGGAAAGAAAGACTTCCAATACAGATTCAAAAAGAAACATATGAAGGATAAGAAAGATTCAAGGTAACTTTTTATGAATGTAATAAAGTGGGACATATAAGGCATGATTGTCCTTTACTGAAGAGAAAAGACAGAAAGGAGAAACATTCTAAAAGAAATAAGAAAATGTATTATAAGAAAAAGAAAGTCTTGAAGGAAAATGATACTTGGAGTGCAAGTGGAAGAGATTCTTCAGATAATTCTTCAGAATATGAGTCCTTTGGACAAGGAAATATTTGACTTATAGCCAGATTACCAATTGAAGATCATTTTCTAATGGCTAAGGTACACAATGTTGAAGCTATTACAAATTTCTCTTTAAATGTAAATTATACTGATAATAAATGTTATTAATCTTCAAATGAGGCTTCTTTGTCATCAAAAGATGATACATTACCTTATTTTGAAGAAGTATCTAGATTTTCTAAATTACTTGAAAATGATAATTCTAAACTTAAGAAAAATATTGATAAAGAAAATTCTAGAATTCCAGTTTTAACTAAAGAAGTATTAGATATTTCTAATGATCTTGATACAAAAAATTCTGATTTTGAAAGTTTCTTAAAACCCTTGAGAAAGTCAAATCTAATAAGGATAAACTTTCTAAGGATCTTGAAAATGTAATTTCTAAGAAAAATGTTTTATAACCTAACCCTAGTTCAAAATCAAATGTTTTGGAGGATAAAAATTTAGTTTTAAAACTAAATTCAGAAAATTTTTTCTTTGAAAAAATGTTTTTCAAACTATACTTATGGAAAAGAGAACTTTGAAAAAACGTATTCCCAAATCTGGCCATTGGGAAATCATTCTGGACATGGTTATACTCATTCCAAACCTGTTTTTAGTAATAACTTTTTTTTCCACAAAATAAACGTTTTTGTTTTAAGTGTCAATGTGGAGGACACTGGAAAAGAGAGTGTTCTCTTAATATAACTCAGTCTTTAGGATTTCATAAAGCTCATTTTGAAAAACAAATGTGATTTCCTAAAATTCTGTTATCTAACCATTCTGGATCCAATCAAGTTTGGATTCTGAAAAACTAATTGTTTCATTTTTAGGAATATGAGAAGTGTACCAACAAGAATATTTGGTACATGGATAGTGGTTGTTCTCGACACATGACCGGAAACAAATATTTCTTTGAAAAGATCATCAAAACAAAAGGAGGAAATGTTACCTTCAGAGATAATGCTCAAGGAAAGATTTTTAGTATAGGTAATATTGTTTTTCTTGGAAAATTTCTTATCTCAAATGTTTTTTTTATTAAAGGTCTTAGGCACAATATCAATAGCATAAGTCAATTATGTGATGAAGGTTACCTTGGGAATTTTAGAAATGATAAATATTTATTTCACAATTCCAATGATATGTTCATTCTATCTGCCCATAGGCAAGAGAATGTATACACTATTAACTTAAAAGACCTTAGGAGCCAAAATTTACCCTTATTAAGTGCTATAGAAGACCAATCATGGATATGGCATAGAAGACTAGGACACTCCAGGCTAAGAAACCATTGTAAACACTCAAAGAAAAGATTTGTAAAGGGACTACTGGTTATTAGATATGATTCTTCAAAAGTCTATGATCCTAGTCAATTTGGAAAGAAACATAAAACTAGTTTTAAATCAATTAATGAAGTTTCAACTTCTAATGCATTACAGATAGTGCATATAGATCTTTTTGTTCCTTCACAAACTAGAAGCATTGGAGGAAAATAATATGTATTTGTTTTAGTTGATGACTTTACTAGAATCACGTGGGTCTATTTTCTAACAAAGAAATCTGAACCCTTTTCCAATTTCAAAACATTTAGAGTCCAAGTTAAAAATGAGAAAAAACTACCATTGATAACTATTCATAGTGATCATGGTTGTGAATTTCAAAATTGTGAATTTGAAACTATTTGTAGTAAGAAAGGTATTACTCACAATTTCTCATCTCCAAGAACTCCTCAGCAAAATAGTGTTGTTGAATGAAGAAATCATATTCTTCAGGAAATGACTAGAACAATGTTGAGTGAATACTCAATTGATAAGCAATTTTGGGCTAAAGTTGTTAGTACTTCATTCTATACTATAAATTGTGTTTTAACCAGACATTTTCTTAACAAAACACCTTATGAGTTATGGACTGGCCGAAAACCTAATGTTTCATACTTCAACGTTTTCGGGTTCTAAGTATTCATTCTGAATACAATAGATAATCTATAGAAATTCACACCAAAATTTGATGAAGGAATCTTTCTAGGATACTACAGAACATCTAAGGCTTATAGAGTTTTCAATAAAAACACTTGTACTGTTGAGGAAATAGTACATGAAAAATTTGATGAAACTGATCCTTTTGTTTTTAAATCATCCCAACCTACATCCTTAGATGTGTTTTCAAAAACTGATTATCAACCTTTGTTACAAGATCCTTTTGATAAGGAAAATGTTCAAGAAGATACTTCTGAAACATTTACCACAGAATAATTTCTACCATATGTTGTCGAACAGGATTTAAAAAACCCAAATCAATTGTTTATTAGGAATCATCCCAGTGATAACATCATTGGTGACATAAATCAACCTGTAGGGACCAAAAATTCCTTAAGAAATGAAATAGAGAATCTTGCTTTTCATTCCCAATTTGAACCTAAAAGTCCAAGTGAGTCCTTAGGTGATGAAGATTGGATGAAAGTAATGCAAGATGAACTAAATGAATTTGAGAGGAATCAAGTTTAGAAATTAGTTGAAAGACCCAAAGAAACAACTGTAATTGGAGTAAAATGGGTTTTCAGAAACAAATGTGATGAAAATGGAATCATTCTACGAAATAAAGCAAGACTTGTTTCTAAGGGCTATAATCACCAAGAGGGAATAGACTATGAAGAAACATATGCTCTAGTATCTACACTTGAATCTATTCGAATTCTATTATCCTTCGTAGCATACTTTAACATAAAACTATTTCAAATGGATGTTAAATGTTCTTTTCTAAATGGTTTTGTTCAAGAAGAAGTTTTTGTCAAAAAACCTCCTGGTTTTCTAGACCCAAAACATCCTAATCATGTTTTTAAACATACCAAAGCCCTATATGATCTTAAACAAGCCCCTAGAGCATGGTATGATAGACTTACATGATTTATTTTACAAATAAATTATGCAAAAGGTATAGCGGGTCAAACCCTTTTTATAAAAATGGAAAACAAAAATGTTCTGATTGTTCAAATTTATATTGATGACATCATATTTGGATCAAATCAACAATCTTTAACTAATTCTTTTGATAATTTAATGATGTCTGAGTTTGAAATGAATATGATGGGTGATTTAACATTATTTTAATGTTTTCAAATTTCTTAAAAACCAGAAGGAACATATATATCCCAACATAAGTATATTAAATATTTACTTAAAAACTATGGATATGACAATACTAAAAGTATTAGCACTCCAATTGGTACCTCAAATTCACTTGATCTAGATGAAACTGGGAAACCAATAGATCAAAAAAAAATTAATGGTATGATAGTAAGTTTGCTATACTTGACATCTAGTTGACTAGACATAATTTTTTTCGTATTCCTTTGTGAAAGATACCAATATAATATAAAAGAGTCTCATTTAAAGCCATAAATAGAATCTTTCGGTATTTAAAAGGCACTATGGATTTAGGAATTTTTTACTCTTTTGGAAATGATTTTTTTTAAACGTTTTTCAGATGCTGACTTTGGTGGTTGTAGAATGGATAGAAAAAGTACATCTCAAACATGTAATTTCATAAAATATTCTCTGGTTTCTTGGTCCTGCAAGAAACAACACTCGGTAGCACTTTCCACTACTAAAGCTGAATATGTAGCAGCTGAAATTTGTTATGCTCAAGTGTTGTGGATGCAACACACACTCACTGACTATGGATTGAGTTCTTCCAAAACCCAAATTCTATGTGATAATACTAGTGCCATAGCTCTTAGTTAGAACCCTGCACTTCACTCTCGTGCAAAACAAATAGATGTTAGGCATCACTTTCTTAGGGATCACACACAAAAAGGAGATATTATTTTACAATTCATCGAAACACAAGAACAAATTTCTGACATTTTTACAAAACCATTACTTTCTGATAGATTTGAGTTTATAAAATAGAAGCTAGGAATGATTAAATTGAAATAATCATTCATATCTACTTCATGTTTCACATTTCTCCTTACATCAAACAACTCCTCTTAGAAAGGGGGAGAACATTTCTTACTATGTTCCTTCTTATCTTAGGATCTTTAATTATTTATTCTCCTGGTATGTGTTTTTGTCTATCTATTTATTGTATTGATAGTTTTATCGTATTATTTACCTTTAATTTTATCATATTGATAGTTTTATAGTATTATTTACCTTTCTGTTTATCGTATTAATAGCTTTATCGTATTATTTACCTTTCTATTTATCGTATTGACATTTTTATCACATTATTTACCTTTCTGTTTATCATATTGACAGTTTTATCATATTATTTACCTTTCTGTTTATCGTATTGATAGTTTTATCATATTATTTACCTTTCTGTTTATTGTATTGATAGTTTTATCGTACCATTTACCTTTCTGTTTATCGTATCGACAGTTTTATCGTATTATTTACCTTTCTCTTTATCGTATTGACAGTTTTATTGTATTATTTTCCTTTCTGTTTATCGTATTCACAGTTTTAGCGTAATATTTACCTATCTATTTATCGTATTGAATGTTTTATTTTATTATATACCTATCTTCTTATCGTATCGACAGATCATGGTAATTATTTTCTTTTCCATCGGCTCGACCGATCATGGTAATGAATTTCTATTCCATCGGCTCATCCGATCATGGTAATGAATTTCATTTCCATCAGCTCATCCAATCATGGTGATGAATTTATTTTCGATTGGCTCGTTCGATCATGGTAATGAATTTCTTTTCCATCAGCCTGTCCGTTCATGGTATTGAATTTCTATTCCATCTGCTCGTCCGTTCATGGTAATGAATTTCTTTTCCATCGGCTCGTCAGTTTGTGGTAACGAGATTGTTTTCCATCGACATGTCAGTTCATGGTAACAACTTTGTTTTCCATCGGCATAATGGTTGATTGTATTCTTTTTCTTCGTACGCTTTTGTTTTCTTTTATTGTTAATTCTAATAAAACCTACAATTACCTTACGATCTCCGGCAGGTACATACTTTCTTTTTAAAAAAATCGTTTTAATCCTATATGTTGATCTTATATCTTCTAATATCAACCTTAGAAGATCAAAGGTCACCCTTTTATGCCTATAAATAGATCCCCCTCCTTCCCAAACCCACACAAGTTTTCCAGGATTTGTGGCGAAGCTCTGCTCCACCGATTTAAGTCATCATACGATCTTTTAGCAGCTTCAACTATATGTCTCAGTCCTTTTCCAATACTCCTACAGAAATATCTTCAAAGATATTTTCAGAGAAAAATTTTCTCAGAGGAAGGCTATTTTCTCAGGACTTTTTCGATCCGTACGATTCTACAATCAAAAGAATCATTTTGTTTCAAGGCTGAGAGAATTTGTGTGTTGAAAAACTAGTATCCCAAGATCCGGTTCTTATTGATGAAGTTAGTCAGTTTTACAAAACCGTATTGTTTGATAAAAACGTGACTATCATCTTTTCTGTGTACGATAGAAAGATTTCTATGTCTGTGAATCAAGCAGCTCATTTTCTGAATGTTCCGATAGAAGGTGATTCTTTCTGTCCATCTCATAAACTACTACAGGAAGTTGGTATGTTTAAAAAGAAAATTCTGAAAAGTCTCTGTTTATTATAAATTAAGGGAAGAGGAAAGTGGCTCATCATTCACTAGATAACATATTTGTGTCACTTTGGATGCAAGGTTTTCTTAACCCATGGAAAGGGGATAGAGAGACTTTGAAGGATTCTGATATCTTCATGTTGGACTATCTTGTCAACATGATAAAAGTAAATCTTCTGGGATACATCTTTGAAATGATTAAGACTGTTAAGTTAGGAACAATCAAATATCATTTTATTATGTATCTATCTATCCTTACAATGTTTATTCTCGAGAGTATGATGTTTTGTAATATTCCTTTGAAAGGAAATCTGATATATCTGAAGCCATCCTGGATTAGTAAGAGTACACTGAAGAAGTTGAATGTCTGTTTTGATTCGAATTCAAATCTTTTTGTAAAATATTTAGAAGCTGAATTGGCTCAGAATCAATTGGAACCTATTCCAGTCAAAGATAATCATTCTATTGGTGCTTCTCTAAAGTCAGATCCGCAAACTAGTTCAAATCCAAATAAGAAACCAATGTACAGTAAGGAAGTCATGGCCAAGTAGAGAAAATATAAGCAACATAGAAAGGAAGTTGATCCAAAGTTTGGACTTGATCTAGCTGAATCATTTTCTGAGAGAATAATGGTAGATCAAACCCTTCAATCTGAAAAGAAAAATAAGATTGTTTTGAAAAGAAAGGCTCAAGACTTTGATATCTCTAAAGTACTGAAAATGGTTGAGAATTCTTGTGCTCAACTAACAGAAGAAATACATCAAGAACCTATCGTACAGAGTCTTCCAGAGAAAGGAAAAGGGAAACAGATGTTGGAAGAGATAGAGGAAGTTGAAGAAGATGAAAGATATTTTCCTTTAGAATTCCTTCAAAGTTTGAAAACAGTAGAGAAGAATCTTACCAAAAGCAGAGTAAAGGAATTCAACAAGTTCCTCATGGCGATCAAGCACCGGTTGAATCTTTTGAAACTCCGGATAAAACACCTTCTCAAGACAATCAAGGTGCTCAATCTTCTCATATGGATAAATTTATTGTCATCAGTGATAAAGTATAGGAATAAATAATGGAGAAAGAAAAATCAAAAGGAAAATAGCCAGTTATAGACTCAAGCTGGTCGAATAAAATGCATTCGTATGTTGAATATACTGATTCCGAACAAAAAATCTCTCTCAAGAGGAGTGATTACATTGTTCATGTTATAAAGAGGGTTGAAAAGACTATTCCATACATTCCCAGGCATGAGGGAAAAATTTATTTCATTACTGACAATCATAAAAATAAATATGGTTCTGTAAGAGAATTAAGAAAGAAAGTTTTTTATATTGAAGCTGATTTGAAAGTTCTATCTAAAACTTCAACTGCTCGTAAGAAGGCCTGCAACAGGATGACCAAGTGGTCGTCTAAAACCAAAAGCTTAGTGAATGACCATGAGATAGAAATTGAAGATATAAGGAGGTTGTCAAATGATCTTGGGATTGCTTTCAATAATCTTGAAAAAGAAACTGTTGAAAGACTGAATCAGGTAACTCATGGAGCAGATATCCCTTCAATGAAAGAGTTAAAAAAAATAACGAATGCCTTTCAGTATGAATTTTTAAAAGTTTCATCTTTCAAAGATGAAATTGTTTTTTTGAAGAAACAAAATTTTGTGCTATCCACAGATAACAATAATTTGCAAGATAGAACTGATACTCTTGAGGAAGTAATCAGAGTCCAGGAGGAGACTATCAAGAATCATGATCAGCTTTTGCCGACCAACAAGAGCTTCTCAGATCTCATGGTGATTCAATTTCTAAAGACAATAAAAAAATCAAAGATATGAAAGTTGTTCTTCATGAATTGATAAAGAAAAAAAGGAATGAGAAAACAAATGACTTGTATTTGTTTTTTTTTGTGAACCCTGTTGGTTATCGTAATGAGATTTATGTTACTCTTTCCATTGCCTTGCAATTATTTTCTCTAACTCTTTCAGGCATCTCAAGATTACTCCATTGTTTTTCTAAATCACAAAGGGGGAGAATGTTTTATAAAGGGGGGGAATGTTTTATAAAGGGGGAGAATGTTTTACAAATGGAGGATGTTTTAATCAAATACTTCAAAACCAAGGAAAATCTGTGAATACCATGCTTAGGAAAATACATACCTAAGGGGGAATTAGTTGTATTCAATTTAATATTCAGAAGAGTTTCCAATAACACAGGGGGAGATAAGTATTTCTTGTTGTCTCTACTTTGTGTTTTGTGCTTTCCAAAAAGGGGACGATTGTTGAGTCAAAAGTATTCTTTTGACATTTATATATTGTTTTGGAAATCACAAATGTCTTTTACAATGATGATCATACTAACCATGCTGATCGTACTGAGCATACTGATCGTACTGATCATGATGATCATACTGACCATGCTGATCGTACTGACCATACTGATCGTACTGACCACACTGATCTTACTGACCATACTGATCATACTGAAAATGGTGATCGTACTGACCATGCTGATCGTACTGATCATGCTGATCGTACTGATCATGCTGATTGTACTACCCGTGCTGATCGTACTGACCATGCTGATCGTACTGATCATTATGATCGTACTGACCATGCTGATCGTATTGATCATACTGATCATACTGACAATACTGATCGTACGGACTATAATTTTTGTACTGACTCTATAAATCATATCATACTGACTCTGTCATTTGTACTCACTTTTGTGTATCTTACTGTGTATCATATCAATACATTACATTTAGTAATACTGATAGTACTCGTACTTCTATCACTTGCATGCTTTTATTATTTTCTAAAAAGACTTGTTTTAGATCAATCGTACCCATGATTATCATGTTCATATATCTTTGTTTTAACCAATACGATGTTGTTGAGTTAGTTACAAACTAATAAAAACGATGTCGTGCTTTCTGTTTCAATATGACCATTATAATACCAGGTGTCCAAGTCCCTCCATGTTTTTCGGAAAAATATGAACGTTAGAGGAAATGTGACGGTTGGAACCTGAGGCCTATAAATAAGAGGTCATTTGAAGCCGAGAAATAAATAACTATGATACTTTTCTTCTATCATGTTCTAGAGAGAGATGATCTGACTCCTCTCATGCTTGGTGCTTTGTGTGACTGATCTTCGTATCAAGGGCTTTCAAGTGATTGAAAGACAGAGGTGCCGATTACCTACAAAATCGAGGGATGTCAGGGATAGGCAGACATACGAACCGATCATCGTATTGAGGGCTGTCGGGGATAGGCAGACAGACGAACCGATCAACGTATCGAGGGCTGCCGGGGATAGGCAGACAGACGAACAGATCATCGTATCGAGGGCTTACCAAGGTGGTGGTAAGATAGACCTCTTATCCTAGGTGAAAGGATAACCCTTCTCTTTGGGTTAAAAAGAATTGTAATACTTTTACTTTTTTTCTGATGTTTGTATTAGAAAGGAATTTGTATTGTTTCCTTTCTTCTTTACACTTTCAATTGTAATTGTTACAATTACGATTATTTTATTACATATTGTATTAATAGATTCTATACGCTTTATTTTAGAATCTCTCACACTTGTTTTACTTTGACTATTGTATTTATCTTTAATACAATTACTTTACTTTTCTAATAGTATTACATTACATCATACCTTTATATTCAACACAATTTTGTTTGTTTGAATTGTTTTAGTTTAAGATATTTTAAACTAGTCTCTTAAGTGTTTAAACACAAAGTTTTTAAACCCACAATTCACTCCCACTTGTATTGTTCCATCTAATATACATATACATTTACATATTCGATCCAATAGTTTTAAACATGTTACTCGCTTTACCTACTTTGTTTATCACCCAAGTAAACCAGTTTTAATGTAACTATAGTAACACATTTTTATAGTGTTTAGTACTTAATAAGACAAAAAAAATTAAGATGGAATTCCTATATAATATTAACTATTCTAATTCCAAATTTGGAATACATATTTTTAAAAATAAATAATATATTTTTTTAAAATATTTTTAATTTAATCCTATATAACATGTCTAGAAATAGTTGTTCAAGAAATATTCTTTTCAAGAGTAATATGATAATTCATTAATTTTATGAATAGTAATAACCACAATATGAACTAAAATTAATATAAATATATAAATAATCTTCAATATTTTTCTATCATTCATTACTATGGGTTATTATAATTAATTATTATTGATGGATTTATAACCATTTAAACATTTTTCTAAAACCTATCTTTTCTATCACAATAATAATATTTTACCCAAATCCTGAAAAATTGTGATTATAATGAAATCTAGAATATTACTATATAGAAAATGGTGAATATTTCTATTATATTCCATTTCAAAAATATTAATGTCCTTTTAAATTTCATTATTTTATGAAATTAAAGAACTATATATAAAGAGTCTAAAAATGTCACTACTCATATTGAAATAAAAGATTTGAAAAGGTTCTAATATTTCACTCTATGTTATTTTTGATACTAGGATTTATAAATTTAATTTAATTTTTTTTTTAAAAATTCTAAAATTTCCAAAATCATATTATAATATTTTCTTCCAAAAATAAATAAAAATTAATTTTTAAGGGAAAAGATTTTTTAGGATTAATGTGTTTATTAAAAATTATATTATTACTTTCTAAGAATATATATATATATATATTTATATAAATTATTCCATTATATATATATTTTTAAAAAATATTCTATTTATAACCAACAATTTAATAGTTAGTTTACAACATACATATATTTTGTTGGTCATTTCAGCAGGGTGTTACGTTTTGTATATACTTTCTCAAATTATGTTCATAACTTATAATCTCATTTTTTTAGGTTATAAAGTATAAAAGAATAGTTTCAGTAAAAAAAATCTAATTTATTAGTTTTTTAAAATTCAAACTTTTTTTTAGAAAACACACATAGTAATTTTTTTTAAAGAATCCTCATAAAAATGGAGATGGTAAATTCAAAAGCCACTTAAAAACTAGGTTTCCAATTAGGTGAACATTAGTAGTAAGTAACAACATTGATTTAAAAAAATATCCAGTTAAGATCTAATTTTGTACCCGTTTTATTGGAGAAGAGACAATTGATTTATCAAATATTAATAAAATTTCTTTTTCCAAGACATTTTTTTAATTACTAATGACCACTTTCGAATATAGATTTTGGAAACAAAGAAATATTATTACTTTAAAATTATAATTCCATCAATTAATCATTTTTTACCACTATAAAATTTATTATTCAAAATAATGAGTATTCAAAATACGTTGTTTATCCATCTATCCACAATAGATTCAAATTATAGCCTAAGAGAGAATAACATAAGGCAATGATCCCCTAAGGATCACCCAGAAGCTAGGATTTCCCCTACCACCGCCTTCATCTTCTTCAGCACTAACTGGTGGCATCCTCCCTTATAATTTTTGCTTGGAGACTCAGTGTTTGGATTGTGACTTTCAGGTTCTCCTTCTGAGGATTCCAACGTTGTCTACCTACCTCCTTTCCATATCCTTGAAGATTATTGGTCATTTCAAGGAGGCGTAGTGAAGGCTCAGTGGTTGTGTACCTTTTCCATGGGATGCATCTGTGGTTTCTCTGGGTTCATTGAGAGGTTAGATGTGGGATTTGAGTGTAGTCTTGGAGGGGGCGATAGGAGTTCTTCTCGGGATTGTGGTGGACCTTTTCTATGGAATGTTGGTGTTCAAGTGATAGGTTGAGTAGGTATTCACCTCTCTTCCACTGCAGGATGCCATTGGTTATTCTCTTTAGAGCATCAACATAGCGATTCATGAAAAATATTCTCCTCTTATGTGGGAGTCTTCTTCACGGGTGTGGCTGTCGTGCAGTTCTATTCCAAGATGGGTGTGCTTGTGGCGAGTAGAGGTGGACTCTAGGTGTGAACGAGAATGTGACAATGACATCTTGTTTTTTTAGCTTGGCCTTGCAGATTCCTTCGTCGTTTCTATTTTGCCTCGATTTTATGATCCTTTTAATCCGGTTTGGGTGTGGTCGTTAATGGTTCATGGTTCTGTTTTGGATTAGTTTGATCTATTGAGTTCTCCTATATTTGGGTTTGAACGGATTCAAAAATACTGTAATGGGGTCAGCAGAGTGTCTATTAGTCGAAGTTGCATTGGGGTTGTCTGCAGAGTAAGGTGCGGTATCCAAATGGACTGGTCTTACTCTCTCTATTTTCTTCATCACCCATTTCGGATGTTATTTTTTCAGGGTCCAACTCACATCGCTGGTGTGTTTGGGAAAAATCTGACTATAGTTTTCAAGTGGGTTGTTGGATTTTTGATGGTTTCGATGGTTGTACCGGTCGGAATTTGTGGAGACCGAGGTTTGACCAGCTTTTTTGATGTTCTTATTCCCTGGTTCGTGGTACCCTGGACTTCTCTTGGTAATTTTTCTCTAGGTGTAAGGGTTTGTCAGTATGAATGATTGAATGTATTTTTCATCCATTGTGCTTGTATGGATTTATTTTTTGAATTGGTGAAGTGGTAAATTGGGGATGTGGTGAAAGGATTATGTGTTGAATTCATGTGTGGTTAGTCACTTTTTTCCTTAATGGTTTTTTCATCTTAAAAAAATTCCATCAAATACATTTTTTATTCATGAGGAACAAAACTTAGCAACTAATAGATCACATTATTCTACAAAATGATATATAGGAATTCATTATATAATGAGATAGTAAAACCATAAATTGATAGAACATGGTACGATAACTCTTAAAATGAGTACACTATCATATTTTTCTCTAAACTAGATGTTCAACATAAATCATTCAATAAGAAATTAGTTATACATCCCCAATATCATCAACATTAATGGATATAATTTCATTATTACCAAATAATATTTATTATTAAATCACATTTCAGACATGAGTATAACATTTGTATCAACCTATTGAATCATTTTCCAAAAATATCATTAACTAGATCATAATCATTAAAATTTGGAAATATTTTATTCTAAAATGATTTTCACATAATTTTATAAATATTTATCTACTGATAAATTTTAGTAAGATCTAATTCACAATATAATTTAAATTTTATTGGAAAATGGTAGGTTCTATACGATTTTCACCCTTCAGCTATGGTTTGAATCCTTGTTCACTGGTCGGATGTGATGTGTCATCACCTAAAGTGGATGTTGTCATTATATTTCTAAAACTATTTAAAATAAAACATATAATCATACTAATAATTCACGTTGAAAATTTAATGTCCTCAGGAATATGAGGAACATTATCAAAAATAAAATTACACATCATATCATTTTTTTAACTATGATTTTTTTATCTATCTCATTCTTTTCCACAAAGTAACAAAATTCAATTTACTATAATTACCCCAACATCTATCACATCTCATAAAATATAAAATCCTCAAGCATGTTCATTTCTATAAAATATGTCTTTGTGCATAAATAACATTTCAATTTTATTATTATTATTTAACATATTCTTGAAATTTCATGAAGAAAAAATACTCAATAATGATCCTTATGTGTTTTTTAATTCTTGTAACCAAAAAACCATTAATAAAAACATGCCAACAACATGATTCCTAAATCCCAAAACATAAACACTTAAATCAGCCCAGATAGATGATTGGCATAACATATTCTTTTAAGAAATAATCATCATTTTAGTAAATTTGATAAAATAATTGCCTTGTTAAACACATTGATAACATTTAATGTTTATTAGTAACTAAGATTGAACTTCATTTCTCTATATATTGCTAACATACATTTTCATTTTTTATTCTCTAAATAGAAAATGTGTGCGCTCATTTCCCAAACATTATCAATTTTCCAATTACATTAATTATTATTAAATGGAGACTAGTTGGACATTTTTCACATATACAAAATTGGATCTTGTTTTCTTTATCCTCTTTAAACCCTTTGTTCCATGAGGCACCATTAGTATCTTATTTGATGTGTTTTGAAATTCTAAAAAATGAAAAATGAATATTTAAAATAGAGATAGGTAATTCTTAATTATCGAAACATATTTAAATATTATTCCCTTTAAGAATGTCATCCCATTACCAAAATCATTACATTCCCCCTCACATTTTTTATTTCTGTGATATATTTTATTCCCCTCCATTACATAAAAAATAAAATGAATAAGATGATAATGAATTAATATAGAAAATGGAAAATAATAATCCTAGATGGAGTAACTTATAATTGATATGTATATGCTTAATTATATTCCACCGTGATTCCAAATTGGTTATCGAGCGTAATGTTTTTTGATATTGTTTTTTACCTTATAATTTTTTTATATCCTTTATAATGGTACATAAATATTTCAGAAATTTCAAAAACAAATCCCTTGGAAATGTGAAACTAGTTTTGTGTCAAGGTCCATCACAATGAAAAATGTGATGAACGATTCAAATACTAGTGTTACCTTTCACATTTATTACCCCTAGGCACAACTATTACAGATAAACATCCACTTGTATTATCCAAACAAGGATTTAGATCTTGGAAATTTTCCTATTAAACATCAAAAAATGTCAGGATATTTTCTTATACTTTTTAATGTCCTTATAATTTTTTGTATGGTTTCTAATAAGGTATTATAGTCGTATTCCTTAAAAATAAAATGAACCCTTTCTGATAAAAACTAAAGAGTACCAATCCCTATTAATATATTATCACATGAATTCAAAAATTAACATCATATAATTACATCTAAAAAGGAGCCTGATTTTCATTTGAAATAGGTTCTTAATATTAAAAAGGAAACTAAACATATAATACTCATTTTTATTCATTGTCATGAGTTTATAAATGAATATTACCTCCTAAAATTGCATATCTTATCTTGGAGAAAAAATTAACAAAAGGGGTGAGTTGAAGATGATATTAATGGAATAATCATGATAAGGAAGCATAACTTGTGATTAAAAAGTATTCCATGATATCATAACATAAAGGATCAAGATTAATCATATGGGTTAATAAAATGGTGTCATAAAATCAGAGTAACATTTGAAATGTGGTTTCAACATATAACAATACATAACCATGAGTCAAGGCTAACTTCCTATAAATTATAACATTGTGGAAAAATTCCCTTTGTGGATTATGCTTATTCTCCAATCCCATAAATGTCACCTCATGAGACTATTGCTTTACCGAATGAAATTGTGTTCAATCTGGGAGTTCCCATTATAACAAGATCATGATTATTTTTTCTAAAAATTGAAAATCAATAATTCATCATAAACATAAGAATTACCCATGGAATGAAAATGGGTTTCAAAATCTTATCTCATATCAAAGTCAAAAGAAACTTCAAAATGAATTAATTTTAGAGATGAACATACGGCATGATAAATGTAATGGATAATAATATTTTTATATATGTGAGAAAAATATATACATAATATTGAAATATTCTCTAACGTTTAATGTTCTTCTCGATGATAGAAATGACATTAAAATATTAAATGGAATATTTCATGAGAAAAGAAAATTCACATAGAAATAACTTCTCAAAAATTTAAAGAACAACAATAATATTATAAAAACTTTTATATTTAAAATTATATTTTAGGAAAAATAAATTTATCTTCTAATAATTGTTTGTTCATGATGGAAAGTAATTTTTTATAGGCCGTATAAGATATAGAACATTTCTTTCACGCTGTTATAAGAAGGATAAAAATTACATTTGTTCAGAAAATGACAAGAAATTTACAATAAAAAAATAAAATTATTCCATTTTTTTGGTTTATTTAATAAATCATTTTGATGTGGTTCTAAATATTCAATAAATCATTATTTGGAAATCATTGATATGAAAGAAAAAATATTTTTTATTGAAGATGTGAATGAAGTCATTGTTTGATAAAATTATATTATCAATAATTTTTTGTATAAATGAGTGGTGAATTTTAATATTATAGTAAAATTTCAGGAATAAAAAAGGCGGTTAAATTTAAATAGTTTCATTAGACAGTGATCATAAAATTTCCAACATTAGTAATTCATGAAAAAAAATAATGATTAAAATGTGATTGAAACATAAAATGTTATTGCTTTAGTAATAATTAAATCATATGTACCGTGATTGAATTAAGGAAATCACCACATAAAATTTATTAATTTTTGAATTATGAATAATATAATCATTAAATTAGTAGTATATACACAATTTAAATGAAATTATCTATATAAAATAACATGTGTGTTAAAGAATGAATCTTTATGAAAAAGCCCTTACCATGAGCCCATACTTCTCATGTATGTCTTTTACCTCCTATATAATGAACCTATATACTATTTTTCTTATGAAACGTTTCTAGGATTAGACCATTATACCTAAATTATTTTGTTCAATTATTTAGGTGACATATTTAATTACATACTCAGTTATGTTTATGCATGGGGTCTTGAGGATACTCAATTCATAATTTCAAAATGGTTATGGTGTGTTGGAAAAGGTAAATTGGTATTTGGTCCATTGTCAATATAATTATATGTATTCGATCATTATAATTTTAATCCATCAAATATACTTGTAAACCCATTCATGATATAGGATTTTGGAAAATTAAGTATGTCACAATCTTGAAGATGGTAGGTCGTACGTATTCCAGAGTAACATTTCCATTTTTCAAGGGGCATTGTGGAAATAATTTATATGTTATTTTATCCTTTTATAATGATCCACATATACTAAATTTAATACTATTTTTAAAACATCCCTTACATAAATCATCATTGTGATATGGAAATAAAAATAAGATTCACCTGGCATCATGAGGCGGTAGTCCACCACAAAATGAAAAAATGTTACCAATTTTCAATGGATGATATATAAAGAATGTATATGATATATTAAATTCTCAAAATTATTATTATGTATTTAATATAATACATATTAAATAAACTCATGATCATGAACTTTCATGATAGTGGATCATGGAAAAGTGATTACATTTGTTCCGAAAGAGGTATTTTGGTGTATACAAGAATGATGGTTTCACATCTCTTTTTTATCGATGAGGAGATGGATAAATATTATTCCATAAACATAATATAATCTCTATATATATTATTTACTAGAATTTTTTAATTTAATTTTCAAGTGAAAATTTGATTCAAAAAAATGAAAAAGTAAAAAATAATGATCTATGTGAAAATACTACCTTCACTTAGAAGAACCTTCTTGCAATATATTATTAGGAAACCTAAGGATGGTATTTTGGGATGAAAAAATAACTATAAATTGGATAATTATGCAGGGGAGATAATTTTTTAGGTTTTGGATAAATAAAATTTCTTTAGAGATGTGATGAATAAAGGGGAGTGGGTATCCCTTAATAAGTGGGGAGTAGTGGAATTTATTTAAATACCCAAAACATTGTAACATTTGGAAGTAAATCTCAAAAAATGTCCCTCAAAAATTGAATAATAATATATTTGTTGATTAAATGGAAGATAAAAACATCAACCAATAATCCATTGATATATTTTAAACATGAAACTTCCTTTACCACTTTAGTCTAACCCCCCAGTATGCTAGTTTTAGCATTATCATTTCTAACACATATTTTTTACTTTTACTATTTGTTATGATAAAAATAATGAGATGAAATCACAATATCATATTAGTTACTCTAATTTAAAATATTTAATACATTTTTTGATATTATATAAAAATTATTTTCAATATTTCATTTAAAATTAAACCCGCAGAACATATAAAAAAATAGGTCATCCTAAAATGTATTTTTCAAGATTACAACAATAATACATTAACTATATGACTTGTAATAGTCACTATATGATTTTAAATTTAAATAAACCGATAAATAGACATAAAATTAAATTTAAAATTTTATTTACTATTTCTTATTTAAATTAATTAAATATGATAGACTTTATGCACATAAAAACAGCATCTAGGGAACCGTGTTTTTATGCATTAAAATAATCATCTAAATAATTAATAAAAGTAGCTATTAAAATTATTTTGGGTTTTTGTAATATATATAAAATTATATATATTTATCTTTATGACTAGATACATAATATAATTGACCATTTCAATCTTTTTATTTAATGAAAAGAATGGATATTATTTGAAATATTGGAAATTTTTACTGTTCACTATAAAAAAATATTTAAATAAATAAATTTCGGCATTTTTTAATTTTATATTTATTATCTAATAATTAGTTAAGTTTTTCGGAATAAAAAATCATAAAATTATATAAAATTATTTTAACCATTTTACACAAAAATCAATAAAAATCATTTTTGAGGGAAATATTTTTTTTAAAAACCGTGTCTATTAAAAATTATATTCTTATTAATAGGGAATTTATCAATAAAATTATATATATTTGGAACAAATATTATATTTTTTAAATTATTCAACACAATTCAAAATCGTTTAATTAATGGATAGGTTATAACATTAATACATTTCTTGGGTCATTTAATCTTTCTATAGTGTGACATATATTCTAGTTAACATTATATTCTTATATTAAGATCATAGGGTGATACACATAACATAATTGAAAGTACACTTGGACTCATCAAAATATACTGTCAAAGATCATCATAAACCATTAGAAATAAGATACATTAATTGGTTAGGAAACCAATGTGAAAACAAGATACCCAGACATAGAGCAATTAAATAATTTTCATTGACAAGAAGGAATCCCAGATTTAATCCATATAATAATAGGGAATGTATGATACAACCCTCTCCATTGGTCCTAGTTATATCACTAACACAACCATGCATATCACCATGCATTCATCCCACAATCATAAGGGCCTACTACTGCCACAAACCTAGGCATTCTCACTAATGTCTTGAAAACCATAACTAATAAAATGAAAAAATCACTATTAATCACAATTAAACATATATACCAACCAAAAAAGGTATAAATGATACCAAAAACAGTTACGAGGACTTATAGGTCATAAAAACCTTGGTATCCAACTATCACAGTTTAAAGAGACCACTCATCCCGAAAAACATGTCATTATAAAATAATACATTCATTACCATATTGAATTAATATATTCATTTTATATTGGTCGAAACCACATTGAGACTAATGTGTTAGATATTAAAACCTATGTATTGTTTAATCATTCTTTTAATCATGACATCCAGCTTCATCAATCAATGAGGATTAAAGTTCATAAATAACCATCCCACAATATTATTTCATAAAATATCTTTACCATATTCTCATTATTTAATGAAATTCATTTAACATGAGATATAAAATATAAAATTAATCATTCATCCGGTATTAATTTTATTTCCATTGAAACATAATAAAGAATGATTTTATACAAACATTGATCTTTTTTAATTTAGTTTTTATATTTTCAAACATCATGTTCTTTAAAAAATATCTATATTAATATACTTATCAACTATAAAATTATTAAGGATACAACATTATCTAGTTTAATAAGAGGAAAACTATTATCATAGTGGAAACAAATTTGATTGCTAAAACCAAAAACCATCATATTTCCAAATATTGTTTTAATTTAATTTGATGTTAATTCTACCATTAAAATTAGAAAAAGCATGGTAAATATATAATTTCAAAAAATAATTAATAAAAATAAAAAATAAGCTTCCTCAATTTATATGATTAATGTTCATCTCAAAAGAATGGATGATAGAAGTTCGTACAGTCTTGAAACTGAAGAAATATTCACAAGATCCTTTAAACAAAATCATTTGATTATAACATATATGAGTTATAATATATAAAGGGTGGTTGAAGGGATATCACATGATCCTAGTCCAATACTTATACCACAAAAATTCATTATAATGAAAGAATCATTGAAGAAAATAAATGAGAAGAACTATTTCATCTAAAGCATTTGGTAATCAAATTAATTCAATATTGTGAGAATGGATCTGTTAATAGAGGATGAAATTAAATTAGAAAAAATATTTAATAATCTTCTTTCCTCATCACAATTTTAATATTTCCATCAGGCCAATATACATGACAATCTTTGTCCATTTTAGTTATATTAGTTAAATAAAATACTCTATCATGTCTTCCACCATGTCCTAACTGTTACCATGGAAGTTCATGATCATTCGAACATAAATAATATTCATATAGGATATATCAACCACAACCAAGTCATTTTAAAATTTTTATGGATTCCAAAATGGTTGTGCATGTAATTTTTATATTTTTCTGTTGGGATAGAAGTACCTGTAATGTAACACGCCCAACATGATTCCCTAACTATACATTTCAACTAGAAAATTTTGGAAACATCATGTTTCTTATACAAACATGTTGTTCCTACAATGTTCTTTGACCAATTGTGTTTTCATGATTCCAAAATATTTTCATCTATTTTCTATGATCTCATCTGACTACTTCTTGTATTAAATATTTTTTTCTCTAAAGCTACCAGCTCTAGATTCAATACATGTGAGGCTTCTAAATTATACTTCATTAATAGAGATACATTGAACACATCGTATTTTTGAGATAGGTTAGATGGGAGTTTTTATAGGTAGGTTACATCACCTATGTGATCACTGGTATAAAGATGTTTTTGTATCTATGAATAAGAATTACCTTCATCCCACACCTCATGAAATTATTCCACAATGAAATGAAATGAAATTATTTGTCCCCATCATGAAACTCATGGTATTTTCATTAGTTTTTTTCATATAATATCTATTAAATTTAATTTATTTCATATAATTCTAAAATTTCTGAACATTCCCTTTATTTATTAGATAAGATATTCTCCCACCATCATCTACTCTCCAACTTCATCAATGTGAGTTAGATTCCAAAAATATCAACACACATAAAGCATAAATAAGATCTATTTTAAGGATAGTATTGAAACAATCTTTATATGGTAACTCTACTTGGGGAAGGTCATGAACCCAAAATCCGTTTAACACTATTGAATATGATCCCCACTTGTCCTCTTTTTATAGAATGGTTCTCTCAAACATTCCATCGATTTATAGGAAATATAGTTTCCTAAAACAATAATCTATATCTAGTTAATTTTAATATCCTGTCCAAAACCTCAAGGTAAATATTAGATCAAAATTATTTATAATGAAGTGTTTCACTATATGTGGTCTTACCTTGTCAATTTTATATATCATAACTGGTTGTTTAAAAGATAATTATTATTTGATAACAATAAAATGAACATAATTTATATGGTGAGCTTCTACCACCCTATTTCTATTATTGTTATTACATATATTAGTGAGTCTTAATACGAAATACATGGTTATTTATTGATGATTTTATTTATATTATTGTAAAATTTTTAATCATGCCATAATAATTTATTTGTTACCAAGACATTTTATAATCGATGAGGAAGTTGGATGTTTTATAATGGATATAGTATTGTGGGTATCTTTATAGAGGTCACCATTCTTTGGTGGTGGGAACTTTTATTACTCAATATGTTTCCATGTGTTTCTTTGTACATCACGTATAGAAAAATCACTCATGAATCCATTTTGGAGTCCCTTTTAAACATAGATATCAATTTTCTGAAATGGGAAGATGACACCACCACACCCTTGGTTATGTTAGTGGTGAGTGGGAAACGTTTTGGAGTTTAGAAACATTCACGAGTTCATTCTGTTTTATGTGGTTTGATTAATAACACCATATCCATGGATATTCCATTGTTAAAGATTTAGTGGTTGTTATATTTCATTGAAATTAGTGATCTTTTCCCCATTCATCCTTGTATCTCATTTATATAAATATTGGAAAATGAGTGCATCATTATAGGCGTCTTTAATTTATTTTTAGTATATTTCGTACACTATTAATCAATCAAAATACACTCTTTAATCTTCTTTATTTTTTTAAATATTATCTGTATGAACCATTGGATTGGTTGATAGTTATATTGTGTGGACATTCATTCTCAATATTTTATCTGTTTTATGTATTGGTTATTCCTCCTATGGTAATTCAAGATCAATTTCTTATAGATTCAAACACTAGGGTTATGGGTAATTAAATTAATTTTTGATTTCCTGTACCTATTTTAATTATTCATTCCACCCACCCATTATTAATCCCCTTTTTAAATGTATCAATTTATAATACTTTATTTTAATGTTGAAACATGAGTGTGGTTTTTTTGTGGTTTATTGGTTATTAGTTTTTAAAAAGCTGACATTACAATTGGTGGTGGTAGATCAATGATCATCTATTTTTATCTAAATAACATTAACATACTAATTTTAGGTAGCATATTAGTTGATTCTCCAATTATTTTTTGTTTAATCATAAATATATGATGCATTATATATTGGTGTTAAGGTAAAATTTGACTCAATAAAGATTAAACATAATTAAATAATAATTTTTTGGTTTTATGGATTACATGGGCTTCCATTATGATAATGGTAAACCACAATTTTTAAATAATTTATGTTAGATATGTTTATTATTTGGATTAGATTTTTCTCTATGATATGTTTTAGAATGTTTCATATGATAAAATTATTTAAATAAAATAATGTTGAAGTTAAATTTATTTCTAAAAAATAAATTTTCCAGTAATACGCATTGATTAAAAATAAAAAGGTGTCATGTTTAATGGAATTTTTTCTAATAATTTAGTAGAAATAAAATTTATTCCTGATGAATGTTTAAAATATATATTTATTTCTCAAATATTGATGAATCATACTAATATAATTAAAATCATTATAAAAATATTATAATTTTTTTAGTTTATTCCTCGGTTTCCTGTGTTTTTAACCTGTGATAAATGACTTAGTTAATTTAAAAAATAAATAACATTTCTTATGATAATGATATGTTTTTGGGTATGAGTTAGAATATTTTATTATGAAGAATTTATGGCTTTGTTTTTTCACCTAGATTCACTGTTGGATATTTTTTGTTTCCTTTCTACCTTGTGTGATTCATTTGAATGAGCCCCTTTATATATGATGTTATGTGTTCCTTGGATGGTTTGTGGTTGATGAGGCATGGTATAAGAGGCTCGAGTTGGTGGTTGTAGTTAGAACATCTAATGGAGGGATGGATACTAATATTATTGTTCATGTATAGGATTGAACATGTATTGATGGGAAATTTTTAATTTAGGCTTATATGTTCTTGTTCTGGAAGCTGAGATATTTTCTTATTATAAATATTCCTTAAATTTAAAATTACTTGGTTTCTTGTTTATGCATTCCATTCTTCACTACATGATAAAATATTTTTTTATGGTTGATTTATGTTTTTTATATAATATTATCTAGATCCCTAAAGTACCATGAAATATGGAATAAAAATGAATAATAAAATTTTTAACCCATGGTTTTAGTGTCTTGTTGGAATCTTAATTATGATAACATTCAAAAATAGTGGGAATAGTTTGTTTATCCCTATAACGAATGGAAAATATTGGATTATCATGTCAAAGTAATATTTAATGCTAAATAGAAATAATAAAAATAATGAGAAATTATTAGTGGAATGAAATAATTAAATGGAATTCTTCTTATAGTTTATTTGATCATATAAGAAATCTAGTCATTAACAAGATTATCCAGCTGTCCGAGTATGTATTATTATAGTTTAGTCAAAAACAATAAAAATTCACCTTTTCTAGTGGTGGGCCATATTTCTTATATGTTATGTGATTTCATATTCTACCCCACCATTTCAGTAGAGGGAATGATTCCCAGTAGACATTGGGAGAGTGTTTTCTAAAACATCCATGTTGAAAAGGAATAGATGGTTGACTACCCCCACTTTCTTCACTATCCTGTCCTAATTGTATTATGTAATGGAATGTTAGGTGTTTAACATTATAATGTATGTAAATAGATGTATTTAATGTCTTATAGTCATTTCATTCTGAGTTATCTTCAGATGTAGCATCCCATATATTATTATAGGTATGACTGTGTGGGTTGTTATGGGATGAGGAATAATATTCATCAAAAAAACTCTGGTGGAACTTAGTCATTACTTGATTAAAATTTGGATACGGTCAATGGGATTATGATATTGTGTATTTCATTTGTTCTATGGTATGATATTGTAGTATATGTGTTTTTTGGCTTTTTTACTTTTGGGTGGAGATGTCTTATGATGTGTGATATAAGGGGAAAGTGACAGACCAATGAAGTAGTGGTATTATGGTTCTTCTTAAATTATATATTTTCTTTTTAAAGTGATATATTTTTTAGAGATCTATTGGTATGTTGGATACATAACATAAATATTTATTTGATGATATAGAATAATTTTTTATTTAGTAGAATTTGTTATTCTTTCATTATATTTTTATTGAGGTGTTCCTGGGAGTATCTAACTGAGTATACATTTTATAATCATTATATCTATATATCAAATGTGTTCTAGATACTATGATCTAGTCTAATACTGTGTTTGAAATTATTTGGCCATGGATTTTTTCATGACTTATTTGGTATTATAGGTCATTATCAATAGTTTTATTTTTTGTTTCTTGTATTTTATTTTTTATTTGTTCAATTATTATGAAAATAAATTCACTACATTGTATTACTTATTTCTATTTTTTTGAGAAGAAATAATTTGGAGTCTCTATTGAATATATCACTTTAAAATAGCTGACATTAATTCCTCACATTTTTGTATATGATATACACTCAGTGTTTTCTTTTAACATGTGTCATATTAGAGACTTGTTTTAGATGTCATTATCTCCCTTATCTAATATCTATCATAGTTGGGGCAATAGTTATGGGTGGATGTCATGAAACCCTTTATATCTATTCCTTCGAGGTTATTTTCATCGATTATCCTTGACATCCATTAGATTAGCCCATAGGATTACATAGTTTCTTTATTTCTTATAAAAAATAATTGATAATAGGCCTAGGGTTGGCTGAGATAATCATTTATTCCATGAAATTGGTAGGGTTATTTATTTCATGTATATGTCACTAGCATGGATCCCCTCCTCACCACACAAAAAAACATTCCCTTGTACCCTTCATGATTTTTTTTCGATTCTTCTTCCCACACATTTGATAGGGTGACAGTTGAACATTCTCACCACTATGAGATTTCAACATCACTCCCCCATTAATAAAATACACTATCCACATCCTATCTAAAGTCACTCAAGATCATTAATATTGCGCAATATCAATTTTAATTTAAGGATATACTGAACAATTTCCTCATTAATGTCAAAATCATGAATCACCAAATTGTTTGTTAGATTCAGTGTTATTTACCTAAATAAGAGGTCAACTTAAATTCTTGGTCCACAACCAAACGAGTGGTATATTATTATAGGCTAGTGTTGTTTTCCAGGTATAACTTGATTGATTTTTCATCCATTTTCATGAGTCCAAGTAAATCCATCGTAATATTATGTTGGAGAGTGTGAGTAAAATGTTTATTGAAAAACATTTCAATGTATTCATTAATGAATAATGATTCAATTTCTTTAGTGGGTTTCATATTCATGATCAAAATACACTATTTATTTTCTTTACCATCCAAGAAATAAACAACCACCACAGCCTTCTTTTTCTCAGATCATTTATTGACTAAGAAGATTGTACCAATAGAGATGGTCTACTATTATTATATTAATGGTTTATATGATCTAATAAATTTGTAAGGTTTTTATCACATAATTTTGTCAATTGAAAATTTCTTTTAATTAGGGGGTGTGGGTGTTCTAACTGATTCAAGATTATATTCCAATAGTAGTTAATTAATAATGTATTTTTAGGATATTCAATACTCATACTCCAATCAGTATGGAAATCTCATTTGGTGATTCATCACATTATAGAGTAAAAATTGTAATTGACACAATTCCTCCAATTTCCTTCCATTTTATAAAATAAAGGACAAATTTCAATGGGAATTTAAAAACAATTAATCATGATATAGGGAAATTATAATAAATGAAAGGATAAATGAAAAATAGAATGTACTACATAAAATATTAATTTCAAGATATCAATATATTATATTCACGTTAAATTTCATAACATTAAAGTTCATTATAATTTTTTTCTTCATTATCATTTGTAAAAAAGAACAAGATGAACTAAAAAATTTCCCCCTAGGATTATCTGTCTTGGTGTGAAATAATAAGGATATTTCTCATGCACCATGTAAAAGACAATTTCATACCCAAAAATCCATTTTCTTGTTATTACACATAGGTACATCTATTCCACATCTACATCAACTAGTATGTACCTAGAGGATAACAATTTCTTATAAAACCAAGTACATTATAATTTAAAAAAATTAATGTTTTTTTATTATGTTTATTACTATCAGAAATATTCTCACAAGGGTTTTAAAATCATAACCCTCAAAATATCTATAATATTCCATGATACCAACTATGGAAACACATATATTTTATAAAAAACATTATTAAATTCAATTACAAATCTAATAAAATCCCATAAATTAAAGATAGTGATATTCATTAGAAAATTAGAAAAATATAATAATAAACTTAATCATGTATTTGATGAAATAATGGCTATAAATTACATTCATACTCTAATACTACAAGTGATAAATAGTGTATATTTATATGAAAAGTTTGACTAATATAATGAAATACACTTTTCATACATAGATATTGTATCTTAGTAAGTGGATATTCATTACATAAAATAATAATCCACACCATAATCATATATGTCTAGAATAATTGGATACCATGGGATGTAATAATACATCATCATAAGTAAGAAACTTAATCACCCTATATATTCTTAATAACAACAAGCCTTATTTGAAATATCAAACATGATTACATTCTTCACAACATTGGGAAAGAAAACATAAGAAAGGGTGAGCTCAGCTGCACAATAAAGTTAATCAAAGGTGGTATAATTAGTCACATAATGATAACATGCTAATATGGTTATGAGAACTTATGAATAGAATTTCAAAACCATACCTTGTATATCCTATATCATTAACATGAGTCATTTATGAAGATATTTTAGGTCAAAATAAATTAATCATAAAAAAATAAAAAAACATAAACATTGAGTAAATAACATCGTCATACTACATTGAGATTTGGCATACACATAAGTGTTCAAAATCGTATATTAAGGAAACTAATCAAGATATTCCTAATATAATACTTTTTGGATTACTATTTGTGTACCCACTGTTGTATTGGGATGAACTAATGTGTACCTAATTTTGGGTTTGGGATAAACTCCCATGAACCCTATTTTTGGCTTGTGATAACCTCCCATTTAACCATTTCTCTCATGGGACTTAATCATTACCCAATGAATTTTTGGGATGTATAATTATTGGAACACCCATCACATTATGTAAATAATATATATTTTTTCCACAATATCATTAAATATCAATCATGTCCAAACCATTGAATGAAATTAATTTGATAAACATTTCATCAATAAATATACCTTGGAAAATAAATGGGTTTCATAAATATTTCATCATATCATCAAAGAAAATCCATATAAAAAAGAACGAGTTTTAGGAAAATATTTAACACTCAAATATTAAAAATATAGATAAATAATATGGATTGTTTTATTTTATCGCATCCCACATATAGACTATGAAACCTCAAATGATGAAATTGTATAAGGTAATATCTTTTTAACGAACTATTGAATTACATCATGATGAAATTAAATGTTCAGTTCATTTTTTTAAATTTCCTAAAGTCTCAAAAAAATAGAAAAAATTTTTTTTTAATAAAAATTATTAAAAATTAAAAAATTATATAAGTCATTTAGATGTCAAGACGATAATAAATATTGTTCATGTAATACATATTAAAATGATGATTCCTTTAACATTTTTTGTAAAAATATAAAAATATCCTTAAATAATATTCCATGTTAACCATTATATAAAATTTCAATAATTTGAAAAAAAATATTTTAAAAAAAATTGATTATTTTAAAAACATTATTTAAATCATTTTTAGAAAACATGTACTTGGAATGAAATGGAATTTTCACTAATGAAATAAATAATGAGAATTTATATAAAAAATATCTTTTGATATCTTCAGTATTTAAGGGGGTGAAAATGGAAGGAAAACATGTTCTCTCTATAAGTAACTATTGTATAAGAAAATACATGATTTTATTGATATATTTATTATAATATTATAAATTTTGAATCATAATCATAAACCATCCCTCAAAATAATGATATTGTAACACAAAACCATTACAATATTGGTAATGATTGGACCGTAAGACACATAAAATAATTAACCATATATTTATTTTTATATCCCATGATTTCTTAGATAATATTCATAATATAAATTTATGGTTAGGATATATATCACAGAAATGAATCAAGTGAAAAATCGAACATGTGTTCCATAAAAATAAATGCAACATGAAAATACTTTAACTCAAGGCATGTATTTCATCATATAATTTCAAAACAACTATATAAGAAATATATATTTATTCTAGATATTTTATATAAAAATTTAAATACATTACCTATAATATTTACTTAAAACTATTTATCTTCTATTTATTAATAATTCTATATAAATTCAATATTTCATATAATAACGACATTGTTTTTCATTTACGTTTTCGTATGGTAGCTCTGGTACTTTTTGAATAATTAAATTATTATAATATATATATATATATATAGTTATAATCATTATATAATTATCATATATATTCATCATATTAATTTTATTATCTTTCATAAAAAATAAATACGGAATAATGGCTTACAACATTCACAGATACTATTGGTTGTACATATACATGAATACAAGTTTCATTTTCCTCAATGAATATATTAAAATAATATAAATATTAAATAAAAATTAAATAAAAATTTATAATATCATATATACCACATATATTAAATATATATATACCATTATTACAACCAATGTCAAAATAAAATAAAAAAATGCATCACATTTCATCGTGGAGAAGGTAGTCCTGACGAACGCATGAGCAACATTATCATTTTTCAATGGACTGGATGTTAAAAAAATATATGAGCTTTTATAATTATGGATGGCTAATATTTTCATAAATAACATTTAACTAAATTTATTAAATTTTGATATTGACCCATGAGATTCTGTGACGGAAAATTAATTACATTGGTTAGTGTGGTAGTATTCTTCTATAAAAATAATATTTTGTTTTGTTTCCCATTTTATAGAAGTTGATAATTATATAGGTTACTCCATTAAGTAATTAAAATCTCATTATATAGGATACATAGATGTAATTATATTAGAACATGTTAGTAGGATTCT
This sequence comes from Viscum album, assembly GCA_963277665.1. NCBI lineage: Eukaryota > Viridiplantae > Streptophyta > Magnoliopsida > Santalales > Viscaceae > Viscum > Viscum album. The sequence goes on from OY728137.1 coordinate 1,739,961,252, forward strand.
ATAGTTGTTAAACAAGATGTAATATAAAAATGATCAGTTAGGACCAATAACTCTTATTCGGATAACCTCCTTAGGTTAATGAAACTATCTGTCTTAGGAGGTTTTCAAAATCAGGATAATGCCTCTAGAAAATAAGTATGTATGGAAATTATTTAGACAATAATTTTCTATTAAAAAATGAATTCATAGTGTAGATTTGAGAGGAGAGGTTATTTCATTATATAGGTGGATAATGGAACCCACAAGGAAACTATATACAATTTTACAAAAAGAATAAAAAATTACAGTCATTCCCATGAAAAATTAATAATGATTAAAATATATTAGAAATTTTTATTGGATAATTTTTATATATGTAAATATTATAGGATTTATAAATTTCATATTAGTAGACATACCCTCATCTTCTGGATTAACCCCTAGTAATCTATATTTGACCATAACTACAACAACTAATTTTTACTATTTTTTCTTTTAATTATGATAGAAATTTTTTTATAAGTATTTATTTATATCAAATATTATGATTAAAAATATGGAATATATTTTACAAATTTCAATTCACATAATTTTAAAATTTTAATTTAATAATAAACCCACATATTAGATAAAAAAAGGGTTTTCAATGAAAATAATTTTAGAAGTATAAAATGTTTTTATATCAAAATTGATCATATAATTGATTACAACTACATAATTGTATTAATGGTAATATTATTGATTTGATTTTAATTTTAAAACTATCTTAAAGTTTTAGATCCTAAAAATCATTTAAATTAACTTGAATTTATCATTTAAAATATATATTTATCATTATTCAATAAAAAATAATTATTTCATCAAAATCATAAATAATGACCCTAAAATAATTTTTAAATTTATATGTAAAGTTCAAAATTCATATTTTAAATTACATTTTCAAAAATTATATAAAAAACATATAAGTTCCTTGAATGTGATGAAATCGCTTCACAAAAAAATAATTTTTTTTAAATATAACACATGATTTTTTCTTATCTCATTTTTAGATGAAATATTAGATGAATCATGAAAAATTTAGTTAAAAATATAATATAAACTTTTCATTAAAATCCATCACCAAAATAGAAAATTTTTATTTTTTATGATAGAAACATTTTAAGTATATATAATTTATTTTTTAGAAAACAATATTATTTTTCATTCAACTACATTATATATTCAACTATAACCAAATGATAATAATGGAATTTATTTAAATCATGTGTAAAGAATGTATTTTTTGATAATTTAGTTAGTCCCATTCATAATTACAAATTTAACAACATGTTTATAACCTTCAGGTTGAAATAATATTATTAATAGAATTTTGTGGTTCACTAAAACTCGATGTTGTGTGTAACGTTATAAATCTAAGAAAAAAATGTTACTCATTCGAGATAAATATTTTATAAAAATTTATGGTGTTAAATTATAAACCCAAAAAATTTATTTTCCCCTAAAATTCAATTACTTTGATATAAACAATTGAGGATACTTATTCCTCGTCATATCCTATGATTCCTACATAGGTTTTTCAAATTGGTGTCTTAACACAAACATTGACTAGTTAAGATGTCTTATATAACTGAACATTATCTTTATGATATGTAATCTCCAATAGTTTTTACTCATACGGTAGATCTTACACAAGAGGTATTACATGTATATCCATTACGTGTGAAGGATCATGTGTGTGCTTCCATAGTAGTGATACGTGGAATACATTGTAAACCTAATAGAGGTTTATTTGAAGTTACAAGAATTAATGTTAAGTCCCACTACGATATATATTGTACTTTTTGGATATTTTAATAGTTATACAATGTATGGTCTTATCTCTATGTGTTTGGAGTTAAATTTGAAGCTTTTTCATACATTATATGGAGTTCATTTTTTGAAAAGTGTTTTCACAAATTATGCCCCAAGAGAAAACTTTACACTAAAAATAGTTTTGGATTCACATTTAGTACATGGATTTATAAATCTAATTCCCACATAAGGGATATTGTGTTCCCAAAATAGTGAGGGTTCATAGTTATATAGCACAATTTTTATAACCGTGAGTACCCCTCCAGTAATATGTCCATATCGAATTTTAACCCCCTCAAAACATATTTAAAAATTCAAACACCAATAGTTACACCCCAAATAAAAAACAACTAAATATAAATCTTTATAAATATACTATAATTCTATCAACATGTATTATTGTCTCCATAAACCACTTGTCTTTGTGTATTAGAGCATGGTTGATCTCAGTTGATCTCCTTTAGGAATGGGAATCCTCTAGTGTGTGTTTTCTTTTGGTATCCTCTTTGATACTCCAAATATATTATCAGACCATGATCATATTAATTGATATAATATATTTATTTATGGATCATGATTATTGTATTATTTTTTTGCTCTCCATCACCATTTTTCTTCATAGGTGATCACCACTACATGTGTTGAGTCATCTTGATCACTATAAAAAGTTATGTGGTTTCTTACATGATTACTTATCAATTGAAACCTTTAAAAACTTTATTGAATTAAAATGCTCATTAATATTATTTTAAACACCCTATTTGAAATTATGTAGGTTATATTTTGATATTATAATGGTATTTTTTAGGAACCACCCATTTTAATGGGAACCAATTTGAGGGAGTCTTTAAGAAAAATGAAGTCTTGATTTGAACTTGATTTGATGAAATTGATTTGATGGTAATCCTTAAAAAATAAATAAAAATGAATGATGATTTAAAATGTTCATGAATTTGATGAAAACTAAAATTTTCTTACAGAAATTTAGTTGGCATGTTGGAAACATAAATTGGGAAATTGTATATTGAAATGATATGAAATCAATGATTTTCCCAGAATGAATGATTAAATTAATGATGGATTAAATAAAATTGGATCTAGGTTAGTTAGTATGTATTTAAGGAAATCATGCGAGGATCTATTACCATACTACTATATTGATTATCCCAATTCTATCTAAATCAATATTTTCATGATTTCCCATAATAGGATCCCCTAATAGTGTGTAGTTTCATTTGAAAAAACGGTCTTCCCTAATGTGTTGTTAACATAAGTGTTAACACATATACTTTGTGTTAGGGTCATTAAAGATTCGTATTGGGGTCCTATATCCAGAAACTAGTATATCATTTGGAATTTGACCGTGGTGATTTCCGACATGATTTTATTATACATACCAAGTATTATAGAACTTATTTATTTATTGAACCAAATTTAAATAAATATTTTAAATAAAATTTTCATTTATTCTTTTTTTGATATGTTTGTCCTTATTTATAATGAATCCATGTTTTCTCAAAATATTTTAATTAATATAAATTCTTTATTATGTTTAAACTAAATGATTATTTAGTTAAATTGTTATGGAATTGGTTATGGATCACATTAGAGAAATTTTCTATCCTATTTCTTTTCTAATCCTACCTTTTTTGGATGTTCGTAGATCATGTTTTGCTATTTATGAGAAATTGGAATGTCCAGCTTATATGTGGAAGATTATCATGATATATTGAAACATGATTCATTAGAGTGACTGGTGGAGATGTAATCCACATTTTTTCCCTGGGTATTATTGATTTTTATCTGGGATTTTATTGAGTACATTTCCAATCACTATTTTTTGGGGTGTACCTATTTTTTTGGGAACACGGTCATTGTGGGGTGTTAGTATACAGACTTTTGTCATAAAAATACAGTATTTGTTGAAAAATTCCTTATATATTTACAATTATATAGTTCTAGCTAGATGGTTCCAACTCATTGTGACTGGGAATTCCCATGAAGACATGTTAGAACTAGATTAGGCTTTAGGGTACTAGGGAATCCCAGATGGTTCATGAAAAATTTGTATCAGGGGTTATGAGGCTATTCAAATTTTCTTGATTTTAGTACATAGTTTGGGTAATACTAGTAGATAGAAATATGTGTTCTTCTAAATTATTAGGAATTTATGTGTGAGTGTATGGTTATATGTCATCGAAATAAGATTTAAGACACCATTGGTCGCTGAGAAAAGTGACTTTAATAAATTATTCAACATGATTCTAGAATTTTCCATACGTTTTATTTGTGTTTTTTGAAATATCATTTAGTAATTATATTGATGGAGTTTATAATCGTGTATCCTTAATGTATATATCATTCATATCTTCGATATTGTCGATGCATATAGTTTTTTCTAGTGATTTTGTATAGCATCATGACTATTATAAGTAATTTGAATATGCCAAATGAGTAATCTTTATGTGATCCACAGAGAGTGGATACTCAAGATGATGAGAAGATGGTTGATATAATGGTGTATGCTACCCATGTTCTATGATAAGATCTATCTCCCAATCATATTCAAAATCCAATTTTTGAACCTCTATGGCATGAATATTGGAATTATGCTAAAGAGTATCTTTTAAAATTCCACCTATATTCAAGGATCTAATGATCCTCATGAAGACATTGATTTGTTGTAGAAATGATCATCTTTTTTTAGGAAAATTATTTAATTTTTTATCTTAATGTGTGTTTCCATCAATACGGAAGGGAATATAAATATTTGGTTAGATTTAATAATGTGTAAAAGAATCATGAGGGCTTTGAGTGGAATTAATTTAGTGTTATTTTCACTAATTATTTTTATCCAATGACAATGTATTTTATATATCTATGGATTTTGTCAACCTATAACATGTTTAAAAGACTACATAGAACTACAAAAACATTGTTTTGTGAATTAATATTATGATCATATGATAGTCAATAATTGGAAAATAGAGGAAACATGATTGTATATGAGTCTTCATGCTGATATTGACTCTCAATTATTAATATTAAATCACATTTCCTATGATGAAATAATAGATAGATAGTTTATTTATATGCATTATATCACTGGAATGTGGGGCATAATGGGAGTTCACTTTTCCATTAGTTGTAATTTGGTAATTTTATTTACGGTAAGGGAAATTTGTGATGATATGTATCATGGATCAAGATATAAGGCGTCTTATAAACCTATTATTATTCAACTAAAAGGATTTATGACTTCATTCCAGTTTCTTATGGTCTTTAATTAGAAATTGTATTACATTAAATCACATATGATTTATTTTTCATGTGGTCATTTAAACTTCATATAAAGTTTTTTCCATATATTTTCATCTCCAAAAAATTTAATGGGCTCATAAGAACCTAAATGTATTGATATGAAATCAGATTCTTCACAATATATGATGTCCTGTCCAAAAAAACTGGAATGGATCCTCCTATCATATTTGATGAATCTCAAGAGGATGTGGATATATGACCACTTAGTGTGTGATGTACCGTAAATATAGATTAATTTTTAGAGACCATGTTTATTTATATTAGTGCATTTCACTCATTCATATTTTCTCATATTGTGAACTTTCAAAATAAATCAATGGATATTTTTTCTTATGTGATGGATATTGATACACCCCTTTGAAAAGTTATATAGTAGCATCTTCGAATTACCTTATGTGTTACCCCTTTTTAGATAATGATCATTCATGGTATTTTATAGTTCCTGGCATCAAACCTCTTGAAATCATTCATTGTTAGATTGGATTCTCACAATTAAATCTTGAATTAATTGTTATCATTTTAGGGTATCACATACCACTCCCTATAGTGTGTGCCATTTGTTTTCGGGGGAATGGGACCCGAGGATGAGTTGAAACTGATCTCATTTTTCGGAGTTCAGAAGAGTATGTTTATTGATTCCTATTAACATGTGGATATAATTCTATAGTGATGATATCCATAATTTTTTATAATGTTTTTTCATTGTTATTATATGGATTTCAAAAGGTAATAAAAGTAGAGATTTAAATTGACTTACTACCTTGTACTCATCCAGTTTCATTTATATACTATGATATATAACCGATGGAGATTAAACTATTTAAATGGTAGTTGGAATATGTTCAATATATGAGTATCATAAAACCAATCATTTCACCTAGGTGGAAAATATTTTCTTATTTATTTGATCTAATTTAACAGTCACCATTATGTTGGTTATCTAAAAATAAGTAGTGTAACACCCAAATATTTTCTGAGATATATTATTTTTAATTTCTTGGATTATGAACTACACCATGATTAGCTTGTACTATACGCAACACCGCATTAGCTTGCAGTATACGCAACACTATTCTTGGCTCGTGTTACACACAATTTCAAATTCGTTTTGTGGAAGTTATTCTACACAACATTAATTATAGTCTTTGTTTAATGTATAAATGAAATAAGTTTTGATTATTTTATACACAACACCAAACGGAGCGTTCACTACACGCATCCTTGACCTGGCTTGCATTACACGCAATCAAGTCCTTCCTCGATAGCATGTGTAGTACTCAATACCGAGTTTCACTACATGAGATATTATTATAATATTATTATGAACTAGCCGTTATGAATAGTAATACCCACTTTCTGAAATTTTATAAATTTTATCTTTCAAAATAGACTTAATTTTTGGATTAGGAATTTTGAAATTAGCCTGGGGTGAATTTTTTGGTATTTTTCTGAAAACTTTCAATTTTTGATGAATAGTGAAAACACTAGGTTACTATTTAAAAACCAAATTTTTATTTACATGATTATTTAATTTATTTAAATTTAATTTAGGTAAAAATTTATACATAATACCTATATAATTATAATTAAATTCGTTGGATTCATTTTATAATAATTTTAGATATATAAAAATTTTATTGAACTTTTCACCGTCTTTTACCCACCTCCTAGGAGAATTTGAAAATTTACATCAATCTTAATTTTACCGCTTTTGTGAGTGGAATTTCGAAAATCTGAGAGACATAGTTAATATCAAGGTGTAAAACATGGTTCAATAAGATAAAAATAATAATTGGTGAATAGTAACTTTTTTACTTTTATTCACCACGGTTAAAAGTAAATATGGTAATTAAAGGGAAAAATGATATTATTATTACCCTAAAGCATATCCTAATTCTATTGGATAAGTTTAATTCGACCAAAAACAACCTTAGGAATAAAATATTACCCATTAGGTCCACTTGGATTAGATTAGGACACTTATTATTATTTTATTTAAAGAAGAGTTAAAGGAGTTAAAATCAAAGCTTAATAAGTAAAAAATTTTAATATATGGTTATAAATAAGATAATTTCAACTATAATTATTCATTAGAAATATAAAAAGATTTCCTACATAATTGAATTTTATTAATAATTTTCAGACATTAAATAATGTATGTTATTTATGACACAATGATAATGTTGTAATTACCTTATTAATGAAATATTAACATAGTTGATATTATAAATACCCAATTAATTGTAATTTGAAACTTTTTATGAATTACACTAATTTTATAGCTTAATATGACATGTTTTTATTTATTTAACAGACTCTTTTCTAACTAATCATGTTGTTATAATTTTCACAAAAATCAATTACCAAATAGTGTCAAAATTGACATAAAATAGTTTTTAAAACAAATAAGAAATTATTAATTGTTATTATATTCCTAAAAATATAATGATCGGCCAAATGACATAGATAAGGTTATATATATTAATAATGAATCACTTGGGGTTCGTTTGTCTTGTTATAGTAAGTTTATTAACCATATAATGTAAGAAAACAAGAAGACATGGAAAAAGTTAAATTATTTAACTTAGAGTTAAATCTAAATGATAAGGTTAAAATAGTAACCTAAACTTGTCTAATACCTATTGGATGAGAGGATTTCAACCCATACTTACTTTATCTTCTAAATAAATAAATTTATATCTATTATAAAGCGAATATGACTTCATTATAAAAATAATATTTTATGTTTTTCCTATGGTGCCCCTCTCCTCCCTTATAAAAGGGAACCTCCTCCCTCTTCTTTTTACACAACTTTGAGCATTCACCCTCGTCCAAACCCTGCCCATTTCCCTTCTCAACTTTCCTATCAACATACTAGAGGTATTGGTGTTCTTCAAAGACCAATTTTAGTATCCTAAGAGGAGGTTTCAAAGAGGCGTGTGAAAGAAGAGGTAATATCCTTTACTGATTCATTCAAATTCATTTCTTCTTCTACTTCCTCTTATTTTTTTGTTTCATAATAATGTAATAAAATAAGTATCACTCATATACTGATATGTTATTATAAATATGAAACAACCATATTTCACCTTCCATCCATCCTATGGAAAACGAAATCACCGCGCGTGTGTGCGTACGGAATACCGTCTCTACGTCGTGGTGTAATCTGTTTTCCACCACCACCTTACGTGGATGGGTATAATGGTGTAAACAATAACTATATATGGTTATTATAACCTCATAAGGATTATGATATATTATATCATCCACTCTAATTCCATTCAATTATTATGGAAACGATATCATCGCTCGTGCGTACGTACAGATTACCGTCTCCACGACGTGATGAGATTCATTCTCCATGTTAACCATTCTAGAATGATTATAAAGTATATATAGTAAATAATAATGAAATATAGGAAATAATTAAGCTACTGGATTTATTTATATATGTATATATGTAATTTACTTACTTCCATTCAAGTCAATTCGGAAAGGAAAATAGCGTTCATGGGTATGTATGGCCTACCGTCTCCATGAACGGTGTATTTCATTTCATTCATCTATCTATTATATATATATATATATACTGAATATATATGATATATAAACCATGATTTAAATTCTGGAAGTAAGTAAATCATTAAAAAGTAATAATAATATCAAGAACAACAATTCCAAACATGTACGATAAATAAATCGATTTTACCCAAAACACTGCTTTAACATGGAATTTTCAAAAGAATGGGTAATATAAAGTCATAAGTGAACCATATATGATATCATAACAGTGAATATGATTCTTTAATAAGTCAATGACATTATTAAAATTGTTATACAGGAGGTTCGGATAAGTACGAAGCATAACGGACCTAAGGTAAGGGATAACTTTTCTAATATCGTTTTTATCTGAGATTGTTTATTCGTAAGTATTTACTGGGGTTATATATATCATCCATGTCCATGTTTTCTAAAAATTGTATCATGTATGTTTAAAGTTTTTTTACCCATTTTGACTTTTACTACATGGTATGTATGTAATTTTTCTTTTGTTTACGTTACGAGGTACTTTTTTGACTTTTCCGGCAAATGTACGAGATGAATGTTTTTTTAACTTATACGGCACGAATGGATTTTTTATGGTTTTATAACACCTTATTTTCATGAATTTTACTCTACAAGATTTCATTTTTATTTTCAATAAAATCATTTTCTTTTAAAATTGTGTGGAATTTTGTGAAAAGAAAATGATTTTTAATAAGAAAGGTTATTTTCCTCAAGAATTCATTTCAAGTGTTTTATCAAAACTATTTTCCATATAAGATGGCATTATTTAATATGTGTATTTTTCAAGTATAATGTTTCTATGATTTACATGGTTTCACTTTTCTTATGATGAAATGATATATATTTGTTTTATATGGATTATGATATGATGAGATGATGTTTATGAAACCCATTTTATTATTTGGGTTATGATGAATGATTTATGTTTATGTTGTGGAACAAGTAAGAATTATTTCATTATGAGATGGGTGGGACCTATATCTCCCTCCCATGCATTTGGTAAAGATTTATATCTCATGAGATAGACATGGATGGAACGGCAAGTAAACCCGCTTCAGTAAGGGACTTTTTCCAGTAAGATGGTCTTGGCATCAATGCCTTGGCTACAATGGAAATCCTATCATTTGCTTAATTTTTTTCCACAACTAAAGTTTTATTCCTAGGATATTCTATCGTGATTGATGTTCTTTTATGATCTATTCCTTATGTACTGAAATTTTTTATGTCATTGCTAAAAATATTGATGTTTAGATTTTATGCTCATATTTTTACATTCAAATGACTATGGATTGTTTTATGTTCGCTATGTTTACCCTTACTGAGCATTTGAGCTCACCCTTTATAAGTTTTCTTTTCCTCAAAATATAAAAAAATTAGATAATAAAATAATAAGGGGAAGATCTTTGTGGGAGATGTTAAAGATCTGTCACCATGATTAGAAGATTGTGTTCCGAGTTTCCAAAGACACTAAACTATTATGGTCCTTATGTGTTAGTTTTTGTTATGTATTAAGTATTTCGAAAAAGTAATCTAATTTCCATGTATGTCAAGATTTGGGTCTCTAAAGTTGGTATCAGAGGAAAGGTTTAGTCAACCATTGGAAACTAGGATGCGAGAACATTAGTGAGATCCCTAGAGATATTTCTAAGGTATGTCTAGGGATGTCTCTAAGGTTAGGTATAAGTATAGGTTACAGTCCTAGAATTATGATAACAATCGTGAATAACCTAGGATTAAACTTGTGATGTTAGATATTGAATGTACTTCCCCTTTATTATGTTGTTTTCCTTGCATGATTTTTTCCTCTTACACTATTCTTTTTGGGTTTTAGACGATGGCTGGAACCCGAAGGAACCGTGTTGATCAATGCAATGGGCAATGCTATGATTGTCCTCCTGAAAAAACCAATGTAATGTGAGATGGAGTGAAAAATCTTATTACTATACTTACACATGCTATGAATCATTCGGGACTTTCGAATGAGCAGAGAAGGGAACAATATTCTATTGAGTCCTTCATGAGGCAACGTCCTCCTTCTTTCAATGTGTCTTCTGATCCACTTGTTGCTGAACAATGGATCAATACCATTAAAAAGATATTTTCCATACTTCACTGTTTAGAACATGAAAAAGTCATTTTAGATGTTTATCGTTTCGAAGGTGAAGCAGACCAGTGGTGGACTCTAATTAAGAATACAAGGCCCCAAGATGAAATTGAATCCATGGAATGGAAGGAGTTCAGGAACATGTTTTTCAATAAGTACTTCCCTCGTATTCTTTGAAGAAATATGGATAAGGAGTTTCTTGAGCTTAAGAAAAAGGATGATGAATCTTTTGGTATATACGAATCGAATTTTTCAAGGCTTGCAAGGTATGCATCTGGCTTTATCATCCAACCTGAAAGTAAAGTTGATCGATTCTTCAGTGGCTTAAAACCAAGTCTTCGACGGGCATTAGTTGTAAGAGACTTTAGTAGCTGTGAAGAAATTGTGTGTTGTGCAATCAGGGTAGAAATGGAAGTTGGTCTTACATATCCATATCATGGTTTTGACAAGAAACAAAATATGGAGTTCAAGGAGAAATCTCATAAAAATGGTGAAAAAAAAGATGAATGTTTCTTTATGCTCAAAGTGTGGAAAGAAGCAGGGTGGAGATTTCCTAAAAGGCACTAGAAAATGTTTTTTAAGTGTGGAAAATAAGGTCATCGAGTAGTTGAGTGTCGAAGTAATGTAAAAAAGTTAGCTCATGATGTGAATAGGGAAAAGACTACAGAGAACGCTCCACCAACACTTCAAAGCTTCAAGTGCAAGGAAATGGGGCATTATGCTAATAAATGCCCTAATCCAAGGGTTAATGATGATCGACATGAGAAACCACTTAAGGAAAAAAAACAAATGTATGTCACATGCGATCAATATTGGAGACGTTGAATATGACAACGATGTGGTGGAATGACTAAGTGTGTATGTAATGAGATTCCAAAATAATGTTGTATATAGTATCATGGAATATTGGAATATTTATGTATTAGTCTATTGTGGTTTTCAATAATTTTATGGTACTGATAACCATGGAAAGTGATTGAGATGTTTTTGGAAGGAAGATGATATGTGCATAATGAATGGATAAGGAGAAAATAATATGTTTGATAGTATTCATGAGCTCATGATTGATATAAGGACTAAGTGATATCATGGTTTCAGTATATAGAATTTTTGGGATTTTGGTATGTGGAAAGTGTTGACTTTTAAATGCATTCATGTTTTCACTAAGGTTCAATGGGTATTCATCTTTTAAGAGAATACATGATTAAGGCATTTGAATGTTTGAAATGTGACCAACAAGACATATCTTATGATATATGGGGATAAATGACTGTATTTACATGCTTGGTAGATGACCTCTCTATCAATCTTTTTCCTTATACTATGAGTTTGGGTAAGCCTAAAGATTGGAATTGATTAAGATAGACCTCAGATATTATTGTTTATGGCTAGAAATTTTTGATATTATTTTTGGAATGTTATAATAGTATAGTTTTAGAAAAAGGACAACCCATAGAACGGGCGTCAACTCATCGCGTCAGACAAGGATGCGGGAATCGATCCCACAACGGAAGTGTGATAGGACTTTATCGCCTACCACTGGCCTACAGGAAGTCCCTAGTTAGTATAAATTAGTTTCAATTTATTATGTGGTATGATATACGAAGTATACGTCCATTTTAGAAACCATATATGATTAATCTCACAATAGATGGACTTTGGTGTATAAATTTTGCTAACCTTATGTTTGAGACAGATGGAATGACCTATCATTCTATCACATGATCTGCTAACACTTCACAAAAGACAAATTCAACTTCATTTCTTTATGAGATGAAGTGGAAATTGTTCAAGGCACAAACAACAGTGAGATTGTACCGAAATCATGTAAGTATTTCTTCTAATTAAAATTTTTCAACATTAGGGAAATGATATTGAAATCCAAAAATGTTGTCCTAGTGCTCTGATATCTGATGAATCAGATGGTACCATAGATCGTCACAAATTTATGGCTTTTGATTGCTGGATTTTTCATAGCCATGTTCTCTACCACTCTCCATCAGAATTTGACGGTTAGATTTCTCTTCCATATCCATATTTCCACCTATGTTTTCCTATGTGGAATTCTAGTGATGAGTTAATCTGGGTAACTATTACATTTCTTACTTTACATTATAAAATTAAGTTTTAGTATTCCTTTTACGATTTGGGTTTCTACAAATGAAACTTTCAAGTAGTAAACGATTTATAACCTCGACGGATTTCGAGGGAGAAATTCATTTTAAGGGGGGTATAATGTAACACTACAAGATTTTATTAGATATATTATTTTTAATTTCATCGATTATACACTACACCAAGATTAGATTATACTATACGCAACACCGTATTAGCTTGCAGTATACGCAACAAAATTCTTGGCTCATGTAATAGACAATTTCAAATTCATTTTGTGGAAATTACTCTATGCAACATTAAGTATAGACTTTGTTTAACGTATAAATGAAATAAGTTTTTATTATGTTATACGCAACACCAAACGGAGCATTCACTACACACATCCTTGACTTGGCTTGCATTACACACAATCAAGACCTTTCTCGATAGCGTGTGTAGTACGCAATACCGAGTTTCACTAAACAATATATTATTATAATATTATTATGAACTAGCCGTTTTGAATAGTAATACCCACTTTTTTAAATTTTATAAATATTATCTTTAAAAATGGACTTCATTTTTGGATTTGGAATATCAGAATTCGCCTAGGGTGAATTTTTGGTATTTTTCTGAAAACTTTCAATTTTTGATGAATAGTGAAAACACTAAGTTGCTATTTAAAACCTGAATTTTTATTTATATAATTATTTATTTTATTTAAATTTATTTTTGGTAAAAATTGATACATTATACCATTATAAGTTCAATTTAATTCATTGGAGTCATTGTATAATAATTTTAGATATATAAAAATTTTATTGAACTTTTCACCGTCTTTTACCCACCACCTAATGAGAATTTGAAATTTTACATAAAACTTATTTTTACCACTTCTATGAGTGGAATTTCAAAAATCCAAGAGACACAGTTAATATTAAAGAGTAAAATGTGGTTCAGTAAGATAAAAATAATTTTTGATGAATAGTAACTTTTTACTTTTATTTACCAAGGTTAAAAGAAAATATGATAATTAAGGGTAAAAATGATATTATTACTACCCTAACACATTTCCTAATTCTATTGGATAAGTTTAATTCGTCCAAAAACAAACTTAGGAATAAAATATTACCCTTTAGGTCCACTTGGAATAGATTATGACACTTATTATTATTTTATTCAAAGAATTGTTAAAAGAGTTAATATCAAAGTTTAATATGTAAAACATGTTAATATAGAGTTATACATAATATAATTTCAACTATAAATATTAATTATAAAGATAAAAATATTTCCTACATTATTTTATTTTATTTATAATTTTTAGACATTAAATAATGTAAGTTATTTTTGACACAATGATGATGTCGTAATTACATTATTAATGAAATATTAGCATAATTGATATAATAAATACCCAAATAAATGTAATTTTAGACTTTTTATGAATTACACTATTTTTATAGGTTAATATGAAATGTTTTTATTGATTTAACTAACGTTTTTTGAACTAATCATGCAGTTATAATTTTCACAAAAATCAATTACCAAATAGTGTAAAAATTGACATAAAATAGTTTTTTAAAATAAATATTATATTATTAATTGTTATTATATTCCTAAAAATATAATATTCGGCCAAATTACATATATAAGGTTATATATATAAATAATTAACTACTTGGGGTTCGTTTGTCTTGTTATAGTAAGTTTATTAACCATATAGTATAAGAAAACAAGAAGACACGGTAAAAGTTAAATTATTTAACTTAGGGTTAAATCTAAATGATAAGGTTAAAATAGTAACCTAATCTTATCTAAAACCTATTTTTTGAGGTGATTTAGTCCCATACCCACTTTATATTAGAAATAAATCAATTTTGAGCTATTATAAACCGAATATTACTTTATTATAAAATAATATTTTATGTTTTTCCTAAGGTGCCTCTCTCCTCCCTTATAAAAGGGAACCTCCTCCCTCTCCTCTTTACACAAATTTGAGCAATAAAGCTCGGCCAAACCCTACCCATTTCCCTTATCAACATCTTTATCAACATACTAGATGTCTTGGTCTTCTTCAAAGACCAATTTTAGTATCCTAAGAGGAGGTTTCAAGGAGGTGTGTCGAAGAAGAGGTAATATCCTTTACCGATTATTTCAAATTCATTATTTCTTATACTTCCTCATCTTTTGTTGTTTCATAATAAATTAATAACATCAGTATCAATCATATACTGATATGTTATTATAAATTTGAATCAGCCATATTTCACCTTCGATCCATCCTACAGAAAATGAAATCACCGCGCGTGCCTACCTACGGAATTCCGTCTCCACACCGTGGTGTAATCTGTTTTCCACCACCACCTTACTTGGATGGGTATAATGGTGTAAATAATAACTGTATATGGTTATTATAACATAATACCTATTCTGATATATTATATCATCCACTCCACTCCAATTCCATTCAATTATTATGGGAACGATATCATCGCTCGTGCGTACGTACGGATTACCGTCTCCACGACGAGATGAGATTCATTCTCCCTATTAACCATTCGAGAATGATTATAAAGTATATATAATGAATAATAATGAAATATATGAAAAATTTAAGCTAATGGATTTATGTATTTATATATATGTCATATACTTACTTCCATTCAAGTCAATTAGGAAAGGAAAACACCGTTCATGCGTACGTACGGCCTACTGTCTCCATGAACGGTGTATTTCATTTCATTCATCTATATATTATATATATATTTATACTGAATATATATGATATATAAACCATGATTTAAATTATAGAAGTAAGTAAATCATCATATAAGTAATAATAATATCAAGAACAACAAGTCTAAACACGTACGATAAATAAAATGATTTTACCCAAAACACTGCTTTAACATGGAATTTAAAAAAGAACGGGTAATATAAAGTCATATGTAAACCATATATGATATCATAACAGTGAATATGATTTTGTAAAAAGTCAATGACATTATTTAAATCATTATACGGGAGGTTCGGATACGTATGAAGCATATCGGACCTAAGGTAAGGGATAACTTTTCCAATCACGTTTTTATCTGAGATTGTTTATTCATAACTATTTACTAGGGTTATATTTATCATCCATGTCCATGTTTTCTAAAAAAAATTTCATGTATGTTTAAAGTATTATTACCCATATTTGACTTTTACTACATGGTATGTAAGGAGTCTTTCTTTTGTTTATGTTACGAGGTACTTTTTTGACTTTTCTGACAAAAGTATGAGAGGAATGTTTTTTAACTTATACGGCATGAACTGATTTTTTACGGTTTCATAACACCTTATTTTAATTATGTTTACTCTACAATATTTCATGGTTATTTTCAATAAAATACATTTCTTTTAAAATTTTGTGGAATTTTTTGCAGAGAAAATGGTTTTTAAGAAGACAGGATATTTTCCTCAAGAATTCATTTCAAGTGTTTTATCAAAACCATATTCTATATAAGATGGAATTATTTCATATGTGTATGTTTCATGTATAATGTCACTATGATTTATATGGTTTTACTTTTCTTATGATGAAATGATATCCATTTGTTTTATATGGATTGTGTTATGATGAGATGATGTTTATGAAACCCATTTAATAATTTGGGTTATGATGAATGATTTATGTTTATGTTGTGGCACCAGTAAGAATGATTTCATTGTGAGATGGGTGGGACCTATATGTCCCTCCAATGAATTGGGTAAAGATTTATATCTCATGAGATAGACATTATTGGAATGGAAAGTAAATATAGTTCAGTAATATAGGGCTGGAACGACATGTAAACCCGGTTCATTAAGGGACTTTGTCTACTAAGATGGTCTTGGCAGCAATTCCATGGTGACTATGGAAATCATATCATTTTCATAATGTTTTTCCACAATTACAAGTTTTATTCCCATATTATTCTATCATGATTAATGTTATTTTATGATCTATGCCTTATGTACAACAATGTTTTATGTCATTGCTCAAAATTTTGATGTTTAGATTTAATGCTCATGTTTTTACATTCAAATGACTATGGATTGTTTTATGTTCTCTATGTTTACCGTTATTGAGCGTTTGAGCTCACCCTTTATATTTTTTCTTTTCCCCAGGATATAAAAAAATAGGTAAGAAAACAATAAGGGGATGATATTTATGGGAGATGTTGACGATCTTTCACCATGATTAGAAGATTATGTTTGGAGTTTCCAAAGACACTTAACTATTACAGTCCTTGTGTGTGGTTTTTTGTTATGTATTAAGTATTTTGAAAAAGTAATGTAATGTACATGTACATCAAGATTTGGTTCACTACAAGTAGAGTCATAGTGATGATCAAGTATAGAATGTGAGGTATGTTTCACCCAATTAATGGAAAAATGGTTCTTGAGTACTACATGATTGTTTAGTTATCAATATTTTATCATTAATGAATCTAAAATTCCAATGTCCTCTTTCAGAATAAGGTATGGTAACATAGAGTATCTTTTTATTCCCTCTTTCCTAACTAATGCTTCTACTGTTTTTATGAAACTGATGAGGAGGATATTAAAGGACTGTATAGACTCATTTTATGTGGTATTTTTTTATGATATTTTGTTTTTATCCATGACAATGTCAGATCAGGTGTGTAATGAAACAATATATTTATAATTATTGACATATCGTTGGAATTTCAAGAATCCTTCAAATTGTAATTTATGGATTCCAAATGTGATGTTCAATGGATATGTGTTCATAGAACATTGTATGTAATTATATCATTATAATTTTAATGATATAATTCGACGATAGAAACTATTTAATTTTTTCGGTGTCTTGTGATTTTTGGTACTGGTGTCTTACTGTAAATAATTTTTATATTTATCTCAATTATCGCTTTTCTAATGGGTTATCTCACTCAGAAGGTTGAGAATTTGTTGTGGAATGATAAATGTCAGAGTTATTTTCGTGCGATGAAATGTCTACTCACTTATGTGCATGTTTTGTATTATCTATGGGTCTAGAAATTCTATATGGTATTTTTTGAGCAAGTAGGTTTATGTCTGGGCTATGTTCCTATCCGTAATGATTATTTGGTATCATATGGTTCTAGATAGCTTGAGGAACATGAGAAGAATTACCCGAATGATTTTATGAAACATTAGGTATGATTCATGCTCCTCAAATTTGGTGGAATTGTGATTTTTTAAAAAGTATTTTGATTTATTATATTAAAAAAATTGACTTATATCTTCTCCTAAAAGTATTTTAACCTCTGACAGAAGCATTCGATATGTTTTTGTCAAAATTTTAATTCAACAATCCCAATCCCCAATGGAATGGAAATGTCATTACAGACTATTTGAGTAGGAAACTAATGATCTGTGTTTTGAAATAAATGTTATAATAGTGAAACATGATGGATCATTCTTAGTTTCATTAGGAAGTCATGGAGAAGGATGTGACATTTAGCTATGAAAGTGTTCAGTTCACCACTGCACTTCTTGAGATAGTTCATCCGGAGTGGCAACATAATGATGAATTCTATAGTATATAGGACTATCGTTATAGTTACTTGACCTAAATTGAGTGGAAATTCTCATATGAGGTATTCTATGTTTTCGAAACCATATTTTTTTGACTTTACCCATGAAAAATGTGTTGATGAGGGAATATCACTATTCCCAATGTATTTTATATAAGGGTACCAATGTGTTGATGAGGGAATATCACTATTCCCAATGTATTTTATATAAGGGTACCACAACGATGATATATGATAAACAATGTTGATTTTGGTGGCCATTTATGAGGTGATACGTAAAAAAATATTTTTAGCATTTATATACTCGTTATTTTTCCAAATTATTGCACTATATACATTCGAGTTCTCATCGGCCACATCAATTACCCACATGGATGTGGGAAGAGATAACGATTGACAATGTTTGTGGAAGCTATGTACTAATCAATAGAAAATTGTGATATGTTTTTAATTGAAAACGGGCTGAATCATTTCATTTTATGCCTATTAAAGATGTATAATTTTTCAATGACCTATGATATATCAATGTGTACGAGATTTTCATGTTTCATGGTGTTCCATCTACTATATATTTGATAGATATCTAAATTTTACTTCTCAAATTGGTAAAGGATTCATGGTGGGATTGAGATATTAAGTTAGGTTAATCATGAAATATCATACAAAAATGGATGACTAGACAGAATGGGCTATAAAAATATCTTAGGACATGTTACGTACTAATATTTTCGGACATTGATAGACACAAGGATATCCTCTTGGTACTCCTTGAATTATCTAATAATAGGTGTTTCTATTATATGATTATGATGGTTCTTTTTTAGGATATTTAGGGAATGATATATAAATATTCATTATAATGGTAATATAATGGTGAAGCTTTAATGGTTTCCGCAATTCTAATATATGTAAGGATAGTGAAGATTTTGTTGACTCATCAGAGAGTTATTATGGCACAAATTCAGTGTAAATCCAATAATAATAATTTTTTATAACCATTGGAGATTACAGTAGGTGAAAAGGTGTTCATGAGTTTTTCTCTTCAGTTGTGTAACCAAAGACTTGGTAAATAGGTAAAATATGTACTTGGGTTTTTTGGTCCTTTAAATATTTTTGAGTTAGTGTAGAATGTTCCTTTCCATTTATAAACTCAAAAATTGTTCAATTTGATCCACAAAGTGCTTCTTGTATCATAGCTTAAGAAGTGTATATATGAAACTTCACTTGTTATTAGCTAAGAAGAAGATGATGTTGATAATTATTTATCAATGAGTAAAAAACTATTTAGGATTATTGATTCTTAGAAAAAGTTACATCCTACAAGGATGAAGTGATTGGGAAGTATATCATGGGTTAATGGTTTTTATTTTCCTGGGATGTGGGTGCATGATATAGTAATGAGAGATCATTGTCATTATATGTTTGTTATTGAGCGTTTGTGGTAGGATTTCAAGGGATAGAAAAAAAATTACAGTTGGAATTTTTTAAATCATTATACCTTCTTTTATGTACTATTTGTATATTATAGTGAATTATTGTTATTTTAATATTTTCTATGGGTGTTTCAAGATAAATTTGAAAAATATTTGAGGTTTTTTTGGTAGTTCACTGTTGTTCCATGGTCTTTCAAACTGTGTGCCCCTATTACAAAATGAAAACTAAAACTATAGGGGATTCACATTTTACACATAGTTAACTAAACTGTGTGCCCACCTAGGGGAAAACATTCCACATAATTTTTGTGGGAACATGATGATGGTGTATGTTTTGTTGAACAAGGTGGAACCATCCATATAACCACAAATGGATGATTTTAACAACATAAAATTAAATTAAAAATCATGGGACCCGTGGTTTAACCCAAAATCTACCTCAATTTACTTAAATAGTTTTTCATGGTCACGGTGGATCTCTTGAAGTGGAGTACACATTTTATACCACTTCTCTATGCATACAAATCATGCTAAACCTAATTGTATATCTTTTAGGTAAGTTGAGATTTTCTTATGTCTAATCTTCTGATCACCACTTATCTCTTACTTAGATATTGAATGATTATATTGTTATTTATTGATCTAATCTAAGATATGGTGGATATGGATTCTAATATTGTTTCCATGATCTCATTCACCATTATTATTTATTTGTGTTCCACATTACTGACGCTGTGTTGTTTTCTAAAATGAATATAATTAGGTGGTTCCATAATTCATTATAAATAAAATGAAGCCTTGAGAAACATGACTAATTTGAAGTAGGATTTAAGATGATTTAAAACTGTATATTCAAAGTGATTGATATTAAATTTAGAGGTTGGTATGGAATTTCTGAAAACCGACCAACATTATTGGTAATTAAATTGTGGTGAAAATTTTAAGAAAAATAATAGATTCATTTGAAAATTTATTCGATGAAATTTAAGGGATTGTATTCCTTGAGATAGTGGATTAATATTAATAATGACATTAATGGACATAAATTTGAGGAAAATTGTGATTTGGTTTTGTGAATGGAAAAAGGAATATTGAAAATTGAGATTAGGAAATCATATTTTGAACTGGTGTGAAATTAATTCCCTTTCCAAGATTACATGATGGAATGAATGATTGGTTAAATAATATGGAATCCTAGTTAGTTATTTGGTGGTTAGTAAATTCATGCTTGGATCAGACCCCCTAGTAATGGTCTGATGATCACAACTCAAATTATACCATGTTCATAATGATTTCATACAATTTACTCCACTAATGGGGTCTAATTTGATGGCATGTAATGGGACTCCCTAATGGGTTCATGACATATGTGTAAAAAATATACATTGATTCATTATCATTGATGAGTAATTGAAGGATCCTATTCCCTGAATGTTATATACTATAAGAAATTTTACCATAGTGATTTTATAGATGATTATATTATACATATCATTAATTATATAAGTTTTAATTATTTTTGGATAATTTAAATAAATTATATATATATAATATGTATTTATGCATATTTTGAGATGTCGTCGATCATTTTTTTTTTGAAAAGGTGTTTTTTTAATATGTAAATGATTTATGATGCCATGATTTTTTAAAATTGAAAACATATTTTGTTTAATTATTATTTAAATTTTTATGGAAACCATGGTGATTGCCAACTAGGTTTTCTAGATCACACACTACTTTTTCTTCTAGTTTTTAAAGATCATATTATTTCGTGTACAAAAAAAATACCACTTAACTGTGGTTAATTCTCCTAATACATGGGACACAAAGTCATGGAGGTGACTTGTGGAAATTTTATCCACTTATTTCATGTCATGTGTTGATATTTTACATAGTATTTGATTAGTATATTCTTGTCATATTAATTTTTTTCTTCTTATATGTTTCTTGTACATTATCCTTGTAGAGTATTGAGACTAATGCTATGTACATTTAGGTTATTTTATTTTTGAAAAAATAATTCCCTATTTAATATTGAATGACTCAAAGTTATATGTATCATATATAATAGGTCATACATTATAATAAAATAATATTAAAATTATTCTTATAACGTCATTCAATGTATTTTTGACACACACAATCATAAAAAGTTATATAATAACTAATTGTTTTTAATTCATTTAAACTTATTAAAATATCATGCTTCCTCAAATAATAATTTAGGAAGAACCTAAGAGTTGTGAATGTCATGATATAATAATTCATAGTGTAACATGTTGTTAGTCACATTAAAATCCATCCACATAGAACCTAGAATGTGTTTTCCAATATATTGAACATATTATCTATCATAAACTCACTAACCTATGATTCTTGCAACACCCCAAGCTTCCACGGTACACTTCTCTTTGAATAATGAAATAGCTTGTGTTGTACACAACTTCGAGTTCTATCACACCACGACGAATCAAACTGGCCGTTATGAATAGTAATACCCACTTTTTTAAATATTATATATTTTATTTTTCAAAATGGACTTCATTTTTGTATTTGGAATATCAAAATTATCTTCGGCTAAATTTTTGGTATTTTTCTAAAAACATTTAATTTTTTATGATTAGTGAAAACACTATGTTATAATTTAAAACCAACATTTATTTAAATAAATATTTTTATTTTTTAAATTTATTTTAATTCAAAAATAGATACATAATATATATATATTAGTTCAAAATAATTAATTGGAGTAAATTTATAATACAATTTTTTGTGTAACAATTTGTTGATTTTTTTTAACTTCTTTTACCAACCTTTTAGGGACATTTAAAAATTTTCATATAACATAAATTTACCTCTCCTATGAATTGAATTTAAAAAATAGTTGAGACAAGGTTGACATCATTAAGTAAAATGTTGTTCAATAATATGAAAATAAATTTTGGTGAATAGTACTTTTTTAATATTATTTACCACGGTTAAAAGTAAATATGGTCAATAAAGGGAAAAATGATATTATAATTACACTAAAACATGTCCTAATTCGATTAAAAAAGTTTATTTCGACCAAAATAAACCTTAGGAATAAAATATGATCCTTTTTTTCCAATTGGTCAGATTATGACATTTATTTTTAATTTATTTTAAGAAGAGTTAAAAATGTTAAATTCACTGTTTAATAACAAAACTGTGTTTAATATAGAGTTATACATAAGATAAATTCTACTAAAAATATAAATTAGAAATATAAAAATATTCCCTACTTAATGGTATTTTATTTTTAATTTTTAGAGTTAAAATTATTAAATATATTTATGACACAATGATGATGCACTAATTACTATATAAATGAATGATTAAAATAACTCATATTATAAAAATCCAAATAAATGTAAATTGAGACTATTGATGAATTAAACTAATTTTATAAGATAATATTACATGTTAAGGTCGATTAAATATATTTTTTTTTTGAAGTGATAAAGTTGTTATGACTTTCACAATCACAAAATACCAAATATTGTCAAAATTGCCATAAATGAGTTTTTAAAAAAAATTCTATGTTATGAATTAATATAATATTCATAAAAATTTAAGGATCATCCAAAAGAAATATATTAGGATAGATATATCCATAATGAACCACTTGGGGTTATCTTGGATTTTAATAGTATTTTTACTAACCATTTATTATAATAATACAAGAATACATGGTAAAAGGTAAACTATTTAACTAAGAGATAAATCTAAAATATAAGGTTAATCTGGTGACCTAAAACTATCTAAAACCTATTGGTTGAGATTATTTCAACCCATACCCACCTTATCCTTTAAATAAATATTTTTTGATCCATTTTACACCGAATATTATTCTATAGTAAAATAATATTTCAAGCATTTCCCAAAATGACCCTCACCTTTCTTATAAAAATGTACTTCCCATTATCTCAAAATCACACCTACAATGACGTTTGGATCAGAAAAACCATGATCAAATATCCTCCCAGCAACCCTGAGTTACACTTATAGGTCTTAATCTGATCATAATTCCAACCTATGGATCCCTTTTGATCAACTCAAAATGAAACACCTGAAGAAGATGTAATAATTTCACCACCTCTTTCAAAGTTCTTTTCTTATTCCACTTACTCTTTCATTGTTTTTTACATTAGAAAATAATAAATACATTGCCTTATACATACTTTTATGTTATTATAAATAGGTTTCATCCATATTACTTATTCTATCAATCCTATGAATGTTAAGTCACCATACGTGCGTACGTACGGCTTACCGTCTCCACGGCGTGGTGTAGTTTGTTATTCAAGCACTTCATTATTTGGATTGGTATAATAATGAGTATAAATAGTGTAAATAATAATTATAACATGTTAATTATTCTTTGTATACTATATACCATCCAATTATATACAATTTCACCCTCAATATAATGATAGTGTTGATCGTGCGTACGTATGGATTACTGTCTCCACGAACAAAATGAAATTCATTCCCCATCACAAACATTAAAGAATAATTTTCATTTCATGATTAAAAATTATTTTTATGAACTTAATATCATTCTGGATATGAATCAAATACATCCTATCCAAAACAAACATGGATTACGTAACATCACATATTAAGGAAAATGAATCATTCAACACTCGAAACAATGATACTACTGAAATATTATTAACAAAGAAATATTAGAAGATCATATATTAAATCATATTTATGTATCTGGATCTTGTATAATTTAATAACAATTATTTAACTATTATACATTAGTTTAATGATCCTTTGATCAAATAAATGTTGAAATTAAGGGTTAATTCTACAATCTCTTCATTATGTGAGGTTGTTTATACACACGTATCTACTATGACCTCTTTATCATCCACATCTAGGTTTCTTAAAAATGTAATTCAAAACATTTTTACAATTTACTTTAATATGGGATAAATTCATTTATACATTTTTATGAATTTTTATTAAATTTTTTGAAAATAATCTTTTCAATGTTTTTTAAACTCGGTATTTTATGACATTTTCGAAAAATTAATGAAAGAATGTTTTTTAACTTATAGGATGAGTGGAACTATTTTCCACCATTATAATACTTCAAAGCATCCATTACAATTTTATAATAATATTTCAAAATAAAGTTTTTGTTTTATAATTATGGGACTTTTAAATTATTTCAAAATATAAAGAGATATTTCTCTCAAATAGTTATGATTTAATCTATGTCAACATCCTTTGATAGATTTTTGACTTTTTTGAAGTTGATTTGTTAAGATACAATCCTCCATATTTTATTGAAGCTTTCTTGATTTTTTTGACTATGGATATGTTATTTTTATACCATTCATGGTTTATAGATAAAGTATTGACATTTTGTATGCCATTTTTAATACAAATGTTTATGTTATGTTTCAACTTTTTCATTAGATGAATGAATTGGACATAGTAAGTGATGGGTGGAGCCCACTATAGCTCCTCGATTCGATGGTTATTCTCACAAGACAAACTATTGTCTTGGAACAAGGCCTTGACAAAATATTATTTTTAGTCTTGGCACGAGGCCTTGACTATGTAGTTATGATGTCCTTCATTATGAATTCCATCATTATGAAATTGTTTAGTGATATTACAGGTGATTATTTGAAAATTATAATATCCATGTGAATAAATAAATGGAATTATTTAATTTTATATTTTCCATTTTATGCTGATGTTTATCTTTAAAATGCTTGTGTTTTAGTCTTATAGATTTCATTAAATGTTTATGCTTATTTGTGATAGTTTCTGTTATACTATTATCCTTACTAAAAATTTTCGGTCATCCCTTTCTTATGTTTTGTTTTTCATAGGATGCGAAAAATTATTTTATGATTAGCTTGTATGAATAGGCTAAGGGATATAAGAGTGTTCAAATGGTAATAATGTTGTTTTTTTATTTCATAATGTAATTAAAAAATTAGGTATGTATCTAGTACTTCCAAGGAAACTAAACTGATCAGTCATTCAGTACATGATTCATTGTATGATTCCAATGGTATGAAATAATGCACCGCCACTGGGTAACTAGGGTCAGGGCGTTATAGTTGGTATCAGAGGATGCTTAGTACAAACCATGGAAACTATATTTATGAAAACTCTGATTAGATAACAGTACCCTACGATATTCTTTGAGGATTAGTATAGAAGAACTTCCTAAAATTTTGGTAATATAGAGATTTTGTGTATTTTATAAGAAATACATCCATGTCTGGATACGATCAGGTAGAGGTGGCTCTAGAACAAATGTACCTAGGATTGAAAACTCCGACAAGGAGTTTCGAGCCGGACCCAGGGTATCCAGGTTCCCGACAATGGGCTCTGCTACACTCTGGGTTATGGAACTCTCGAGGGATATTCTTAGGATAATTCACATTTTCTATACCAAACCATTATGAAGGATTTATGAGTAAATAATTCCTCAAAAAATCATTTTTCATGAGTATGGATTATATCTATAAACTATTCAATTTATGTTAGGTATTTTACTTTTTTATAATTACGTATTGTGATTCATAAACTAATATAGTGTATTCCATTGTTTAGAAATGGTTCCAAGTGGAAAGAGTGGAAACCATATAAATGCATGTAATCTATGTAGGGAGTGTCATCCTTATCAAGGTAATTATAGTGGAGATGGTGATGCAACCTATGCTGATCAACTAATAACCATTCTAGGAAAACACACTCAGGTTAGTAGTAATAACCATACTCAACTGAAGCACCCCGATCTACAATGTGGATGTTCAATGTCTGACCACCTCATGAAGAAAAATCCACCTACATTCAGTGAGACTACCAATCCATTTGTAGTTGTGCAATGGAAAAGTTCCTTAGAGAAAATATTTCATTCTTTGGGGAGTAACAAAAGGGAAAATTTTGTCATGGAATTTTATCACCTCACGAGAGATGCCGATCAATGGTGGTCATTAATTAAAAACACAAAGGAAGATGAAGAACTATCCAATATGGAAAGGTTGGATTTTAAATATGTTTTCTTAGAAAAATAATTTCCTCGTGACTATCGAGCGGATCTGGAAAGACAATTTTTCATTCTAAGGAAAACTTAGGAGGATAATGTCACAAATTGTGAGGCTACCTTTACAAGGTTAGGAAGGAATACAAAAAATTATATAAGTAACCCAGTGAGTAAGATTGATCAATTATTTAATGCATCAAAACCATTTCTATATCGAGCATTATTCTCACAATCCATCTCATCGTACGAATATATTGTCCCATGTTCTATCGGGACTGAAAAGGAATTCTCTATGTCATACGACATTACAGAAAAGAAAAATAATAAGAGATCTACTAAAAACTATGGGAATGGAAATAATTGAAAGAAGTGAAATGTTGAATTTCTATCCTATGGTAAATGTGGGAAGAAACTCCCTCGTAATTTTTTAAAGGAAAATGGAGTCTGTCACAAGTGATGTGAAAAAGGCCACCAAGATTGTGATTGCAATGGAAATAAATAGGATGTCAACAATGAATTATACAATTGTAGAGAAATGGGGAATTATGAAAATTAATGTCCTAAGTGCCAGTGAAACATACCACATAAAACGCCATGGGAGTAAGGCCAAGCTAATGAGATCACGACTGCTGAGGATGAATATCCGAGTGACGCGGTGGTAGGAAAATTAATGGTTTCCTCAAGTTTAGCTAGTGCTTTATTTGATTATGGATCAACACATTTTTTTTCATATCATCTCGGTATGCAATTAAAATTAGATATTTCCAATTTTATTTAACAAGGGAGTGGTCAGTCAAAACTTCTAAGGGATGTATCATTAAAATAATGTTTTGAGAATCAGTTCCTATTAGGTAATATAAAAATGCTTTATCTACTGATATCATCTTCATAGACGTTACTGAATTTGATATAATCCTCAGTATGGACTAGATTTCAGACCATGATGTGAAAATTTATTGTAAGAAAAAGAGCATACAATTTTCGATGATGATAAAGAGTACATTATATTTATAGCAGAAATGTAACCATATGATTCTCATCTTGATCCACCCCTAGTAGCTCTACTAAATTCAAATATTGGGTAGCAAGAGAATGAAATAAATTTGGGTGAGGAAAGGAATGTTCAAATAGAGGATGTACCTACTGTGCAAGAATATGTTTATGTGTTTCCAAAGGATTTACTTGGACATCCTCCAGAATGAGAAATTTAGTTTTTCATTGACTGAATTTCCAGTTCAAGGCCCATATCAAAGACCCCTTATATAATGGAGACTATGGAATCAGTGGAACTAAATAAATAACTTGAATAATTGAGTAATAAATTGTTTTTAGTATTGAATTTTGGATTGACTAATAAACCTTATGTCTTCATGGATCAAATGAATATAGTTTTCAAGGAATATCTTGATGACATTATAGTGGAAATTATTGATGATATTTTTTGGATACTAAAAAACCTACGATGATTGTGAAAATCACTTCCGACCTATTCTAAAGACTCTTAGATAAAATGAATTAATTGGGTGGTTTAGAAAGTGTGATTTATGGCTTTAGGAAACTTCTTTTCATGGCCATATTGTCTCTAAGGATGGAATCTTTGATGATCCGTATAAGTCAAGAGCAATACAAGAATGGCCAGCACTGATGAGTATAACTGAGGTATGAATTTTTATTGGTTTAGCAGTTTATTATCGATGTTTCATCCAAGATTTTTTTCGATCGGCTAACCCATAAACCTAGATCACATGTAAAGGTGTTAAATTTGTTTGGGAAAAGAGTGTGAATAATTTTTTGAAGAAATGAAGAGAAGATTAGTTAATGCTCTTATCTTGACTCTATCATCTTGGAATGATGGGTTTGTTATTTATAGTGATTCATCAAAGAATGGAATTGCTTGTGACATTATTCAGAATGATAGGGTTATTTCTTATGCATCACAATAGAAAAAAATTCATTAACAAAACTATCATACTCCTGATCTTGAGTTAGCAGTTGTAATTCTTTCGTTGAAGATATGGGGACACTATATATATGGTGAAAAATGTGAGATATATATAGATCAAAAGTGTTTGAAGTATATTTTCTCACAGAAAGAACACAAAATGAGGCAAAGACAATGGATTGAACTACTCAAAGATTATGATTTTACTATACACTACCACCCAGGGAAGAAAAATAAGGTGGCAGATGCTTTTAGAAGAAAGAATCATTGATTCTTGAACAAGATGAGTTTTGAAAGGCATAATATATTCATGGATCTATTAAATATGGATATGAGAATTATAATGGAAGGTGAAACATCAATAATTTGTCAAAGGTTTTCCAATCCAGCTTTACTAGAAAGGATAACAAGTTCTTAGACTGATGATGAGGAGTTTCAAAAGAAAATTAAAGTTGTGAATGATGGGAGATTGATTGACTTCATATATATAGATGGAATTTTGAAATTTGAGAATAGTTATTGTGTTCTTGACATACCTAATCCAAAAAGGGACTTGTTGGATGATTCTCATAGCTCCAATTTTTATAAACTCCCCGGTAGCACTAAGATGTATAAATATTCGATGGAAAATATTTTATGGGACAACATGAAGAGGGATATTGTTGATTATGTGTCCAGATGTATGGTTTGTCAATAGGTGAACTCTAGAATACAATATCCTAGAGGATTCATGGAACCTCTTCCCATATCTGAGTGGAAATGAGATGATATAATGATGGAATTTTTCATGGGGTTACTAAAGACTACTAGAAGGAATGATGAAATATGGGTCTTTGTTGATCGTCTTACCAAGTTAGAATGTTTTCTTTGTATAAGATACGATTTACCACTTGAACATTTATCAAGACTATATATAAATGAATTTTTAAGACTTCACAGAGTACCCCTATTGATAGTTTCTAATCGTGATCCACATTTGACATCCATATTCTGGAAAAGTCTTGAAAAGGCTCTATATACTAAACATTGTTTCAGAACTTCCTACCACCGTCAAACTGATAGACAATTAGGACAGACTATTCCAACCATAGAAGAAATTTTGAGATCTTTTTCACTTGACTTTCAAGTATGTGGGATCAATATTTATATTGGGTAGAATTTTCCTATAACAATAGCTTCAATTCAAGTATTCAGTTGGCACTATATGAAGCGTTATATGAAAAGAAATGTCGCACACCAACATGTTGGGATGATTTTTGTGAAAGGAAACTCGTAGGCCCAGAAATTGTTGATGAACCAATGGAATAGGTTAATATTATAAAAACCCACATCAAAGTATTTCAAATTAGGAAAAATATCTATGCTGAAAACCGAAGGAAGGATTTGGAATTTCAAGTAGGAGATCATGTTTTCTAAATGCTATCTCCATGAAAGGGTGATGCACGATTCGGTAACAATGGAAAATTAAGTCCCAGGGTCATCGGACTTTTAGATATTCTAGAATGAATTGGATTTGTAGCTTACCAATTGTAAATGCCTCAAAGTCCTTCCAATGTTCATGATGTGTTCCACATATCACTATTGAGAAAATACATGCCAAACCCATTGCATGTACTGAACTATGAAGAAATATATCTGGAACTCATTCTATCTTTTTTTGAAGATCTGATAATGATTCATGATACCAGAGAACTAGTGTTGAGAAACTGGATGAATCACCTGATAAACGTTCTATGGAGAAACCATACGATGGAAGAGGCAATGGCGGAACCCAAGGAACATATGATGAAGAACTGCCCGAATATTTCTATGTAGTAATATAATATAAATTTCAAGGACAGATGTTTTTGAAGGAGTGAAGAAGGTATCACTCCTAGCTTCCATAGTAATCTTATCTTTGAATAATGCAATATCTTACATTGTACGGACCTTTGAGTTCTAGCACACCACGACCAATCAAACTAGCCGTTATGAATAGTAATACTCACTTTTTAAAATTTTATAAATTTTATTGTTCAAAATGAATTCATTTTTTGATATGGAATATCAAAATTAGATTAGTATGAATTTTTGGTATTTTTCTGAAAGCATTCAATTTTTTTTGAATAGTGAAAAACACTGTGTTATTGTCTAAAACTAACTATTATTTAAATAATTTTTATTTTTATTTAAATTTATTTTATAGTAAAAATAGATACATAATACCTATATTAATTCATTTTAATTCAATTGGGTTATTTTATAATATGATTATATGTATAAAAAATTATTTATTTTTTTACATCTTTTACCAACCTTCGAGGCACAGTTACAATGTTTTCATAAAACATATTTTTACCATTTAAGTGAATTGAATTTCAAAAATCATAGAGACACGGTTGAAAAAATTATGTATAATGGGGTTAAATAAGATGGAAATAATTTTTGGTGAATATTTACTTTTGAATTTTATTTACCATATGTAAATGTAATAGGGTAATTAAATGTAAAAATGATATTATAATTACTATAATACTTGTCCTAATTCTATTGGATAAGTGTATTTCGACCAAAATCAACCTCATGAATAAAAAATTATCTTTTTTTTCCACTTGTATTAGATTAGTAAAATTATTAGTATTTCATTTAAAGAAGATTCAAAAGTGTAAAATTCCATGTTTAATAAGTAAACCATTTTTAGGATAATATGATATTTTAGGGTTGATTAAATATATTTTTTCTAAGTGATAAAATATTCATGACTTTCAAAAAAACAAAATACCAAATAGTGACAAAATTGACATAAATGAGTTTTTAAAATAAATAGTATATTATTAATTGATATAATATTCCTAAAAATATCTGGATCAGAAAAAGGACATAGATAAAATTAGATTTATCAATAATGAACCACTTGGGTTTCTCTTGGATTCCTATTGTTTGTTTATTAACCATTTACTATAATAATACATGAATACATGGTAAATGTTAAACTATTTAACTAAGAGTTCAATATAAATTATATGGTTAATATTGTGACCTAAAACTATCTATAACATATTGGTTGAGAGGTTTTAGACCCATCACAACCTTTTCCTCGAAATAAATTATTTTTAAGCCATTTTATACTGAATATTATAGTATAATAAATTAATATTTCAAGCCTTTCCTAATGTGACCCTCACCTCCCTTATAAAAGGGTACTTTCCCATCTCTCAAAATCATACCCCAATCCATTTGGATAATCCAAAACCAGATCAAATATCCTACAAACTACCCTTACATAGACCTAGAGTCTTTAAAATTATCATAAATCCATCCTATGGATCCCTTTTGATCAACTCAAAAGGAAACACCCGAATAAGATGTAATAATTTCACCACCTCTTACAAAGTTTTTTTCTTCTTACACTTCCTCTTTCCTTGTTGATTTTATACCAAAATAATAACTCTAGTACTTTATACATACATTGATGTTATTAAAAATATGGTACAACCATATTCATTATTCTAACCATCCTTTGAATGACAGGTCACCATATGTGCGTACGTATGACATACCTTCTCCACGTCGTGGTGTAGTTTTTTAATCAAACACATTATTATTTGGATGGGTATAATAACGAGTATAATTGATTTTAAATAATAAATATAACTTGTCAATGATTCTGTATATATGATATACCATCCAATAACATATTATTTTACCATCAATATAATGATATTATCGCTTGTGCGTACATACGGATTACTGTCTCCCCCAACGCGTTGAAATTCATTCCTCATCATAACCACTCAGGAATAATTTCTATTTTAAGACTACAAACAATGTTTAAAAACATAATATCATGTTGGTTTTTAATCAGATACATCATATCCATAGCAAACAAGGATTACGTAACCAAGCATATAAAGGAAAAAAGTTCAGTTAACACCCGAAAAATTGATATTACTAAAATTTTATTAACAATGCAATATCAGAAGATTGTATATGATATCATATTTATGTATATGGTTCTTGTAAAATTTAATAAAAATGATTTAACTATTATACAAGAGGGTAACAAACCCTCAATCAAGGAAAAGTACAAGGTAAGGGTTAATTCTACAATCTCTTCATTATTTGAGGATGTTTATACCTGAGAATCTACTAGGACCTCTTTATCATCCACATCCATGTTTCATAAAAATGTATTTCAAAACATTTTTACTATTTCATATAATATGGGTTAAAGTTATTTATAACCTTTTTTTACTTTTAAAAAAAATTGAAATGAATCATTATGTCGTTTTCCAAAAAATGTACTTTATGACTTTTTTAATGAATTAAGGAAAGAATTTTATTTTAACTTATACGACGAGTGTGGCTATTTTCCGCTGGTATAACACCTTAGACACTTCCATTACATTCATAAAAAATATTTGGAAAATAAATGTTTTATTATATAATAATGTGACTTTTAGATGATTTCAATATAGAAAGAGA
Organism: Viscum album; assembly: GCA_963277665.1. Classification (NCBI taxonomy): domain Eukaryota; kingdom Viridiplantae; phylum Streptophyta; class Magnoliopsida; order Santalales; family Viscaceae; genus Viscum; species Viscum album. The sequence continues at coordinate 1,739,994,619 of OY728137.1, forward strand.
TATTTCTCACAAATAGTTTTGATTTCATCTATGTCTACATCCTTTGATGGATTTTACACTTGTTTGATGTTGATTTGTTATGATATGGTATTGAAAATTGTAGTGATGATTTTGTGATATGTTTGAATGTGGATGTGGTATTTTTATACCATACATGGTTAATAGATAATGTATTGATATTTTTTATTCTAGTTTTAATACGAATGTTTATGTTATGTTTCAACCTTTTTATATAAGTAATTCATTGGACTTAGTAAGTGACAGTTGGAGCCCACTATAGATCATCGATGTATTAGTAGGTCACACAAGACGAACTAGTGTCTTGGCATAAGAATGCAAAGAAAATTAATTTTTAGTCTTGGAAAGATGGCTTGACTATGTGGTTATGATGTATAGCATTTTGCATTCCATCGTTATAAAATTGGTTATTTATATTACATGTGATTATTGGACTTGGAGAATATCCATGTGAATAATAAAATGGAATTATGTGATTTATATTTTCCATATTATGATGGATTCTATGTTTAAAAGGAATGTGTTTTAGTCGTATACATTGCCTTAAATGTTTGTTCATTTTTCTGATAGTTACCGTTATTTTTTTATCCTTACTGAGCATCTGAGCTCACCCCTTTCTTATGTTTTATTTTTCCTAGGATGTGAAGAAGTATATTAAGATTAACCTACAGGAATGGGATAAGGGATATAATAGTTTTCAAAGGGGACATAATGTTGTTTTTTTATTACCTGATGTGATGTAAAACTTATGTATGTATCTAGTACATATAAGGATACTAAAGTGATTGACCTTTCAGTAAATGGTTTGTTGTATCTTTATAATGTTATGTAATAATTCACTGACTCAGGTAACAGGGGTCGGGGCATTAAAATTCTATCCATAAATATTATGTTTATCAAAACTGAATACAGAAACAGTTCAAAAATTAACAAAATTCATCGATGTATCATGATTCTTATCAGCATAATTCCAATGGTAAATTTGTTTTTACAAAAAGAATCCTAAATCCCAATATATAAATAAATTTTCCCATGTACATAAATTATTTCATTTTTCAAAGTTATTACACTGTTCTTGGGGGTGACCCCATGTATAAAGTATTGACTAAAATAATTACCATGTTCCAATTATATAATACGTCAAGTTCCGTGAAAATTAATTACCTTATGACCATATTTTCCAAAAAATAATCCTATTAAAATATATTTTATAAATTATTCAATATTTTTATTCCCACCATTATCAAAAAATTTAAGCTAAATCTTATTTCTTATATGTTCATTACCATATGGACATTCAAAAAACTCCATCATCTTCTTATTTGATGTGTTTGGAATCTCAAAAATATGTTCAATGTAAATTAGATATCATGAAAGGTGATTAGTTATAATCACAGTATCTTTCTCAATAATCATCATAAAATTTGGTTTCCCATAATCACAAAATTTTCAATCACATTCTATGAAAATATGATTTATCATGGTTCAATCCTTGGAATTAACCAAAAAACATTGTGTGAGAAATAATAATCATAGTGGTGAACCACATAATCAGGAAATATCATTTAATTGATGTTGAAATCATGAGACATAAATAAAAAACTATAGGTTAATCCTATGTCATCCATGGTCATACTATATTGAAATTTATCATAATAGTTCATAGAGAGATTGTGAATTTTCAAAACATATTACCTGGTTGTGCCAAACCAGTTGTGTAGAATGGATCATTTTAATTAACAAGGTGGTGATCAAGTCAAATCATAGTGCACCTTTTTTAGAGTTATTAGCCTAGGTAAAACTTTTCTAGAGAAACATCCAGTAGTAATATGTATAACATAATGTAATTACTGATAATCCACTCACTCTACCATTCACCAAAATTAAATGATATTTTCATTTAATTGGTCTTGTCTATTGTCTCCACACTAATGTTCTATCATCCTAGTTTTTAAAAGATAACGAATCCTTTTTTCTTAAAAACTATATTGACCCAGATATTTCATATATATATATATATATATATATTACATATTAGTTGACGAATATTCATTACATAAGATAATGATCCATTATATAATCATATAGGTATAATGTCCTTTGAACAATGGACACATAAAAAAACTTGTTCTTAAATGATATACAACATCTCACATTATTTGCCTCATAATTTTCACCCCTCTTATACATATCATGAAAAATACATTTTTTCTATAACCGTAGGAATGGAAACATATAAAATGGTGGTTTTGGATTCTCTATTAGGGTAGAGAGTGGTGATATTAATGATCAAATAAGCAGAACAGGATGATAACATATTGAGAACATGATAATAGCATTTTAAAACCATACCCAGGATATCATAGATCATAATATTGAGTCACATGATAAATAATGGTAGTTCAAAATACATTAATTATAATTTAATCAAATAATATAATTGGTGAAATAATAACATTTTCATTGGACATAGATTTGTGGAATAAACACAATCAAAGAAAACATTATATAATGGCTACCCATAAGGACATTCACAATATGTTATCTTTGTATAATAAACCATGTCCCTACCTCATGAATGGGACAACCTCCAATTGAACACTATTTTGGTATTGGGATAACCACTCATTTAATATTTTTAGATATGTATAACCTCTTATGTAACTATTATTATGAAGGAAAATTAATAATTACCCAACGCATTTTATGAAAATAAAATTCTATCCAACCAATAACATATATAAAATGAGACATTTGTGTTAAAAAAGATCAAAATACATTCATCATGTCATAACCAGTGATATAATTGGGTTTTCAAAACATTTTCTTACTACATAATCAGTGGAGATGAAAATTATTTAAATAAAATTTCACCATTACATCATAGAATAACAGTTGAAAAATGTATGGGTTTCAAAAAATATTTTCAGCATTAATTTAATCCATATCGAGAATGAAGAAGGATTTTATCATTGGATAATACCCCCATTTAATCATAGGTAACATAAAAGGATATGATCTTATATGAATAATGATTTTTAAAGATCACTTGGTTTAATTCTTGAGGAAAATAATCTTTTTTACTTGAAATAAATTATTTCCAATATAAAATAAAATTTGATATTAATGAAATACATTATTTCAAAATAAAATCGATTCATTAAAATGTATATTTAAATCATTGATATGAGTTGATATAATAAAATAACTTTCATGTCAAACATGTTAAAAAAATATTCTTTTCATATTTTTATTTATAAAATTCATTTGATAATTTTTCATTAAACAAAAATAATATTCATTTTAAATAATTTAATAGAAAATAAATATGGGTAAAAATATTTTATAAAATAAATAAGTAATTTTAAAAACATCATTCAAAAAATTTATAGAAATCATGGAAAATGGCATGAAAAGTTTTTGAACAAAAAGTGAAGTAAATTTTATTTCTCTTGAAATGTTATTTTGTTTTTTTTTTCTTATATGGAAGAAAATAAAAGGGGAAATATAGTTATCCAAAATAACAATATTATAAGACAATACATGAGTTTTTTGAGTGATGTATTATGTTATTTCATTATATGATTGTAATCATAAACTATCCCAATAAACAATTAGATTGTGACATAAATATTTTACATATTTGGTAATGTTTGATTTTTAAGCTACATGAAAGAAAAAAAGATATATCGAAATTAATATCCCATAATTTTCTTGACAAGTCATATATAATAATTTAATGTTAGTTATAAACACCACAAAAAATAAACATGTGGTTAATATGGCATGTGTCCCGTGGAAATAAAAGTTACAGAAAAATCTCATACATCATGTCTCAAATCTCATCATACATCTTCAAATATACTGTGTAATATATGTAAATTTTAATTAATTATATTCTAGAATAGTAATATTATATATAATACCATATATAATTTACATATAACCTTTTATCACACATTCATAAGAAACTCGTTTTTAGATTCACTATTTCATGCAATAACTCCTTTATTTTCATGTTTGTTCTCCTTCGATAGTATTTTTCCTTTTATATTGATTATTTTCACAACATATACTGTTCTTAAAAAATATAGAAATAATATACAAATTTATTGTATATATATTTTTATTCATTCATAAAATAGAGAGATCATAAAAATAATTACACCATTCGTGGACACTATAGGATATATGTATGCATGAAAGTTGTTTTCATTTTTTAGATAGATGGAAAATAAAAAAGGGAAAATATTAATTTAACTCTATATAAATTTATTATATCTTATATCTCATATTTATAATTTAATTTTTTCCATATAAAATTAAATTTCATAAATACATTAAAAATTAGCAATGTCACTTCGGGGAAGTGGTATTCGACATAAATACATGAGGTTCATTATTTATTTTTCAAAAAAATTGAATGTATCAGGGTATATAAAATATAATAATTGAATTAAAATATTTATTTCATAAATATATATATATGTTTGTGTGTGTGTGTCTGTATATATTTAATTCATCAATCGATCTACCCCTAAGTTGGTGTGATGGAAAATGATCTATATCCATTTGTGTAGTTGTAGTCCACCATACAGACGATCGATAATTTCATTTTCTAGGTAATAGAATAAGATATTGATATATGTTACTACATTTACCTATTAAAATCTGTGTGTATTTTATATTATAATTTCTTTATAAAATAATAATTTTAATGTTTTCAATGAAGTGGAAGAAGAAGAAAAATAAAAAAACTCAGTTTAGAACGATACCTCTTCTTCAGACAACAACCTTAGGATAACACCAAAAGCCTTATTAGTAGGGTATAAAAATGAAAATAATGAATCAATGATAAGGAAATATAATTAGTTTATTTATTTTTCTAGTGATTTTTTCAACCAAAACAATCATTCTTCGATAGCGGAGGATAAGATATGTCCTTATATATGTTGCGAAAGGATCCCACTTAGAAACTACCTAGACTATTTCCAAACCATTTCTAAATTATAAAACACTTCATGTACTTACAATATTATCATTGGTAGTTCATGTAAATATTATTTTTCTCTAATTTTATAATGAATCTCAATGGGTTAGATATAGATAGGGATAAATATTCCCTTTTATCACAATATCATGACTTTCTGAAACATTAAAAAATTAAGTAAAACTTTATCTATGACGTCAAACTCCAAATATAAACCTTGATTTTAGTGTAACATTTATGATGGATTTTTAAAGATTTCATATTTCATTGAATGGTTTGATCCTTCTCTGTCATATGTTGAAAAATATTTTTCCCTTCATATTTCACTCTCCAAAATTATCCCATCATATAAAAATTTGATATCTCCTCCCATATATAATTTCATAATTCTCTATTTGAATTAGAGAATATAAACATTCATTATATTCCAACTCCAGTATGGAATTTTATTGATACAACATCCTTGTAAATCAATTTTACAAGATCTTATGAAATCATATAGTGTTTGAATGTAATGTCCCGGAAATTCAGTACAATTTTTTTTAATTATATGGAATTATTTTGAGACTGTGAAATCTGACAGTGCATGATTCTGAGGCCCGGAGTGCCCGGAATGGTCCGTCGAAGTTTTGTTAAACTTTAAATAGCACCAGTAAGCATTTTTCCTGAAAAATTATAATAACACTTAAACGGTAAATCAGATCATAAATCTTAGGGCACTGTTGCTTTCAGGATGGTAGGTTTACCCTAGGCGCAACTTAATTTTAGTCAGTGTGGACCTCCTATGAGAAAACCCAAAAATGGAATAACCATAAATAAAATAATTAAATAAATTATTTTATTTTTCAAATGCTTAAAACTCAAAAATGGTAGCTCAGATTGAAAATCTTAGACCACTGCTAAACTCGTGAGGGCATGCTTTACTTAACTAGATACATACTTTGGCCAGCGCGATCCACCATTGAAAGTTAGTTTTTGGTTGTAAATAGAATAATTAAGGGACAATTATTTTATTATAAAATCCATAACGTTTAAATGCCGACTCGGATTGAAAATATGATAGTACCATTGGGTTAGTTGGGGAGTGTTTCACTAGGGTAGAGAATTACCTCGACCGGCGCAGGTTAAGGGTGACTGTTAATAATTTTCCAAACATTATTTCGAGTACGTTCAGTAAACGCGCAAGCGGTGTATTGTAACTTTTGAACAGGTACTCGGAATTCAAATCTAAGGACACCGTTGAACTCGCAGCGCCGATATTCACTTAAAAACAACCTTCACCTAGACCACAGTAGGTCGAGGGTAGAAGTTAGTTTTTCGGATATTTGTTGGAGAGTTAAAAAAATAACAATATAAAACAATCAACTCTTACTTTATTTATTTGAAACCACCATTTTGAATTATGGTGGTGGGGACCTCTTGAACCTGAACTCCTCTCTTAATGTGAGATAACTCTTGAAATTCTCCCAATTAATGAAGCCCACATTAATTAATTAATTAATTATGTAATCTTATAGTAGAGGGTTTAATCACCTCTCATGGGGGTTTGGGGGAAATTTATTGGAAAATAAATTTGGTGGTGACCTCTCAAAGGAATAGATTTCTCCAATGAAGAAGATAATCCAATGAAGGACAAAATATAAATGAGTAATGGGGAACCAACGTTCGAGAAGCACTGACGCATCATCTTCCTCCTCACGCTAGCTCCAACGGACGATTGATGTAGGGGGTTTATTTTGAAGTATGATAAATATCTATTTCTTGATTCCCCATATTCATTATTCTTAACGATGATAGCCAAACCAACACATCCATCGATCCGTACATATACCATGATCATTTTATTTCATTCATCATGTGGTCCTCGTGTGTTTTTCAATGCCTAATATTTATTGGCATTGAAAACATAGATTTTTTCTGAGTGCGATATATGGATGTGAAGCCGTCGACGCAAGGATCACAATTATGTGATCGTTTAATTTTTTTAGCTTGGAACGAAGTCGTAATGCCTTGCAGAAGGAGGTGGACAAATATTTATTGGTGTTGTAAATGAAATATTCTTTTGAGCGTGACATATAGACATGGAGCCCTCTACCCGAGGATCGCGAATATGCGATAATTTTATTTTTTAGGTTTAGAATGAATATACAGTGGGACACGGAAGTGGAAACATTATAGGGCGATTCTGGCGAGTATTCAGGGCATGACTCCCGAGTGGTGCGGCGGCCAGGTTGACAGCGGAGTGCGGTTTTTCTGGTTCACATACAGGATGGTGTGAGCAGGGTCGTGTTCATTACAGTAGAAGCATGATCAATAGTAGGGAGTTGATAGTTTACATTATAGAGCATGTGCAGTAGGGCTTGTAGCTGGAAAGAATCGTGAAAAGGGTTAATTGAAGTGAGAATGTGTTGACAAAAGATAAGTTAAAAATTTTAAGCAATTAAAGATTAAATCCCTTGAATAAAGGTATTCATACCAAATTGGAGAGGTGTGGGTTTGTATGTGAAATGTGGAAAGTGAAGTAAATTAATTGTAAATAATAATAATAATATAATAATGATATTATTATTTTTGTTATAAAATCATATTTCGTCTATAACTTATATGCGCGTCCTCTGTTTCAAGAACCGTCAGCAGTAGTGTGACCCTGACTTCGAGATGGAAATTATGAGTCCAATATTGGATGTTTTTTTGGGTTCTTGGATTGGGTACCTTAAATGCTCAAATAATAATAATATATTATTGTTACCAAATCTTTTACCCTCCATAAGTCATGTGTGTGATGTCTGATTGACCTACCGTGTGTGGCGACGTGATCCTATCATTAAGACGGTCTATTTAAGTCTAATGTCGAATATTAAAATATGGTTCATGGCTCGGGTTCATGAAACAAAAAATTATATTATTATTATTATTTTGGGATCTTGAATTAGACATATCTTCCTCATACAGTGTCGAAATGACGAACCATCTACGGAACCAGAAACCTTGGATCGAGACGGTCCATTTGATATACCTCATTTGATTTTTTGGATAAATTTGGGGTATGGCTGGGTTGGATCGAACACGAATCCATCTGGGACCTTTGGACGAAATGCCCATAACATACAGACTGGACGTTCGTTTGACGCACTATATTTTGCGTTGAGACCCCTTTACGAGGCGGTCCTTTGGGATACATCTTCGTGGGACTTTCTGGCAGTTGGAGTATCGACCTATGGCTACAAAAGCGGATCCTACTAGAATGAAGAGAGCTTAGTACGGGAACCCTATAGCCAATTGTATCTTGAGAAAGGGATCCTTTGTGGGTCTGTGCTCAAGGATCTCACATGGATCTGCCCTAGGAATCCATGTGTGACTACTCTAGGATCTTGTTTGGTTATGATGTACTATGATCATGTGTGGGTCTGATGATGTACTAGGATCCTGTGTGGGACTGGTGTACTAAGATATTGTATGGGTATAACAATTTACTAGGATCCTGTATAGATATGATGATGTACTAGGATCCTGTGTTTGTCTGACGATTTACTAACGATGATCTTGGATTATGTGTGGGTCTGACGATGTACTGACGATGTTCTAGGATCCTGTGTGGGTCTGAAAATGTACTGACGATGTGCTGGGATCCTGTGTAGGTTTGATGATGTACTGATGATGTACTAGGACCTTGTGTGGGTCGGACAATGTATTGACGTAGTACTGATGATGTACTAACATTGAACTAGGATCTCATTTCGGTCTCACGGTGTAATATGATCCTGTGTGGGTCTGACGATGTACTAAGATCCTGTGTGGTTCTGCAATTTGGGATCCTTCATGGGTCTACCTCTTAACAGAGTAAGGTGATTCAGTATTTACATCTAATCATCTCTACTATTGTACATATGTTATACCGGGTGTGAGCTGAGTCCGTACTTGAGTGGTATTTTTTCTTCATGGTAATACCTTGGTGGTATTCTTATGGTGGCGTACCTGTGTGGTACTTACCTTTATGGTATTCCTACCTTTGTGTAATAGTTTACCATTGGGATTTTGGGTTGGACCTTGTGTTTCCTCATGTTTGAGATGGGTATACTTGATAACTTAGGTGTAATTATGGGTATATACCTAAGTCTTGTTGTTAGTTATTTCCATGGTTTTTGGTTCATCCTTTGAGAATTCTGGGAGACCTTGAGGTTCTTAGGGTCCCTACTGAGTATCATCATATTCACCCCTACACGGGCTATGCCCTCACATTGTTGTGTTTGGTATAGATGACAGACAATTCTAACTGAGGACGAGAGTACCAGGACTTGAGGTAGCTCGGAGGTGGACATTAGACAAGGCGTGCCACAAAGACGGCCTTTCGGGATCTATACCTACTCTTCTGGTAGGATACTTGGAGGGTGTTCACAGGAGCTATTTCAGTTTACAGGTACCTTTCATTTTTCTTCTTCTTTCCAGTTGGTCTTGTATTATGTCCCCTTTATACTTACTATTTTTACTCTTATGCTATACAGTTTACTTGAGTTTATATCCTTTTGTGTGCTTGGTTGAGTGTTTTTATAGGATATAATGGCAATGCCTTCCTGGTTTTAGGAGATACACCTTTGGGTGCAAGTCACCAGCCCCTAGCCTATGGAAGGCGGGCTTGTCATAGTCACGGAACTGGCCTCGGGGGATGGGTCATGAGAAATTGGTATCGGAGGAGTTCGGTTCTACCAATGAACTATGAATTTTACTTTTTCTATGAAGCAATAGTTTTATGTGTAATGAGTGTGGTTTTCAGTTTAGGGAGTCCAGTGTTGGTGTGGTGGAGGACATATCCTTACACCAGGACCATGAGTTCTGATTTCCCACTCAATACATGGAAGCACTGATTACATGTGTTCTTGAAGAGTTTCTTGTGATTTCCTTGAGTCATCTCACCAGGTATAACATAATTCCCTTAGTTCACCTGTTCCTTATCAGGACGCCACCGCGTAGATATCCAGCTAGGATTCCCAAGATAGAGTACATGATGATGGCCCACCGAGCGACGAGGCTCTATTGTAGGGACCTCTTACTATGTTTTCACCTTCGGGAGGTGTACCAGTAGCACCACCACCCGTTGGGTATCAGTTACAACCAGCTGCACTAGAGGATGGTGCACACCGACTGAGTGTGTTGCATGAGTTTCAATGGCAGAGGCCTCTGAGGATTCTAGGAAAGACATATTCCCACACAGCTGAGGGCTAGCTGGAGGTGGTTGCTAGTGTTTTCCACCTAGTTGAGACACCAGTAGAGCATATGGTGATTTTAGCTACTAGTCGTTTCCAGTGAGTGAGCATGAGGATGGTCCGTATAGTGATGAGGCTTCGGTACGTCGACCATTACCCGAGATAGCACCTTCAGGTAGTATGTCAGCTATATCACTACGTGTTGGCAACAGTTTCAAATGGCGGTACCGATAAAGGAAACATATAGGCTTTGGGCCTTGCACGTGATTCAGCATTAGATACCCTTTAGGTTCCGAGGTGAGCCTGACTCCCAGGCGGCTGAGGACTCACTTGAGGAGGTGGCTGAGATTTCTCTAGAGCTTCTACAGCTTCCGCAGAATGACATGTCGGTAGCTGATTATTCATCAATATGTACCGAAAATTCCTGGTACATGATGAATACGGTATGATCAGTGCTTCAGGGCTCAGAAATTCAAGTGCAGTGTGTTTAAGGACATCCAAGCCAGCACTATTCCTATATGCATTCTTACTTATGTTGGGTTTATAGAGAGTAACTTTATGGTTGAATGTTCATTGGATAAAAGGATAAATCCAGTGAATGTTAGTAGTGGGAAAACAAGAAACCGGAGCTAGACTTGGGCATGTAAAAAGGTTTTGATAAGAAGAATTGTTAGGTACAAATGAATCTGCAGGGCAGTAGACGTGGAAACAGAGCTAGGAGAGAAGCATGAGGTCATGTACTTTTCAAAAACATACAACCACCTCCCTTTTGTAGACCCCACCAGGGTCAGGGATCTGGAGGATAGAAAAAGGGAGTAGCTGCATGCGGTCAAGGAGTGTGACCCATGGGCGGTAGGAATGATTCGAGGTACGGTCTGTGTCTACTACTAGTTGCCGAATAAATAGACATAGGTACCAATCATTCCCTTTTTACACGAATCCTATTCCAGAACTATAGTTTCTGGTTAAGCCGTTGACTTGACCCTCGAGTCTAGATATTCCTTTGGGAGGATACTTGATAATCACACTATAGTCGATGGTGTGATCTGACCCATGAGGTGAGAGTTTCAGTTAGAACCTCTGGGTGGCAGCGTCGAGTCCTTACGACGTTAGTTTGGGTATGGACTAGACATTCACAGTTCATACTTAGATTGAATGTATTATAAAAAAAGGTTGTGATTTCTTTACAATGTTGGAATGGAGTTTTCCTTCGTCGGCGAAAAAGGAAACCCCGGAAACCCAGGATAGAATCATGCACAGAAGGTTGCATCCAATCACTCTTGAGTCGGCCAGCCATACCATCATGACAGTATGAGTTTTGAGTTTTCAATTCCCAATGGAGTGGCTAGAGTTCCTCTAAGACTCTGACTTTGAGATAATCAATTCTCCTAGAAAGGGGAACGTGGTAGCAGATGCACTCAGCAAGAGGTCTGGCCTGAAGTTGCTGAGTGAGGCGTCAGAGCAGAAAACCACTTTGTAGATATCCTATGTGTAATGAGATGGAGTAGCTTATCTTTAGTATATGATATTAACTCCTCCACTTCATCCAGGAGTCTGGGAGGCACAGCGTGGGAACACTCACTACGAGGCTCGACATGTTTAGATATCCTCAGGGCATCCACCTGATAGATTTTATGAAGGTGGGGATCACGTCTTCCTCTTTAGAGGACGTACCATGGTACCAGTATCTCTATAGAAGGAGGTTTTAAGGGATTCCTATACGTCCCCTCTGGTAGTACATCCTGGTGTGGTGCAGTTGCACCAGGACCTTCTGCGTTAGTACTTGTGGTCAGTGATGAAGAAAGAAGTGGCATATTTTGTATCACGATGCCTGACTTGTTAGCAAGTGAAAACTACTTAGAGCCAGAAGAAGTCTCTTTTTGAAAGGAGGATGGAGATCATGTCTTCCTATTGGTCTCAGCTCGACGAGGTTTGCGGAGATATGGATGAGGGGGAAAGTTATCACCGAGGTATATCGGTCCTTTTTTTATTCATCATTGGGTAGGTGAGGAGGAATACCGCTTGGCTCTTCCAAAACAGTTAGAGAGGTTGAGCGACATCTTCCTCATATCTCAGCTAATGGGATACATGCACGACCCATCTCACATCATCGACCACATCGAGCTAGACTTAGATGATGGGGCATCATTTACGAAGGATCCAGTAGAGATTAAGGATCGACAGGAGAGAGTCCTTAGTGGGTCATCGATACCTTTGGTGTTTTTATGTTGGAAGCATAGAAACCTCCAAGAGATAACATGGGAGTGCGAGGCTTAGATTCATGCTCAATACCCTCTCTTCATTATTTTTCCTTTTTTGTGGATTTCGTGGACATAAATCCATAAGGTGGTGAGAATATAATGATCTAGAAATTATTCATATATACATTTTTTATATGGAATTATTTTGAGACTGCTAATTCTGATAGCGCGCGACTTCGAGGCTCGGATTGCCCGGAATGGTTTGTCGAAGATTTTTTATACATTAAATAGAACACATAAGAAGTTTTCATGAAAGAGTGGAATAAATATTAAACAGTAACTCAGATCTAAAATCTGAGGGCACCATAGCGTTCAGGATGGCGAGTTTACCGTAGGTGAGACTTATGATTAGTTGGCGTGGGCCTCCTATGAGAAAACCCAAAAATGGCATAACCGTAAATAAAATAATTAAATGAATTATCATTTTCTTCAAATTATTAGAACTCACAAATGGTTGCTTGGATTGAAAATATGAGACCACCGCTGAACTCGTGAGGGATTCTTTATTTAAGAAGACACTAACTTTGGTCGGTGCGGGCCACCGGTAAATGTTAGTTTTTGGCCGCAAATAAAATAATTAAGTGTCAATTATTTAATTGAAAAATCCATAACTTTTAAACAGTAACTCGGATTGGAAATCCAAGAGTACCATTGGGTTCATTGGAGAAAGTTTCACTAGGGACGAGCCTAAACTAGACCGATGCATGTCGATGGTGACTGTTAATAATTTTACAAACTTTTTTTCAGGTATGTTCAGTAAATGTGCGAGAGGCGTTTTGTAAATTTTGAACCAGTACTCGGAATTTATATTAGATGACACTATTGAACTCACAGCACCGATATTCGCTTAAAGGGACCTTCATATTGACCGCAGTATTCTGAGGGTGGAAGTTAGTTTTTCGGATGTTCGTGGGAGAGTAAAAAATTAATTATATTAAACAATAAACTTTGATTTTATTTATTTGAAACCACCATTTTGAATTCTGGTGGTGGAGACCACCCAACCATGAACCCGTCTTTTAATGTGAGATAATTCTTCAAATTCCACCAATTAATGATGCTATCATTAATTGATTAATTAATTAAGTAATCATAAAGGAGATGGGATCCTCACCTCTTGTGGGGGGTTGGGGGAATGTTTTTGGCGAATCAATTTGGTGGAGAACTCTTGAACGAAGAGCTTTCTCCAATGAAGAATATCCTCCAATGAAGAATGACCTCCGAACAAGGAATGGGGAAACAATGTTCGAGAAGCACCGACACATCATATCCCTCCTCACGGTACCTCCAACAGAAGATAGATATAGGGGGTTTATTTTTAAGTATGATAAATATCTATTTGTGGTTCCCCATATTCATGATTCATAATGATAGTGGCCAAACAAACACAACCATCGATCCACACATATATCATGCTATTTTTATTTCATTCTTCACGCGTTCTTCATGCCATCTTCAACCCCAAATATTTATTGGCATTGCAAAAACAGAGTTTTTCTAAGCACGATATATGGACGTGAAGCCCTCGACGTAATGATTGCAACTATGCGATCGTTAAATTTTTCGAGCTTGGAACGAGGCCTCAATGGCTCACGGAAGGAGGCAGCCAAATATTTATGAGCACTGTAAATACAATATTATGTTGAGCACAACATAAGGACGTGGAGCCCTCGACCCGAGGATCGTAAATATGCGATCATTTTATTTTTTTCATTTTATAATGAAGATATAATGGGCCGCAGAAGGGGTAACGTGAAGGTTCGATACTAGCGAGTCTTTAGGGCATGGCTTCTGAGCAGTGTGGTGGCCAGGCGGATAGCGTGATAAGGTTTTTTAGGTGCGCATAAAGGGTAGTGCGAGCAGGGTCGTGTTCATTGAAGTGGAAGCATGATCGAAGACTGTGAGTTGAGAGTTTATATTGTTGAGCGTGTGTAGTAGGGGTTGAAGCGGGAAAGAAATCTTTAAAGAGGTTAATTAAAGAGAGAAAGTTTTGACAAAAGATAAGTTAAAAATTTAAAGCAATAAAAGATGAAATCCATTGAATAAGGGGATGCACACCAAATTGGAGAGGTGTGGGTTTGTGTGTGGAATGTGGGAACTGATGTAAATAAATTTTAAATAATAATATTATTATTATAATTATATTATTATTTTTGGTTGTAAAACCACATTTCCTCTGTAACATATCAGTGCGACCTCGGTTTCACGAACCATCAGCGGCAGTGTGACCATGACTTTAAGACGGAAATTATGAGTCCAATATTGGATTTTTTTTGGGTTTTTGGATCAGGTACCTGAAACTCTCAAATAATAATATATTATTATTATTATTACTAAATCTTTGACCCTCCTTAACTCATGCGGGTGACGTCTGATTGACTTACCATCTGTGGTGACATGATCCTATCATTAAGACGATCGATTTAAGTCCAATATTGAATACTAAATACCAGTTCATGGATTGAGTTCATGAAACACCAATTATTATTATTATTATTATTATTATTATTATTATTATTATCGTGGGATCTTATATTCAAAATATCACCCTCATACGGTGTCAAAATTTCTAACCGTCTGCGAAACCAGAAACCCTGGATCGAGACGGTCCTTTTGGTATACCCCATTTGATTTTTGGATAATGTTGTGCTATGGACAGGTTGGATCGAAGATGAATCCAACCCAGCCCTTGAATCAAAATTCCCATAACATACAGACCATATGTCTGTTTGAGGCATCATATTTTGTGTTGAGACCAGTTCTACGAGGCGGTCCTTTGGGATACTTCTTCATGGGTGTTTGTGGCAGTAAGAGTATTGACATGTGGATTGAGGATCAGATCCTCCCAGAATCAAGCGAGTTTAGTGCAGGAACCTTGTAGCTGGCTGTAACATGAGAAAGGATTATTTCATGGATATGTGCTCGAGGATCCCACATGGATCTGCCATATAAATCCATCTGGGACTACTCTAGGATCCTGGGTGGGTCTACTCTACAAATATCATGTGTGGGTCTGATGATGTACTAGGATCATTTGTGCATCTGCAGTACTAGGATCATGTGTGGGTCTGATGTTTTACTAGGATCTTGTGGGGGTCTACTGCACTGGGATCCTGTATGAGTTTGATGATGTACTAGGATACTATGTGGATATGACAATGTACTGATGATGTACTAGGATCCTGTGATTTTTTTTGACAATGTAATGACAATGTAGTAGGATCCTGTGTCGGTTTGACGATGTACTGATGATGTACTAGGATCATGTGTGGGTCTGACAGTGTACTGACGATGTACTAGGATCCTGTGCGGGTATGGCGATGTACTGATGATGTACTAGTATCTTTTGTGGGTCTGACGAAGTACTGAAACAGTACTGATGATGTACTAAATTGAACTAGGATCCCATGTGGGTCTCATGGTGTACTAGGATCCTGTGTGTGTCTGACGATGTACTAGGATCCTATCTGGGTCTACAATTTGGGATCCTTCATGGGTCTGCCTCTTAACAGAGTAACGTGATTCAGTATTTACATCTAATCCTCTCTACTATTGTACCTATGTTATACCTGGTGTGAGTTGAGTTTGTACCTAAGTGGTATATTTCCTTTGTGGTAATACCTTGGTGGTATTCTTCTGGTGGAATACATGTGTGGTACTTACCTTCGTCGTATTCTTACCTTTGTGGAATAGTTGATCTTTGGGATTTTGGGTTGGACCATGTGTTTCCTCATGGTTGATATGGGTATACATGATAACTTAGGTATTTTTATGGGAATATACCTATGTGGGGTTTTCAGTTGTTTCCATGCTTTGTGGTTTATCCTTTTTGGATTTAGGGATACCTTGAGGGTCTTGGGGTCCCTACTGAGTATCGTCATAGTCACCCTACACGGGTTATGCCCGCACCTTGTTGTGCTTGGTGTAGATGATGGACAGTGCTGACTGAGGACAAGAGTACCAGGACTTGAGGTAGATTAGAGGTGGACATTAGATGAGTCATACAACTGAGATGGTTGTTCGGGAGCTGTTCCTACCCTTCAAGTAAGATCCTTCGTGGGTGTTCATGGAAGCTATTTTATTTCACTTGTACCTTTTAGTTTTCTTGTACTTGGCAGTTGGGCTTGTATTTTGGCCACTTTTTACTTACTTTTAGCACTCTTCTCCTATACAGTTTACTTTTTTTTATATCATGTTGTGTACATGGTTGAGTATGTTTATAGGATATAAAGGCAATGCCTTCCTGGTTTTAGGGGATACCCCTTTCGGTGCAAGTCGCCAGCCCTTGGCATATGGAAGGCTGTCTTGGTGAATTCTTGGCACGGGCCCTGGGGGACGGGTCATGAGAAATTTGTATCATAGGATTTTGGTTCTATCAAAGAACTGGGACTCTAATATTTTCTATGAAGCAACAGGGTTAAGTGTAATGATTTTGGTTTTCAGTTTAGGGAGTCCAGTGTTGGTGCGCTGACCGAAGTATCCATACACCAGGACCCTGAGTTCTGATTTCCAACTCGGTACATAGAAGCACTGATTGCTTGTGTTTTTGAAGAGTTTCTTGTGATTTCCTTGAGTCAGCTCACCAGGTATAACTTAATTCCCTTGGTGCAGCAGTTCCTTGTCAGGATGTTGTCACGTAGATAGCCAGTTAGGATTCCTGAGAGATAGTACATGATGATGTCCCACTGAGCGATGAGGATCTTGTGCAGAGCCCTCATACTATGTTGGCACCCTCTGGTTGTGCACTAGCAGCACCACCACCGGTTGGGTAGCAGTTACAACCAGCCGCACTGGAAGATGGTGCATGCCAACTAAGCGCGTTGCCCGAGTTTCAATAGAATAGGCCTCCAAGGTTTCGATGTGAGATAGATTCCCACACTGCTAAGAGCTAGCTGGAGGCGGTTTCTAGAGTTTTCCTCCTAGATGAGACACCAGTAGAGAAGATGGTGATTTTAGCTAATAGTATTTTTCAGTGAGTGACAATGGGGATGGTCCGCATAGTGATGAGGATTTAGTACGTGGACCATTACCTGAGATAGTACCTTCAGGTAGTATGTCAGATATATCACTAATCGTTTGTCAGCAGTTACAAATGGCTGTACTGGTAAAGGAAACATATAGGCTTTGGGCCTTACGCATGATTCAGCATTAGATACCCATCACCTTTCAATTTGAGCCCACCTCATAGGCGGATGAGGACTGGGTTGAGGAGGTGGTTGAGAGTTATCTAGAGCTTCTACAGCTTCGGAAAGATGACATGTCGGAAGCTGAGTATTCATCGAGACATACCGATAATTTCTGGAACATGATGAATACAGTACAATCAGTGCTTCAGGGCTCAGCCTTTCAAGCACAGTGTGTTTAAGGAAGTCCGAGCCAACACTATTTTTATATGCATTCCTACTTATGTTGGGGTTCTAGACAGTACCGTTGTGGTTGAATGTTCATTGGCTAAGAGGATACAGCCAGTGAATGTTAGTAGTTGGAAAACAGGAAACCGGCGCCAGTCGTAGAGACTTGGGCATGTAAAAATGTTTCGGGAAGAAGAAGTGTTAGGGACAAATGAATCTGCAGGGCAGCAGACATGCAAGCAGAGCTAGGAGAGTAGCATGAGGTGGTGACATTTTCTAAAAGTTACAGCCATCGCCCTTTTGTGGACCCCACCAGGGTCAGGGAGCTGGAGGACAAGGGAATGGACTAGTTTAATGCAGTCAAGGAGTGTGACCCCTAGGCTCTAGGAATGATTCGAGGTACGGTCTGTGTCTACTACTAGCTTCTGAATAAATAGACATAGGTACCAATCATTCCTTTTTTCCACAAATCCCATTCAAGACCTTGAGTTTCCAATTAGGCCGTTGACTTGACCCTCACCTCTAGATATGATTTATGAGGAGACTCAATAATCACACTGACACAGATGGTGTGATCTAATCCTTGAGGTGAGAGTTTCGATTGGATCCTCTAGGTGGTAGCATCGATGCCTTACGACGTTAGTTTGGATATGAATTGGACATCCACAGTTCATACTCAGATTTAATGTATTAGGCAGAAAGATTGTGACTTCTCTACAATGTTGGAATGGGGTTTTCCTTGGTTGGTGAAAAAGGAAACCTTGGAAACATAGGATAAACTCATGCCTAGGAGTGAACAACTGATCACTCTTGAGTCATCCAGCCTTACCATCATGGAAGTATGAGTTTTTAGTTTTCAATTTACAATAGAATGGCTAGAGTTTCTCTAGGTTTATGAATTTGATATTAATCAATTATCTTGGAAAGGGGAACGTGGTAGCAGATGCACAGAGTAGGAGGTTTGGCCTCCTGATGCTGAGTGAGGTGCCAGATTAGCTAGCCGCTTTGCAGATATCCTACATGGAACGAGATGGAGCAGCTTATCTTCAGTCTCTGATAGTCACTCCCCCACTTCTTCAGCGAGTCAGAGAGGCACAACGTGGGAACACTCACTGTGAGGATCGACATGTTTTGATATCTTTAAGGTAGGCACCTGATAGATTTTTTGAAGGTGGGGAGTGCATCATCCTCTTTAGATGATGTACACTGGTACCAGTAGTGCTATAGAAGGATGTGTTGAGGGAACCCTATACGTACCCTCTAGAAGTACATCTAGGTGTGGTGTATATGTACCAGGACCGTCAGTGTTAGTACTAGTGGCTATGGATGAAGAAAGTAGTGGAATATTTTGTATCACGATACCTCACTTGTTAGTAAGTGAAAACTGCTCAGAGCCGGAAGAAGTCTTATGAAAACAGGAGGAGGGAGATCATGTCTTCCGATGAGTCTCACCTCGACGAGGTTTGCGGAGATTTGGCTGAGGGGGAATGTTATTACAGAGGTATATCGATCCTTTTCTGATCCATCGTAGGGTATGCGAGGTGGCATGCCGCTTGGCTCTTCCACCGTAGTTAGAGAGGGTGTGCGACGTCATCCACGTATCTCAGCTAACGGGATACATGCATGACCCATCTCACATCGTCAACCACATCGAGCTTGACATAGACGATGGGGCGTCGTTTTCAGAGGATTCAGTGGAGATTGAGGATCGATAGGAGAGAGTCCTTTGTAGGTGACTGATACCTTTGGTGTATGTATTTTGGTAGCACAGGAACCTCCAAAAGAGCACATGGGAGTGAGAGGCTTAGATTCATGTTGAATACCATCTTTTGGTTGTTTTGCCTTTGTTGTGGCTTTCGGAGACATAAAACCCTAAGGTGGGGATAATTTAATGTCCCGAAAATTCCGTATATATATTTTTTAAATATAGGGAATTATTTCAAGACTGTGAATTCTAATGGCGCATGATTCCGAGGCCCAGAGTGCCCAGAATGGTCCGTTGAAGTTTTGTTAAACTTTAAATAGTGCGCGTAAGCAGTTTTCTTGAAAAAGTGGAATAACTCTTAAATGGTAACTCATGTCAAGAAATCTAAGGGCATATTAGTGTTCAGGATGATGGGTTTACCCTCGGCATGACTTATGTTTAGTCGGCATGGGCCTCCTGTGAGAAAACCCAAAAATGGACTAACCGTAAATAAAATAATTAAACAAATTATTTTATTTTTCAAATCCTTATAACATAAAAACGGTATCTCTAATTAATAATATTAGACCACCACTGAACACATGATGGAATTATTTATTTACACAGATACTAACATTGGTCAGTGCGGGCCACCAGGGAAAGTTAGTTTTTGGCCATAAATAAAATAATTAAGTGACAATTATTTTATTTTAAATCCATAACTTCTAAATGGTAACTCTGATTGGAAATCCGAGTTTACCATTGGGTTAATTAGGGCATGTTTCACTTGGGCAGATCCTAACCTCGACCAGCACGTGTAGAGGGAAACTGTTAATAATTTTACGAACTTTTTTTGGGTATGTTCAGTAAATGTGCGAGCGGCGTTTTGTAACTTTTAAACCAGCACTCGGAATTGATATCTGAGGACACCGTTGAACTCGCAGCACTGATATTCATTTAAGGAGACCTTCACCTTGACCGTAGTATGTCGAGGGTGGAAGTTAGATTTTAAGATTTTCGTGGGAGAGTTAAAGAAGAAATAAATAAAAAAATCAATTTTTTTTATTTGAATCCACCATTTTGAATTCTGGTGGTGGGGACCACCCGAACATGAACACCTCTCATAATGTGAGATAACACTTGAAATTCCCCCAATTAATGAAGCCAACATTAATTGGTCAATTTACTAAGTAATCATAAACGAGAGGGGCTCCTCACCTCTCGTGGGGGGTTGGGGGAAAGTTGTTGGTGAATCAATTTGGTGGAGAACTCTTGAAGGAAGAGATTTCTACGAAGAAGAAGATCCTCAAATGAAGAACAACCTCTAAATGAGGAATGGGGAACCAATGTTCGAGAAGCGCCAACACATCATCTTCCTCCTCGCGTAACCTCCATCAGAAAATAAAAGTATGGGGTTTATTTTGAAGTATGATAAATATATATTTTTTGATTCTCTATATTCTTGATTCTTAACGATGGTGTCCAAACAAACACGACCATCGATCTGCACATATACCATGATCTTTTTATTTCGTTCTTCACTTGTTCTTCATGCATTCTTCAACACCGGATATTTATTGTCATAAAAAACAATGAGTTTTTCTGAGCGTGATATATGGACGCGAAGCCCATGACGCAAGGATTGCAGCTATGCAATCGTTTAATTTTTCAGGCTTGGAATGAGGCCTCAATGGCTCGCGGAAGGAGGAAGCCAAATATTTATTTTCACTGGAAACAAAATATTATGTTGATAGCGAAACTTGGATGTAGATCCCTCAACTCGAGGATCGTGAATATGTGATCATTTTATTTTTTGGGTTTAGAATGAAGATGTAGTGGGCCGCTGAAGGGGAAACGTGACAGTGCGATTCCAGCGAGTCTTCAGGGCGCGGCACCCGAGCGGTGCGGTAGCCAGGCGAACAGTGAGATGCTGTTTTTTTTTATTCGCATACATTGTGGTGCGAGCAGGGCCATGTTCATTGTAGTGGAAGTGTTATCTACGGCTGGGAGTTGAGATTTTATATTACTGAGCATGTCCAGCAAGGCTTGAAGCTGGAAATAAATCGTGAAAGATGTTAATTGAAGAAAGAAAGTGTTGAAAAAAGATAAGTTAAAAATTTAATGCAATTAAAGATGAAATATTTTTAATAAGGTGATGCTCACCAAATTGGAGAGGAGTTGATTTGTGTGTGGAATGTGGGAACTGAAGTAAATGAATTGTAAATAATAATAATAATAATATAATATAGATATTATTATTTTTGGTTGTAAAACCATATTTCTTCCATAACATATTTGTTCTACCTTAGTTTAACGAACCTTCAGCGGCAATGTGATCCTGAATTCAAGATAGAAATTATGAGTCCAGTTTTGGATGCCTTTTTTGGGTTTTTGGATCGGGTACCTGAAACACTCAAATAATAATAATATATTATTATTATTAAATCTTCGACCCTCCATAACTCTTGTGCGTGACATCCTGTTGACTTACTGTCTGTGGAGACATTATCTTATCACTCAGAAGGTCGATTTAAGTCTAATTTTGAATATTATATTCTGGTTCGTGGCTTGGGTTCACAAAACACCCAATATTATTGTTATTATTATTGTGGGATCTTGTATTCGACATATCTTCCTCATATGGAGTCGAAATGATGAACCATCTATGGAACCAGAAACCTTGGATCGAGATAGTCTTTTTGGTATACCCCACATGAGTTTTGTATAAATTAGGGGTATGGCTGGGTTGGATCGAACACGAATCTAACAGGGCCCTTGCAACTAAAAGGCCAATAACATATAGAACGGATTTTTTTTGACGCACCTTTTGTTGAGTTGAGACCCCTATTATGGGGCGATACTTTAGGATACTTCTTCGTGGAACTTCATGGTAGTTGGAGTATTGACATGTGGCTTGAGGAGTGGATCCTCCCAAAATCAAGTGAGCTTAGTGCGAGAACCCTGTTGATGGCTGTAACATGAGAAAGGGATCCTCCGTGGGTCTGTGCTCAAGGATCCCACATGGATCTGCTCTCGGAATTCATGTGGTACTACTCTAGTATCCTGTGTGGGTTTTCTATACTAGGATCATGTCTGGGTATGATGATGTACTCGGATCTTGTGTGGGTCTATTGTACTAGGATCATGTGTGGGTCTGATGAAGTAGTAGGATCATTTGTGGGTCTGCTATACTAGGATCCTTTGTTGGTCTAATGATTTACTAGGATCCTGTGTGGGTCTGATGATGTATGGATGATGTACTAGAATCATGCGTGTGTTTGACGATGTACTGACGATGTACTAGGATCTTGCGTGGGTCTGACGATGTACTGACGATGTAATAGGATCCTGTGTGGGTCTGACGATGTACTGACGATGTACTAGGATCATGTGTGGGTCTGATGATGTACTGATGATGTACTAGGATATTATGTGGGTCTGACGATTTATTGTTGATATACTAGGTTCATGTGTGGGTCTGACGATGTATTGATGATGTACTTCGATCATGTGTGGGTCTGACAATGTACTAACGATGTACTTGGATCTTGTGTGGGTCTAACGATTCACTGACGATGTTCTAGGATCTTGTATTGGTATGAAGATGTATTGATGATGTACTAACATTGAACTAGGATCGTGTGTGGGTATGAAGGTGTACTAGGATCCGGTGTGGGTCTGACGATGTACTAGGATCCTGTGTGGTTCTGCTTTTTGGGATCCTTCATGGGTCTACCTATTAACAGAGTATGATGATTCAGTAGTTACATCTAATCATCTCTACTACTATTTCTATGTTATGCCTACTGTGAGCTGAGTTCGTACTTGAGTGGTATTTTTCCTTCATGGAAATACCTTGGTGGTATTCTTCTGTGTGGCGTACCAATGCGGTACTTACCTTTGTGGTATTCCTACCTTTGTGGAATAGTAGAGCTTTGGGCTTTTGGGTTGGACCATGTGTTTCTTCATGGTTGAGATGAGTATACATGATAACTTAGGTATATGTCTGGGCATATACCTAAGTAGTGTTCTCAGTGGTTTCCTTTCTTTTTGGTTTATCCTTTGTGGATTTTGGGAGACCTTGAGGGTCTTAGGGCCCCTACTGAGTATCCTCATACTCACCCCTGGACGGGCTATGCCCGCACCTTGTTGTGTTTGGTGTAGACGATGGACAACGCTGACTGAGGATGAGAGTACCTAGAATGGAGGTAGCTCGATGGTAGATATTAGATGAGGCATACTGCAGAGATGGTCATTCGAGAGTTGTACCTACTCTTTAGGTAGGATCCTTGGCAGGTGTTCACAAGATCTATTTCATTTTACTTGTACCTTTCACTTTTCTTTTACTTTCCAGTTGGGCTAGTATTTTGTCCCCTTTTTTACTTACATTCAGAACTCTTTTTCTATATAGTTTAATTGTGTTCATATCCTGTTGTGTGCTTGGTTGAGTGAGTTTACATGATACAAAGGCAATGCCTTCTCAATTTTAGGGGATAAGCCTTTCGGTGCTAGTCGCCAACCCATGGCCTATAGAAGGCGGGCATGGGGTAGTCATGGCATGATCCCCAGGGGATGAGTCCTGAAATTGAATGGTTTGATCATACTAACCATCCATATGACAGTGATAAGAAGTTATGAAACTCAGTTATGTCTTCAGAACTTCCTCAAGGATACATTAAAACATAAAGGAAAACCTTTGATATAAATCATATATAATAGATTTTGGTACTCAGGAGAGTAAAAAAACATCCCTTATATATGTCATAGAAAGTTGGTCAAGAGAAAAATATTCTTTTAAAGTAAATAAATGTACTACCTTTTAAAAGAAAATTGAAAATCATCAAAATGGGATAATGGAAATTATATTTCCTGGGAATCCCTTTTGAAATATCCATGGATATGTTTTTTAATTTTTGTACTAGTATTGGAAATAGTTTCATCATACCCTTATACATCAGTCATTTAGACTTATATTATTATTATACCATTCATGAAGATGAAAATTCTTCAATCTCATAGTTCCTTTTATCCAAAGATATGTTTCGATAAAGATATATGTATATCATAGATCAACCAATATTAACAGTGAACAATTAGTAAGGAACATCACTCATGATATCCTATTTTATTTAAATGTTTTATTTGGTATATATTCGAGTTCAAAACCATATAACTCCATCTTTAAAATATTGAACTTAAAAATATTTAGTACCTTTAACTATTCCCCTTTATCATATTTTTGGGCCTCCATGACGCTCTTAGTGGTGGATGGTTGAAACATTATTTGATCATGGTAGGAAAACATTCTTATTATGATTCATGTTCTTAACCCTCTCAGATCTAATTCATTTAATAAATCATGTGTTTATCCCTTTCACATCAGATAAGATTCTAATCCTTTTAGTCATCATCATGGACATGGTTTCACGGACCATTCTACTCAGAGCGTCAATGTATTTATTCACCATCATGATATGGTAAGGTATTTAATAATCCAAATCTTTGGTTAACTTATTGGGTTCTTTTTGGGTGAGTACGTTAGGACCAAAAGGGTCTTAGATACCCTAATAGGGGTGTTGAATCAGGGTATATATATTCTATTCAATATTCATCCTACCCCATAGGTTTTTGACATCATTATTATCAGGGTCAATTCATCAACTTCAACATTTTTATGATGATTTTATTCTATACATCATTATATTATGATGATTCATTCAATGTAAATCAATATTGAAAGAAAAAAGGCATATTGATTTTATGTGTTTCACCCCCAATGAGATACGTCCAAGGAGTATATGGAAGAAATGTGATGATGTTCCAAATTTACTAAGGATCATTACCATATCAATGATCAGGATTGATCATTTCTAAACCTTGAATCTCTAACTATACAATTTATTGGGATATCTAAATTCTTATAAAGGGTCGCCCATTGACCTTTTTTCTATGGATCTTTATCTAGGAAATTTATCACCTTATTCCACTTCCTTGTATCACTACTCTAGAAAGGATTCACAGTGTTTTTATGGACGTATAGTCCCATTAACTATTAATAATGAATGCATCCTCAGTTTTTCTTATATTATCATTTAAAGTACCAAATTAATTCTAATTATTATTATCACATTACCATAGATTTATAGTAAAATACCTTTTTAATAAATTTTTGATGCACACTTCATTCTCAAATCATGCCCATATTATGTGATGTTACCCAATTATCCCAATGTATATACTAGTTTTGTGAAACCCAAAAAGATCTAGAAGCTCATCTATTTCATGAATCTAAATCATCCTTTAGAATGGAACCACCATTCAAGATGTTAAGACATATTCGTCAATGTCACTAAGCCATCACAATTCTTAAAACATTAGGTCATTTTTATAGCCTTAATAAAAATTAATACATTTTTATGCTTCTGACCTCCAATAAGCATTTATAGCCTTCAAAAAATATTTCCCAAGAAAAAAATTCACAAATTAATTTCATCAATAATCTTACATAGAACATTCTCATATCCTACTATACATTTTTGATGGGGGTAGAGGACTATTTATAGCAATTGAATCCCATCCCAAAATCTTCCATTGACATCATCACATTTTTTTGTAGCTTCAAAAAATAATTCAAGAAGATCCCTATTTTTTCAAAGCTCTATGAAAATTTCACCATTCATTATAGTAATCATGTGATGGCCCAGACCCTGATGGTCCACCCCTTTTCCAAAATCTGGATCCTAAGGGTGGCGTCTTGGTGGGTGTGACCGATTGGCGTGGAACCGATAAGTGTGTGACCGATCGGCGTGCAACATGTGACTGATCGACATGTGACCGATCGGTGTTTGACTGATTGGTGGGTGACTGATCGGCGTGCGACTAATTGGCATGCTACTGATCGGTGTGTGACCGATCGGTGTGCGACCGATTGGCGTGCCACCGATCGGTGTGCGACGGATCGGCATGTGACCAATCGGTGTGTGACTGATCGGCGTGCGACAGATCGACATGCAACTGATCAGTGTGGGACCAAACGGCGTGCGACCGATCGGTGTGCGACCAATCAGTATGACCGATCGGTGCGACCGATCGGTGTGTGGCACGATTGGTGCCACCCGACTTGGTCAGGTTTTTATTCTACAATTTCTCCCGTAACACCACTTTTAGGCCTTTTTATCATTTTGGAAGTTGTTTAAGGCCGTTTTTAATACATTAATCAATTATTAAATTCCTAAGGGTGGGTCGACCATCAATGGACCCAGATGTGTGTTCGCATATCATGCACTTCCATTTATATAAAATCCTTTAAAATCACATCTATTACCACCCTTTTCCGATAATAATCATTAAATAACAATTAATTCAATCTTGTGTAACCACCCAATCACGTGGAGAACCACGATCTGACCTTAAAGCCGTTAAAATACCCATATCTCGTAACAACGGGATATTATCTATAAATCGCATGGGAATTTCTTCTTCTTCTTCTTCCTTTTGGTCGGCCTCCTTTTTCTTCCCAGTGTGTTTGGAGTCTTCCTTCCCAAGACAAGAGGTGTGCATGTGTCAGATCCTTTATGCTCACCCTTGGAGTCCCCGACGTTCTTGTCATGTGGAAAACATCAATCCTTGATTAACCAAGTAGATTTTTTCCTTCGCCTCTCCTTACAGTGTATCACGCGGGGTGGGTATGCTATTGATTCTATGGGGATTGATGGAACCAAACTTATTGAAGATAATGAACGTACCTTTAAAGAATGAAGGGGGCGTGATAGATGTTCTACTCTTTTATGTTAATATCTATTGTGAACTGTATGGGCTCATGCTCACTGAAAATCATGGCCATCGATGGTTTTTTCTTGCGTCCTAATGAACCCTTGTCTTTTGTGATGACTATATAACTGTAATATGGAATTGGTTAGTCACCTAAACTCAGTTTGGATTAAATGGATGTTTAGTAAAACAAGAATCCATGTGTGATCACTCCGGTTAACAAAAAGAAAGAAGAACCTAATGAATAATGTGCTTGAACCTGGAAGTGTCCCACTCTGTTTTGGTAGAAGGTGTGTTGTCTTGTTTGATTCTTGATGGATGATGTGGGTGAGGATGGGATCCTATGTTGTGGAACGGTTGTTGGTTGTGAATCATAAATGGTGTGGGGCTGTATCTCAAGGATTGGTTAGTTCTAGTACTTCGAGGGATCTCACTTATCCCATTGTTGTTGTGACATCACAAGAGAACCGGGTCTGAATGCTTAGATTGTTGTTTGGTTGTTTCTCTTTTCCTAGCATGTGGTTATGCCTGTTAGTTGCCCAGTAGTGTATAATTTACATAAATGAGGTCACTTGAACATGAAACTAAGAATGGGTTAAAAAGGGGAATTAGTTTTGGGAATGAGTTGTGACTTGGTCGTGAGTGTTGTGGCTTCTTTTATGAATGAATATTAACAAGGGTGTTATACTTGGGTTGGATTTAGGAACCCTAGGTTGGGATGAGTGCTTGTTGACTTTACATATACCTATAGTTTTTTTATGTTTTCTTATTCGCGCCCCACCCAAGTTGAGCACTTAGTGCAGAACACCCCCATTTAATGGGGGAGGTTGTTTTTTCCAACACTCCTCTGAGTGGCTGGTTATTATCTCATTTTATGCTCCCTTTCCTGAATAGCCCATGACTCTTCGTGCAGGCTGTGACGACCTGAGGTCTATTATAGCCCAAGATTTTTCGGGAAGGTAAGTTGTGGTGGTTGGCCCAGGTGTGTGCTGGCAGGTTGTTCCCAAGAATCTTCGGGATGAGGCCCAGGTATCTTCGGTGGTGGTAGTAGTTGTTCAGGCCCATGTGTTTACATGTGTGGTTACGCGTGATGGTTGGGGCCCAAGTGTTTGTGGGCAGGATGTGTGGTTGTGGCCCAGGTGTGTGCGGGCGGGTGTAGCAGTGGGACTGCGGTGAGAATGGCGGGATTGGTATGATGCATATGATGTCTTCAATAACAAGTGGGAAAGTAGCTCGGGGTACCCAAATGTCGATGTGCTATGACTATATATTACCTGACTTGTGTTATTTGGGGAGTGTGCCTTGGTTAGGTTCGGGTGGATAGTTTTCCTTGCTAGGTTCTTTGGTTCTCTTTCTCTCACAGGGCATTATAATGCCTCCCCACTTGTGCAAGAGGGTCTTTGGTTTTCCCTACTGAGTATACTTGTATGCTCACCAAACGTATATACAACTGCTTTTAGGTTTCTAGGAGTACTTTAGGGATCATGCGGGACTGTACTACCTCAGACCTTGGGGTAGTTTCTATTGTTGTTTTCCTTTTTTTTGTTACTTTACCTTTGGAGTTCTTGTGGCTTGTATCTTTTACTTTTGAACATGCATATGGGAATGGTTTACTTTCGTCTTTACCTTTACTTTTAGCTTTGGGGTTGTTGGAGTTTCTATCCTATCTTTCGATCCTATAAAAATAAAAAGGGTAATTCCTTCCATCTTTTGTGTGATTCTATACCCTTGGTGTTGGCCGCCACCCCAGGACCTATCGAAGGCGGTTCTTGGGGGGACATTTTCTCTCCTTCAACTTAAAGAAGGAAGGGTCTGGCAATCTGATGTCCCTTATATCCTTTTGGTGAAGGTGGGTCATGACAAATCATAGTTGTGTAGATTACCATTAATCCTTTGTGAATTCATGAGTATAAAATTCTTATTATTTTGAATATTACCATCCACCCTTAGGGAATTTTCAATACTAAACACATTCGTGAAACCTAGCCTTCATGAAACTAAATGCCATTACCAATCTCCTTACCTTTGAAAAGATCTAATATTTGTTAATCTTCTATAATTGAAAATTTTTGTACCACATCAATGTTATCCATTCCTTTGTCTTGTATCATTATCAACATACCATTCTAATAATCTCCCTCTAAATCCAAAAATGACTATAGAATCCTACTTTGTCAATAATCAAATTAAACCCAAAACACTAAAATGTTACCCTAATGGATATCTTACCAAAAATATCAACCTTTGGGTGTGTTGAAAAATTTTCAAATATTGAAACCTGATTAAGGATTATTCCATCCTGTCACAAAATTCAATTATTTAATTTTAGATAATGATCAATGATTTACTCAACACACACTCTAATACCATATGTTATATACTCATCATGAGAAATAACATTAGAATGAAATTTTCATTAATGATGGAAATCATTTAAAAACCACTCAACTGATTTCATAATGAACTCTGTATGTCATGATTTATATATCCATTGATCAAGTACCTTTAGAATCATCAAATATTTAGTTATCCTTACTTCACAATTACCCCAATTAGATTCTGCCCTATCCAAATTATGACATTTTCCACTTTTATATCAACAATTTCTCTCCCATTGTTAGTGAACATGAATGTCACTTCGTTTTGGTTTGCAATAGGGTAAAGAGGAAAATCATCACATTATGTAAAAAATCATGACTTTCAGAGAGGTGGTCCCACATATTCATTTTTTCTTGTTTGGGGAGTCTACTAAACTCCATAATTCAATCGATGTCTCTCAAACACCCTTTTTTGGCAAGGCCTTCATGAAAATGTCTACCACATGTTGTTCTTTAGGCATATACTCCAACATCAAAAGTAAATGTTCACATTATCCATGATAAAATGGTACAAAATTTATATGTTATTTGTAAATTAGTAATAAAATATAGTTTTTCAATATTTATATCAGTAGAATTTTCAAAATTAATTCCAGTTTTCTACCTCACATAAACTAAAATATCATTAAGATGTTTCCTCATCCAAAATAACTATGTTCAAGATTAATTTTCCATGATATATTCATATTATGTGGTTCTTAATGAAATTAAGTATTTATTCATTATTATCCAAGAAATACCTAATCCACCAAGATAAAATACAGCAACATATGTTGATTTCCTATCTCTTGTTTATTTTTATTAATTTGCATCTATATAACCAAATAATTCTTTCTAATATTTATCATTATACAACAACAAAAATCCCCCATATTCTTGATATAATATTGTATTCTTTTTCAATATTTATGTGGAATTTTTGGGTTTACATTGATACAATGATGTTTGGGATGTAGAAAAAATTATATCTGGTCTAGTTAGGTGTTGTAATATAGGATTTCATTGATCTGCCCATAATTTGGGAGATAAAAGGCTTTGCCTTCATTTTCTCTTTATAGTTTTATCCGAGTAGTAACCAAAATTTCCATATCCTTGGAATTATACATTACAAGTCTTCTAAAACACACTATTCATGCTTATATTGAAAAAATTATTATTCCATTCATATCTTGTGGAAAAATGTTCTGAAAGACCCATTTTGTCTTAATGACAATCTTATATGCTGGTCTAGAAAAAATCTCGTAGAAAATTTCCAACATTGGACTAATATAAGTAATTAATATAATGTTTTGTTTAAATATTATAGATGTTGAATTAATCTTCAAAGTAGTGATACCACTTGTTGGGAACACTTTTAATCTTCTCTCATGTATTCTTGGTATCCTAGAAATTTTTAGTTTATACTATTTTGATAGTACAAAATATTTAATCATGAAATAAAAAAATGTTTCTACTTATCCCATGATATTTCTGATTTATGTCATACACCATAAGAAATCAACCTTAATACAACTGTAATACCACTCAAGTGATTAGGATACATAATTTCTCTCAATGATATGAAAATATTCTTATTGTTAGGCCCACTGTCTAGGCCCACAAAAATTATTCTTTTCGGTATCATTTCATCTAATGTGATTACAGGTTTGAGAAACATCTCCATGTGAATACCATTTTCCAATTGTGGATTCCTTCAACAAGATTTCCACTGAGTTAACATTCCACTTATTAATGAGTCCTCAACACAAAAACTGATCCCATTGAGTCATTACATGGTGATTGAAACAAGAGATAATGTTATTAACACCATCACTATCCATTGTACTCAACTACTTACATACATCTGTTGTATCTAGAGACAATTAACTCCATTCAAGGAATTATTTTGTACTTATTCATCATAACTGGTAACTGGTTTCATCTTTCTTCCATTTTTTATGTTTCCTTGTTTTTTTGAGATTCCTCATGTTATGTTATCAAAATCATTTATATTTTGATCCCAAAATCACTCCTAATATTTGCATCATTGTCACGGAATATAGGAAATAAATTCATTCTAAAAATTATTCATTGATTGTTTCATTTGATATCCCATTTTTATATCATAAATATATAATTCTTTATAGATCAGATTATATTGACATCATTATCATGGATATCGACAACACCTTACATCAGTTCACATTCTAGAGAACATAAAATCACCACATTGCATTTTTGATGAAACAACCCCTTGGATTGTATCTCCCTGAAATAATAAAAAATTTGGGCATCAATTTACATAATTTAAACATTTAATAATTGGTGAACCATTGGAATCCACAGGAATATAATATTAGACATTCCTAATGGATCGAACATCTGATATTTAGGTTCTATAGGATTGGTATATTTTAGTATTCTGTGTACAAAACCAATTGGTATAAATTTATTTATTTGATGCAGCATCAATATACATTTTTTCATGAATCTTTCCTTGAGATGAAATCTTAGTACTAATTTTATACTCCTCCATCATCCACAATTGGACGGTTATTTCTCTTTACATAAATTACCACCATGGGGAATGGTTCATATATATTTTATGGAATTCATATTTATGTTTCCTTTTTATCATTTACTCATGTCAACTCACTCTTATGTGTTAGGAGTGAGTCTTTCATAAAACATGAATGTTATTATTTAACAATTGGTGTAGATCATCCCTTTTTTATACTTGGATCATTAAAATACATTCCAATATATTATTTCAATGTAATAGAGTGGGTTATTGATACACATATATTTGGGCTTCTTGTTATTCTCCCAAGATATGAGACATATTTTTTTATTTATTATATTGTCTTCTATTATATGAATTCTTGTTATAAAAAACAATAGTTTCATATTTCGTATTGATTTACTTTTTCTTTATCATCTTTCATCCAACTTCAATATCACTTGAAATTACCATGATTAGAATATATAATGCATCTCTATTTAATAACATATCTCTTGTTTTCATTTATCTGCTAAGATATTGATTCTTTCAGAGTTATTCATCTACTAACATTGATCCTTCAATATTCTTCACACAGACTAAGGGTGTGTCCCTATATTCCTTATTAGTGGAATCTGAGGGATACATTATTCTCAAATAAATTCATTTAATATATTTCAATAATCTTATATTTTTTCTCAAATTTATCAATATTTATTTCCTCGCAATGTGATATATACTCTAGAGAATTATAATAAAGACCTGAAGAATTACAATGAATCCCCGATAAAGTGCACATGTTGTTATAAATATTTATATAAGTAAATTAAGGTCTATTTCAAAAACATAATATATTTAGTATTTATATAAATATTTTTGGCTATTTTCCCCTAATTCATTGGATATGGTTTATCATATCTAGTACTACTTTTTCTTAAATTGCATTTCACTTGGGACAACATAGTCATTTAAATTTTCTCGTTAGAAATATCTTATTATATATTCTTTTCATTATTACATATTAGAGGATGATAAAATAGTACATGGATAGCATCTTTATTTTTGAGAGTTCATTTGGAATTATATTTCCCCACTTCATTATTGACTAAATATATATTTCTCCTAGTTTTTTAATCATCTTGTACATAGATACTGGTTAAGAGCTATATTATATTATGAGATCATTCCCACTAGTTATATTATCTTCCAATTATCGATATATCTTATATATAATGCCATATAACTCCCTTGATTTATAATTGTTAGAGAAATATAATCATTAAAACTTGGACTATACTGCATTAGCATTTTTTTCTTAAACCAATTCAGATAACTCAGTATCAAGATCATTATTTCTGGATTCCAGATTCTGAATTTCATATGAGTTCAAATTCATTACCTTATCATAAACATTGAGTATTTCTGTATTTTTATACATGTTACTCATATAATCAACATGTGAATTATTCTTCTCCCTAGGATCAGTATCAACATCCATTATCCTTTTATTTAAACCTTCTATCCTGATAAAGTCAATTTCTTATACTCGTATATGAATATATTTTAGGTTATTTCCCTATTTTTATTTACAAACCACTTAAATTTTCATGTTCACATTATATACTAATGGAATTCTTGGAATTTATTCATCATTAGTAGATATAACATCTCTTGGAAATTCAGGTTCTTTATTATTTCCTTGAGTAAAATTTTAATTAAGAATAAGTGTCTTAATATGAGAACTCGTTGGTTTTAGTCAACTAAATCATACTCTTTCTATAAAAACATCCATAATAATGAATTCCACTAGATGTATTCTTTATATTCGAAGTTTTCCCTTTTTTCCATTGAACATTGGGATATGATAAGTCTTAAAATTTAATTTCAACATTTTACTAGACCATGCCAGACAAAAAAAATTATAAAAAGAAAAAATCCATCTGATAACAATTGCTAGCAGAAAATATGGGCTTATGTACCTTAAGAGGGGGTCAATTATGGTATATATATACTTTTCCAATTTAATAATGTGCCACTAAATCATGACCTAATTATTATGAGGCTCGCTTTATTTTCACTTTTGCATAAATTATCATCTACTTATTTATTTATTTATCTAATGAAAATGCATTTAAAGTAAACTAAGAGTGAAGTAACAATAACCAAATGGTTTTAATTGGTTCACCCTCACAGGTTTACATCCATGGATCATGAAAATAATATTATGATATACCAAATATACTAAGGATCACTGTCAAATCATGGTATATTCTAGATAATTTCTATGGACAAGATCATTACATTTATAATGTTTAAGGATAGATTACTTCTCCCAAAGGTTCACACCCTAAATCTTCCTTCTATGGCGCACTATCAGTTGAAAGGATCATCTTACTCCTCTAACATTTCTCACTTCACTATAAAGGATTCAATCGTAGATTATGGACATTTAGGTCCCTTAATAAGCAATAATGAATAAATCCTCAATTTTAGGTAGATACTCTATTGATGTCCCACATTAATTAATGTTGTGAATACAAATGTACCAAAAATATACTATAAAATCATTTTTTAATACTTTAACGGTTGTTACTACCTACGGGAAGCTTAGATACCCCTCATAATGCTTCCAAATTATTTAATAGTGTATACTTCCTTCGTGAACCCCACAACATTGGCATAACTCATCGAATTCATGAAGAACACCAAGAATTCAAGAAAAACCCACCTTTCACAAATCTAAAACACTTTTACAATGCTTAGTTTTCTTTCACAAAGAATTTTTTTGAGTATTTTATGGCCTTTGTGAACATTAATAATTTAATGATGCATAACAATTTTTGTCGTCATTAATACCATTTGTGAACTATTTTTTAAGAACACCCTTCATGAATCACTTTCATTATTTATATCCATAGAATAATTTTTATGTCATTGTCTAATTTTATGAGTGGTTAGAGGCCTATATAGAATCATTGGATTCAATTATAGAATATTCCATCCACGCCATCACCATTTTGTGAATCTCTCTAATATCATTTAAGAAGCTAATTATTTAATAAATTCTCTTTAGAAATCTCACAATTTTATAGGATTCAAATAGTAATATATATATAATAATCCCTTCTCACATTCACGATTATCCACTTCTCATATTCATATAGATTACCACCAACTCTTTATGCATTAATGATGCTCTACATTGTCACAAAACCCAGCCTTTGCGACACTAAATGCCTTTCCAAGTCACCTTACCTTTGAAAAAATCCAATCTTCATGACAATCCTAAATTTTCCATTTTTACGAATCATTCATTGAAATAAAAATTTCACATTGATTCGGCCATACATTTATATTTTGTACCCCCAATGTTTTAATGTCACTGTGAAACAACATCACTATATATAGGAAAGTTTCACTACCACGTCTATGTAATCAATTCATTTGTCTAGGATATTTGTCAACATACCCTATCAACAATATCTCTCGAACTCTAAAACATGTATGGAAACCTTATTTTTTAACAAACTCATTCATCCAAAAAATAGTAAAATGTTACCTCAAGGTATTTCTTCTTACATAATATATACATGAGGCTCTTATGATGAATATATATTTCACCCTTATGCCATTAGAATTAATTTTTCTCTAATTAGTAATGAAAAGTTCCCTAAAACCAATATTAAATAATTCAATAGGTAGTTATGGTCATGTGTCTTTAATTGTTGTGAGGAATAGGCTATTAGTTTCTCATTTTACATATTTTTAAAAACCTATCCATTTCTATGCATCATTGTATATCAAAAATCATTTCCCGTTGGGGGGTAAAGAGAGAAATTGTATAATAATTTGACTCTTATATTAATCATTATAAATCTCCTCAAATATATCCACCATGAAAAACATCACTCCCTTCCTTGTTAGCTTGGTTGGTGTGTTTTCATATACAGATAAGTTTCTTAAATATTGATGATACTACCCATAAAATACAATGAAATTGTCGATCTCTGTCAAAAATGTTGGTCAAGTCCATCCTTTAAATACCATAGTCTTGGAAATATCCATATATATCAGTTTAATTATAATATTTATCCATAAAAATTTTACATTTTTATCAAAAATTCACCATTACAATACATAAAATATAACATTTCCTTTCACTATGACATTAATAAAAAATCAAAGTGATTAACATTTTATTCATCCTTCGGATGATTATAATAATACCTTCTATAATTTATAATTTTTTTAGTTTATCCCTAAATAAACTATTAATTTTATCAGTAGAGATATCTATTGAAATAATATTACCAAATGGGATCACTACGAAACCATGGTGCCCATACCATGTATAAAAATTAGTCATGGGGATATCATTCTTATTCATAATTATATGACAATATCCAAACTAAATCTCCACATAATAGGAGTGATGATCCTTATATAGTTTATCAAAAAAATCATCAATACACGGAAGAGTATTCTTATTCATTATCACGATATTTTTTATATCATATTCTCTTACAATATGGATGTCATCAAGTATAGCATCAATCATTTTATCTATATACTCTTTTTCATATATAAATAACAATCATTCATGAGATTATGATTCAATAAGAGATCCATACTCTTCTATTAAATTATATAGAATTAGAGGGTGATTCATGACACAAATAATTATTTCCTTATCTTAAAATTTTATATTTGTTCAAAACAAATAAATGAAATTCATATGTAGGATATCATAGAATTCATCTTAAGTAAGTATCTCAAGTTTTACTGATAAAATCCACCTGAAAGTTTTGATAAGAGATATTATATATTTGGGATGTAATAAATTGACCATTTTTTGTTATTCTAATAACTCAATGTCCATGATTTGAGGTTTAATTTGATTAGTTCTACCAATCATGCATGATATAAAATAATGAGTAGAACTAGATCGAAATTTTTTGTTCACTATATGTGAAAAAGTTACTCACATATATTCCATCACATCATTTTCATGATCCTACTCAATAGTTTTGATTGAATATATTTACCATTTCCCTCTAAGACTTTTGGCTATTTCCTATAGTTATATTCATAAATATATGGATTAGGGAATTGGATTTAATAGTTTTTTTGTCCCTTGTAGTTGAAAAATTTAACAATAAAATATTGGAGGGACAAAAATTTTCATTCTTCAATCTCATTAGTGGATTTCATCATTTCCATATTATATTCTTTAAAATTATTCTACAACATATGAAATATAAAACATTTCATTATCCCCTTCAGTATGTTTCCATGATACGTCTTCCCACACTATTGAATAATGGGATGTTTCATAGTCTTACTAACATGATATTTATCCTTCACTCCCCTATAATTAAATATTATTCTCAAATTCAAATCTTCAGTCCAAGAGATCTTAAATATTCCTTAGTCCCCATCTCTACATTGACCTCACTTTAAAAATAATCTTCATCACTATTAAAGTCTCAAATTTCCAATGAATTTCATTATTTTTTCTCTAGTTCACTAATGAAGTTGTTAAATTTACATTAAAGGACAATAAAAAATTTAGAGGTGTATCATTCACATCTTGTGACGTTTTCCTTATATGCCATGATGGATTAAACTTATTTTTTCTAGACTCTTAGTGACTCCCTCACTATTTTATGATATAGAGTGAGGTGAAATTATGGAATAGAAGATGTTTTTCTAAAATAATCCCACTATATCACATCAATTAATTCATTATAATTTTTATTATTGGTAACTGTTAACTATTGATCATCTTATCACTAAAATAAATAAACATCCACCATAAAATTTCCTTGATCAAATCAAAGAATGATATATAATATATTGTTCATTGATTAGGTCTATTGTTCTATGATTAAGTGATCATAAGATCTAGAGAATTGTGGATGCCTTTCCCATATAAATGACTCCATTATATCTTTCTCTTTTTAGTGGAATGTTATTGTGATTACTAATTCATGATTATATTAAAAAAATGAGATAATTAAGTATGTATTTTTTTTTATTTTCTAAAAAAATTATCTGATTATGTTATGAATTTCATTTATTTATACATTATATGTCCCATAACATTGTTTGTTTATAGGATTCCCCCAATTTATATCCCATGACAAAAATAATGTTAAATTTGAGATGATAATGTTAGAACTATTAATCATATAATAGGGATACATTGAATAAGTAATATATAAATGAAGTGTGTTCCTTCAACATTGAATTTCATGGTTTAAATATAAGTTATTCATGGTCAATATCCAAACAATAAATTTGATAATCATTTTTTTCAACTCAACATGAATAAAAAAATGAAATTCAAAAAATAATGTAACATCCCAAATGAGTTGTCTTCTATGTGCATAGTCTTAATACCGTTTTTCATGCAGTAGGTATAGGTCCATTTATTACTAATAAATTTATTTTTGTGTAATTACCACTAGGAACATTAATTACATAATTGCATCCACTTTTCAGTATCCAAACTGTGATGTATTTTCTTTAAAAACTAAGAACACTATACATTAAAAAAATATGGGGTGTTTTGGTATGTTTAGTCTTATTATAAAGGTGTTAATTATATATTTTTAATAATAAAAAATATAATAACCATACCATTCTATTATAATAACTCATAAAACATGAATTTTTTAAACATTTTTTTATGATTTATTACAAAATGATACACCTAAATTTTGATGATTATCTAGAGGACTAGTTTCATATGGATATTAGATTCCATGAAATACGAATTTGAACTATGATATAATTAAATTATTTCAAAATTCCATAACATTCCTTAAAATTATCTTGATCTTTTAATAATGTATTAGATAAAATGGTGACATATATAAGAAATTGGTGATCTATAAATCCCATTATGGAAATAATCAGAAAATTTAATGAATTTAATAAATAGAACATGTCATAAAATTGTCACATAACTAGGTGAGAATATTTATTAATAACATCAATGCAAAACATAAGATTATAACATCAATGCCTCATATGAATGTGGCCAAAAAATAGAACATTGAATAATTGCATAAATCATTGACAGTCATAATGAAATCCTTACATAGTGTTATTAGAATAACAAACCACGGACCATACATTATTTTACATCATATAATATCATATCCTAATCCTTTGGAGGGGTATATCATTATGGTACCACCAATCATATTTATATCATGTACATATATTTGTGGTAAACAAAGATCGTACTACATAAAAACACATTTAATAAATCCTTTCAAATAATTATGGAGTGTGGGTTTGATACAAGTAATCCCTAATTAAATTAATAATAGGAATAACTAGGTGGATGAAATTTTGTATAAATAGATACAGGTATTTAAAAAACAATGTTTCAGAAAAAAAAATCACAAGATAATTTCGGTACCATATTGGGTCTACATTAAGCTTACCGAAAAGGATTTATTATAGTGTACGGTGGTAAACATTCAATTTTTCATCATGAAGATAGTAATTAGATGTTTAAAAATACTATATAACATGAAAATTTTCATATCAAATGTATTTATTTAAATAAATATCTTAAATGAAAATAAAGGTAAATAGATTCCATATATAGACATATGAATGAATTAAGAAAATGTTTTAATGTGATTAGATTAATATTAAAAAATTATAATAAAATTTATATTATATTAAAATTGTTATTCTATATAGATTAAAACATAATCAATTGAAAATCAAAATGATAATTTTAATGAAAGTACATGAATGAAGATAAAAAGGAATAGGATACTTTACCTGAGAATATTTTTTGGAAATCAAGGGAGGATAATCATTTGTAGTTGAAAAACCCATGATAGAGATTTTGAGAGGAAGAGATATAATAAATTTTGTGTAAGAAACAAGATCTTCTGTTCGTGTATCTCTTTCTTTTCTAGTTGTTTTTTAGAATAATAGGTGTTTCTAGAAATTCCACAAGTATAGGACGTGTACCCGGTTGTCATGGGTGACCATGTACTGGCCATGTAACGGCATAGTACATGGATATGTTGGGTGAACTGGAGGCCACCTAAAGCTGGGCCAGGTGAAGGCAAGTACACACGGTGTACATTTAAAAGACACACTATGCATTTTCCTTTTTAATTGTTATATCGGACCGGGGTCGCGTCAAATTTGTTAAAATGCCTTCTTCTCTGTTCATCTCGTCCAAGACTGACTTTAAAAAATTATTATTCTCCGAGCATCCGACCTTTCATCCATTCTCCAAATCGGCTGCCATCGATTTTGTTGAAATCTCCACTATAAGCTCTTCCTTCTTCTAGAGCCTTGTTTCATGATTCCACCTCTTTTGTGAGATATGCTCGGTTAAATTTTTGTAGAATTTTTGAAGGTCTACGGTATTCCAGGTAAATTAAAGGCTTGAGACTCATCTATATCAATTGTAGAATTCCAAGTAAGGTGTTTTGTACCTTTGTTTAGTTAGTCTTTCAGTTATATCTGAAAGAGTGACCAATACCCTTGTTCGGGGTATTGTGTGTTTTTGGTTTTTATCCATATTAATTTCTGTTATGCACTGTGTTCTTGAGTAAAGGTTATCTGATTGTGAATAGGGTTGTTCTTGCCATGATATGGATGTGTTTTCTCATTCTTGTTTGTTATAGACTATCCGGTCTTGCTTTTCCAGTTAGGCTACTTTGTTTTCTATGCATAGGGTTGTTATGATGGAGTGATTTTATCTTTCATGTTGTGATATTCTGTAGAATGTTTAACCAAGTAGTTTTTGAGGTTTACATTGGTATCCATAAATAATTTGTGCACAATTGATTTATATAGGGTAGTGGGAACATGGTGTAGTAGACCATAGGGGGAATGGATATTGAGGGCTTATCTAGAGTATCTGCATTCTTTTACGTTGTGATACCATAGGGGGGAAAGAATTTTCATCCCCTCAGAGTGTCTGTTGATCCTCGTTATGATAAAAAATGGGGAATTAGAAGGTTAGTGCTTACCTAGAGTGTCTATAGTTACTGATATGAGACAACAGAGGGAATTGACGGTGACTGCTTCCTTAGAGAGTCTTTGAAATAGCTGAACCTGAGGGGCTAGACTGTGAGTACTTCTCAGAGGGTTGCTTGTGTTTGTTGTTTTAACCATAGGGGTTAGTCTAGGAGTACTTCCCAGAGGGTTACTTTCTTTCGATTAACTGCTTACGTGATATGTGGAAGTGACTGTAATTGAAACTGTATGATTATTTACATTTGAGTGCTTCCTTTTTTATTTCTTCATTTTGCATACTGCCTACCGTATGTATTCACTAACTGTTTGGCATAGATCATTGTGTGTATGACTACTGGGATTCATCTCACACCCTATTTGGGTCTTTCTTCTACGCCCAAACAAATTATATTGCAGTAGGTCTAGATAAGGGAATGAACCCTTCCACATCAGGTACATGACTGTTGCGGAGTCGAAGAGCATGGGACCAAGCTGAGGATTGCGATGCTGAGGAGTTGTTTACTTAATTTCCATTTTAAATTGGTTTACTACTGTATTTTAGCATTGTGACCTATTTTTATGCTCTCATATATACATTTATCATGCATAATTATTGTGATATATATTTATATATATGCTAAAGTTGTTTATTTACTTTCAGTCTTCAGGTATTTACGATTGTATTGTATTATTACTACTTTGTTATTGTTATCTGTTAACCTCTGCTGCATTACACTACTAATGAGGGAGTAGTTTCTCTAATTTCACACCCAAGGCCCCCACTTCTAGTTGGTAGCCACTCGCAATTGGGGAAATGCGCTTGGGGCCATGTGACCAACCGAGTATAGGGAAGCTATTGCCGGCACTCGGAACCGGGACGTTACAAAGTGGTATCAATGATATTATTTTCTCCATGACCTACTGTTTGAAGCCTATGACCAGGGATAGGAATGGATAGGTACTTGGTAGTAATTTGTTCTCAAGAGGAGCAAACTCGTGTATAGGGAAAAGCCAATTTTCTTCATATATTGTGATTTTTATGGTTATTCAGTTATTACAGTTGATTTGTTTTCACAGTTGGGTGATTCAATAGTTCTGTGTTGTTATCATTGATATTATTGAGGTTCTATTTCTGTACCAACCCTATGAGATGATCGTATGACATCTCATGCATCATATAGGAACATGCTAGAGATCACATGTCATGCATTCTTTCCATTTTATTTAGGATGCATTTCTGATTTCATGTTGTTGTGATAGATGTGGTTCTAGATATGCATGATGTTGTGATAAATAGCTTGATAGAATTATTGCTTTTTGATAGGATATTTAATTGTTTAAGGTTCAGTCTAAATGAATGCTAAACATTTTTTCTTGAGGTGTTATGGTCCCACATGGACCAGAAATTGGTGGATCATTGCATTTTTATGCATGTATATGACATGTATAAGGTGCAAAGCATTGATTCATGGAGATTATGGGACTCATGGATCGAAATTTTGCGCTTTGTTGTTCGTTTCAGTGTTTTTATGGGATATGATGTAGTTTCTAAGTCATACTGTTTGGAAAAACCCATAATACACGGTATTTAATGATAAATACACTACATGAATCCTTCTATTCAGAAATTAACTATTTTTCTTAAGTACATGCAGTGTACTTTATTTAAACATCGTGTAGTCCTTAACTGTGTTACTTCCTGTATGGGCTAAGAACCATGGTTGGGAAATCTTTGGTGAAACACACCATGTCCCAGATTCACACACCATGTTTAGAGACCATGTGTTTAGTTGT
This sequence comes from Viscum album, assembly GCA_963277665.1. NCBI lineage: Eukaryota > Viridiplantae > Streptophyta > Magnoliopsida > Santalales > Viscaceae > Viscum > Viscum album. The sequence goes on from OY728137.1 coordinate 1,740,037,548, forward strand.
GGAACCAACAACATGGATGGATTATGGTTAGTTACTAAACATCGTGTCTGGAACCAACACGTCGTGTAAAGTCAGTGGTGTAATTGGTCATGTGACTAAAAACATGGGTCGGTGAATTTATTTCTAGTACACACCATGTCAGGTACAAACACTCCATGTAGTGTTTCTCTATAAGAACAATGTGGGTTAGTCATGTTGAAAACCTCGGACATGGGAACACAATTCATGTACATGCCATGTCTGGGGAGAACACGTCGTGTGTATGAGGTGTTACACAACCGAGGTTCGCAGGATTACATGCTCATGTGAAGGCTTAAAAAAACACATTGTGTAGGAGTTATACACACCATGTATCCATATTCTTGAAATTTTTTATACTTTATTTCTCTTTTTCCCTTTATACACTGATATGTTTAAAACCTTGATAATCATGAACTAAGGTGTGCACTTGACCTTGTAGATTCATGCCACAGAGATGTCCTCTGGTTGTACGATAGTTACAGGGCAGTGACCAGACACTATACATGACTGATCAGGGACTACCGGTAGATACTCATGTAGTTCCAATCTTGGCACCAACTATTATCCCAGATGCAGGTTCTAATTCACAGTTTCGAGAGGGCTTTATGAGGTTCATGAAGACTTTCAAGGGTGTACTGCATCCTGCACCAGCTATGGAAGAATTGACATGGGTTTTTTAATAGCAGCAAACTCCCACCTTCATAGGGGATGGGGGACCTCAAGCTATAGATTCATGGTTAAAATCCTTTTTTTTCTATCTTCGTGCATCTGTAGATGCCTCCATAGAGGATGGTGAAGCTCGCTACTTATATGCATTGGTATTCAGCCAAGAGATGGTTGGATGTGATCTCACATGTGGGATGCCAGCAAGTTATGGCTTGGGATGAGTTACATCATGAATTCAATGACTACTTTTACCCAAAGACTCTAAGGGATGACCGAGCCCGAGAGTTTATGATTCGGGATAAGGGGGATCTTTTAGTTATGGATTATTCTTCTTGCTTCAGAGAGATGCAGCTCTTAACACCCATCCTAGGAGGTGATGAGTTATTTCTGGAAAGGAAGTTTTAGTATGGTCTTAGGCACCACATCCGATATCAGGTGAACATATTTAGGTTGACTTCCATAACCTCTATAGTCCACAAGGATCTGATCACAGAGTGAAATCTGAGGGATTTTGGAGGCTTGAGACAGGGCGGTTAGACATCCAGAGTTAGTACCCCTCAGACGGACAACAGAAAGTGCCACAGGGAGTCTACACCTGAAGATCGTAGTATGAGGGATACTTCTTCTGGTATCCAGGTGGTGTGATACCAGTGTAGGAAGAGCGGTCTTACAATGTAAAATCTCTTGAGAGACCCTGTGGAGTGTGGATCATGCGACAAGATGGAAAATATTCATCTCTTCTATTATATCTTATCAGTATTTTCTAATGATAGGGGTTCTATTTTGACTCGATGTACCAAAGTAGGACCACAAGTATGTCATTGGTCTGGGGACTAGAGTTATTCAGGCCGTTCAGGCTGAGGTGGAGTTCGTGGTGACAATGGTCCAACGCAGGGTTTTTTACAGCCACAAGGTGGATCGGTTCAGGGTTCACAGTGACATGGTCCAGGTCAGGCTTTTGCAATAGAGCATACCCAGTAGGAGCAGGATCTCGTACCCTCTACAGTTCTAGGTACAATACTACTTGCCCCAGTTTTAGCTTCTAAACTTTTAGATATAGGCTCTTCCTAATGTTTTATATCTTTTTTTATTATGGAGAGCCTTAGGCTATGTGTCTTTACTTCTACTAATGTCTTGACTATGGATACATCATTGGGAACTAGAATGGATAATGTACGTCAGTGCAATGAGTGAAATCTTGAGGTTGGTGGGTCTCACATCTTCTGGGACATATATGTCTTATAGTTGACAGGATATGATGTCATTCTCTTGATGGATTGGTTAGTTTACTTACAGGAAGTTGTTGACTGCTATCGTCATAGGTTGAGTTTTATATCACCCGAGGGATGATCATTTCTTTATAAGGGTGAATGGGATGTCCAGGCATGCAGAGCGGGACACAAGCATCATTGGATGGGAGGTGTAACAGACTAGATTTCTATAAAATATTAGGATGATCATTGGACTTCATAGATGGAAATTCCTCTAGTGGTGGATCATTTCATATATTTATTTCAAAAGGACTTTTCAAGTTAGCCTCCGGAAGGAGAGGTAAACTTTTATATTGAGCTCTTGCCAAGAGAGGCACCAGTATCCATTCCTCCTTATAGGATCTCTAAAATATAGTTACAAGAACTCAAGAATATATTGGAAGAGTTATAGTAAAATGGTTTCATCCAACCCAGTAATTCATCATGGGGTTCGCCTGTCCTATTCGCGAAGAAGTCGGACGATACCCTCCAAATTTTTGTGGATTATCGGAATATGAACTAATTTACTCTCAAAAACCGTTATCCCTTACCAAGGATTGATGATCTTTTTTACCATCTTCAAGGATCCTGGGTGTTCTAAAAGAACGACTTGAGATCTAGTTATCATCAGTTGCACGTTAGGCCAACTGATATATGTATTACAGCCTTTCCAAGTAGGTACGACCTGTACGAGTACGTGGTTATGTCGTTCAGTCTCATGAAATCTCATGTAGTTTACATGGAAATAATTAACCGAGTTCCTCATCCATACATGGATTATATCGTGGTAGATTTCATGGATGATATCTTGGTGTACTCTCACAGCAGACACGACCATGATACAAATCTTGAGATCATTTTGAGTAATCTAAGAGAGAACCAGTTATATGCTACGCTCTCAAAATTCCACTTTTGTATGGACTAGATTCACTTATTGGGTCATGTTATCTCAGATAGGGGAGTATCAGTATACCCAGAGAAAGTGAGAGAAGTAGTTTTCTTGGGGAATCTGAAGAACATATTTGAGGTACGAATTTTTTTTAGGGTCGGCAAGTTACTACAGACCTTTTGAACCGTACTTTTGAAGCTCAACAACACCACTGATGGTCCTGACTAAGAAGGTTTCAATGTACTTATGGTCAGATTCATGTGAGTCAATCATTCTGAAGTTGAAAGGGTGGTTTACATTATCACCAATACTAGTATTTATGGAGCCTTGAAATAGTTATATTTTTTATTGTGAGGCATCATGAATTGGGAATGGAGCTAAGCATAGGAAGAGAGAATGGGTTTTTGTGTACGAGCCTTGGCTGTTGAGGCCACATGAGAGGAATTACCTAATGCATGATCTTGAGTTGGTTGCGGTTGTTCATGATTTACACGGTTGAAGACATTGTCTTCTGGGAGAGCATTTTGTGGTTTTCACCAACCACAAAATCCTCAAGTATATCTTCACTCAATGTAACCTAAACACGAGAATGAAAATTTGGATTGAGTACCTTTAGTCCTTTGACTTTGATCTTTCCTATACACCAAGGAGAGGAAACGCAGTGGCTGATGCACAGAGTAGGATGACTCATATACAGCCAGTTCAAGAGGCTAGTAGTGAGTAGTAGTTTATAGCTCTGTTCTCTGATATGAATTTGGAGGAACATGATAGACAGGGGCAGATGTTCCTTTCTTCTATACCCTTTACATCTACTATACTTGATCATGTATGAATGAGGCAGCTCTCGGATGCTAAAAGCCTATTCCTACATGAGAGTGGGTCATGAGAAGACCTTATTCCTATATGGACCATGGGTGAGGATGATATCTTTCATTTTCATTGGCACATATGGGTGTCATTAGACAACACATGGAGTGGATGCAGGACTCTAATTACTTGGTTTGGGTAGTTCATCTTGGTGTCACCAAGATGTATCGAGATATGCACTGTCAGTATTGGTCACCAGGTATGAAGAAATATGTTGTTGGGTTTTTAATGAGGTGTTCCACTAGTCAGTGGGTGAAGGTGGAGCATCAGCGACCATCATGGGTTTTTCAGTAGTTACCCATTCTTGAGTGGAAGTGGAATAGTGTCTCTATGGACTTAATGACAAGGTTACCAAGGTCACATTGAGGGAATGATGTAGTTTGAGTTATCATTGACAGAGTCACGAAGGTTTATCACTTCATACTGATCAAGGAAACCTTTAGTGTTGATGGTCTGGGAAGGTTTTACATTAATGTGATTGTACATATACATGGGGTTTCACAATCCATTGTTTCATATAGGGAAACAAATTTTACTTCTCGAGTCTGGTAGGGACTATAGACGGATTTAGGTACACAGGTACTTTTGAGTATTACATACCACCCCTAGACAGATGGTCGGTCCGAGCATAAGATACAGGTGCTAGAGGACATGCTTCGAGCATACATCCTATAATTTTGAGGTTTTTGAGAGAATCATGTACCTATTGTGTTGTTTTCTTATAATAATAGTTTTCATGAAACTATTCATATGGCACCTTTTGAGGCATTTTTTTGTAGGCCATCCTGATCACCCCTATATTGGATGGAGGTAGGGGTGGCAGTTATGTTGGGACCTCATCTTGTTCAGGATACCACAGAGAAGGTAGAGTTGATTTGGAAGAGGATGAATACTGCACTTTCACAGAAGAAGACTTATGTTGATCTACAAAGAAACCTTATGGAGTTCGAGGTCATAGATCATGTTTTCCTACCTGTCACACAGATATTGGAAAACAAGAGGATTAGGGGATAGGAAAATCATTAGTGAAGATATGATTGACCTTTTGAGGTTTTGGAGAGATTCGAGCTGGTTGCATATCTGTTGCAGTTACCTCATAGGTACCGGGATATGCATGAATTATTCCACATTTCTTGACTACAATGGTACTTATCAGAATCGTCTCATGTTTTTTCAAACCGAGGAGTTTGAGTTCATGGGGGATACATTGTTCAATAAGCATACAATCCATATTGTTTATCACAATTTGAAGGTTCTTTGTAATCAGTCTGTTCCTCTGGTATGGATTCTATGATTGTGTTGGAAAGTATAGGAAAATACTTCAGAGAGGGAGGCCGATGTACGATCACAGAGGCCAGAGTTTTTTAGGGTTTCATCTTTTAAACCCCCTTGATTAGAATGTTCGGGGATGAATTTCATTAAGGGGGAGTTTTTAAGAACCCAAACCATCTTTTATGGTATCTAATTCATTTCTGGTTGTTTTTTAGAAAAAATATGAGTTTCTATAAATTTCAAGAGTACACACCATGAACTTATAAGTACATTACTTATACCTGGTTACCATGGGTGACCATGTGCTTGCCGTGTAATGGATGAGTACATGGCTATGTGGGGTGACCTTGAGGCTCCCTAAAGTGGGGCCTAGAAAAGGCATGTACACAACGTGTACATTTAAAAGACCTTCCATGTAATTTTATTTTTAGTTGTTATATCGAACAGAGGATGCATCTAATTGGAAGAAATGCCTTCTTGTCTGTTTGTCTCATCCAAGAGAGACCGTACATCATGATTATTCTCCAAGCCCCTGACCCGTCATCCATTCTCTAAATCGACTGTTGTCGATTGCCATGTAATTAACATGGTAAGATCATCCTTATATTAGAGCATTGTTTCGTGATTCCTCCTCGGTCATGAGATATCCTCGGTTGAAGGTTTTTAGCGTTTCTATAGATCTACGGTGTTCTAGGAAGATTCAAGGCTTATGGCTCACATATATCTATCAAATAACACCTAGATAGGTGGTTTGTTCCTTTCCGTAGTTATTCTTTGATTTATATTTTCAAAAGTGTCCAATACCCATGTTTAGGGTATTCTGGGTTTATGGTTTTTAGACCTTTTAATTCCTTTTATGCCTTGTGTGCCTGAGTATAATTTATTTGATTGTAAATAAAGTTGTTTATGCCATGATATGGTTGTGTTTTCTCATGATTCTTTGTTATGGACTACTTGTTCTAGGTTTTCCTGTTATGCTACTTTGTTTTCCAAACCTAGTGTTGTTAGGATGGAGTTATTTTATCTGACATGATATAATATAATGTATATTTTTTACTCAAGTCATTCATGCGAATTAAATTGGGTTCCATATATTTTTTATGCATTATTGATTTACATAGTTTTGTGGGAACCTGGTGTAGTAGACCATAGGGAGAATGGACGTTGAGGGCTTCTCTAGAGTGTATGTTTACTTTTACGTAGCGAGACCTTAGAGGGGTGGACATTTTGCTCCATCAATGTGTCTATAGTTCCTCGTTACAAGACCACAAGGGGAATTGGACAACGAGTTATTCCCCATACTGTCAATAGTTACTGATACAAGACCATAGGTGGAATTGACAGTGAGTTCTTTCTCAGAGAGTCTTTGCTAAATCTAAACCAGAGGGGTAAGAATGTGAGTACATCCCATAGGGTTGCTTGTGTTTGTTGTTTGAACCAGATAGGTTACGCTGTGAGTACATCCTAGAGGGTTACTTGATTTCTATTAGCAACTTACGTGATATATGGAAATTAATTTAATTAAAACTATAGGATTGTTTACTTTTGAGTGCTTATTTGTTTATTGCATCATTTGGAATATTTCCTGCCAAATATATTCACTAACTATTATGCATAGATCATGGGGTGGTAGCCTATTGGGAATTGTCTCACACCCTGTTTGGGTCATGTTTTTTGGGCCAAAAAAATTATTTTGATGCAGGTCTAGGTAAGGTCATGTTCCCTTCTACATCAGGTACATGAATGTTGTGGAGGTGGAGAGAATGGTACCAAGCTTAGTCTTGCGATGCCGAGGTGTTGTTTACTTGTTTTCATTTTTACCTCGGTTTAGTACTATATTCCAGCATTATGACTTGTTTGGATGCTTTCCTAGATACATGTATCATGCATCATTATTGATATATATATATATATATGTTGTTGTTGTTGTTCATTTACTTTCAGTATTCCACTATTCACTATTGTATGGTATTATTATTTCTTCCATTATTGTTATATTTATACCTCTGTTGCCTTACTCTTTTAACGAGGGTATAGTTTCCCAACAATCACACCCAAGGCCCTTACTACTTGACGGAAGCCTCTGGTGTTTGGGGAAATGATCTTGAGGCCATGTGACCATGCGGGTGTGGGGCACCTCTGGGCGGCACCTAGAACTGGGATGTTACATTTGGTATTCAAGGATTTATAGTGAATCCAAAACGGAGGACAGGTTTTTAGTTATAGTAAAAGAAAAGCGAATAAGATATTAATTTATATAAATCAATGTTGGATTTCAATAAATAAAATAACCACGAACACGAACCATCCCATGGTTTTTTTATGGTTTCTACCAAATAATTGTGTTTTCTAGAATTTAAATATAGCATATATTAGAACTTGGATGTTAATCAAGTTAATAATGTATTGATTTTTAATCAAAAAATATAATATTTGATTTGAGAAACTCAATATACCTTAGAGGTATTAAAAAAATTAGATCAAAATCACTTTTCTATAATGTAAATACAAAATTTTATTTAGGGTTCCTTTAATAGTATTTATTACATCACTATCACACCATTATAATATTATGAGACATAAAAAATACTTATACACCATTTAATTTTTACCAAAAAAAATTTGTCTCAGAAAAATATGAAAAAATCCTCATTGGATAATTTCAACAAATTGTTTCTAAACATTGTATATATTTTACTGAAATATTTTTATAAATTCTTGAATTTACCCTTTTAATATATATCAATTTTTAATCAAAAATACTAGTCTGTAAGATGGTTAAAATTTTTTATTCATAATTATTAATCGATAATATCCTCTATATATAAATAAAATTTATTATTAATAATATTTAATGAAAATAATTTTTATTTAATAATTTAGAGTTTACCTAAAAAGCGTGTTTTAGTTGGAATAATAAATTTTACAAAATCAAATGTTTTTCCTATATATAGAAATATATTTATTAATAAGATCATTATTTAATAATGTATATTAAATGATAATGAAAAGTGGATTTACATAACCACTATTTAATCATTAAATAGATAATCAAAAATTTATACAGTTGGGGTCTCTGTACATAACTCATTATTACACCAACATACACCCAATGGTTAATTTGGAAAATTGTAGTACATTCATTGGGTCATTCAACAATCACTTCTTCGGTGGAGATCTAAATTATGATTAACTTATCTAGTTAATAGTTCCACTAATGTTTAATTTGTTTAATCCCATCTTAATCATAGTTGAGGGAAAATAATACCGATTTCACCTCTATTAGATGCTCTGAGAAGTCAGCTTCAAAGGGTAGAATCCTACTAGTTGATGAAATAACTTATTCTGTATATATAATTAATATTTTACATTATCCCATGATATATTTTAATCATAATGGTCTCTATATAACAACTATATTAAAAATATTTATGATTCATAATGTTATTTTAATCACAATAATGAAAATTATGGTAATATTTGAAGATAAACCAAAATAAAAAATTAAATATACATCATTAATAAGTATGACTACATTAATTAATAATGAATTTAGGAAACTATAAGGAAATTTGATATAGAAAATTTTGGGTCGTTATAATGACTCAACCAAAGAACATTAACACAATATCCCTAGAAATGGTTGAGAAAATAAAATTGTACATTCTGGTCCCAAATGATGCTGAGGAAACATCCTACCCCACTAATTAAATTTGATGAACAACCAAATACATCCCTTTAGGAATACATGGTAAAGCTCAATCATTACTCTTTAATGACATATAAAATAGAAGAACATCTAAACCATGATCCTAGGAAAAAATAATTGAACTCCATGACCATACTAGAAATTTCATTTATACGAATTGAAATTATTTCCCTAAAATTATACCATCCCAAAAATGAATCATTCATCCCAAAAACAATCCAACCACATCATAACAGAAAAACCCCACCATGACATCAGTACTCTAGATGAAATTACAAATCCAATATGTAAAAACCCATTCATTTATCAATAAAATTCCCTTTTTTTAATGTATTATGGATATTGAAAACACGTGCAATATTTTATATTATTATTGGGTTCAAATGACCCTAATGTATCATTATCGTTGATAATATATCCATTGAATAGTGATCACATGACTGATATAAGTATATTTTTAAAAAAAAATCAACACGGAAAAAGGAGATGATGGCCTCCTCCAGTAAACTCAGGTCATATGATGCTCATTTTTTGGAGCTCATAAAGGAGGTATCGTCACTAGGTTTTCCTCTTGACCAAGACAAAGGTGAGCACCAACATGTTATGATTCAAAAGAATCACCTATAGTAGAAGTTCAAGTTAATAGATATTACCAACCAGGTGATGTTATCCGAGCCTCCTTAAGAGTTTTTCACCATCACACACCTTATACTTAGGTCTTATGTGTTGGTTATAATGAGTTATGTAATAAATAATTAGTTCCTTATTTTTTAATCTTGTTTTATAAATAAAATTCATATTCCATCAATTCATTGTGAAAATAATCTTTCTCAAAAAATTAATGAATTTCATAAATGTTTGTTCATGTAAAAATTGTTCTTTTTGAGAAATATATACATTATTATACTGAAGTAAATTTTTTATTAATAATATTAAGAAAAATCCTATATATTATGATTTTATCTGTTCATTATCTGTTAATGATTATGTAATCAATTTGATACGTGTTATATTTGTAAACGATAAAACAGAATGTGTATTATGAATGAATTTATTTTACAGTATTAATGATTTTTGGAAATAATTAATATTTTAATAAAAAATTATTATCATGTTAATGTTTTTAATAATAAATGAGTATATATTTTTTCTTAATTCAAATGTAATTTTTATTAAGGATTGAAAACTATTTCATTCAAACCACATGAATTTAAAATAAATGCCAGTTTTCATTTTAAAAGTTCTCATTACAATATTTAGATAATTATTTAGATAAAATGAATATTATTTTAGGAATGAGGACATCAAAATTATCCAAAGGTGAATTTTTCATAATTTTCTGAGATAGTTGAAATTTTGGATAAAAATTTAATATCGTATAAATAAAATTTGTGTTTTATGACATCATGTTGACCCCAAAATGATGTATTAAATACTATATTGAGTAATATTGGGCTGATATAAGTGTTCCCGTTAAAATAATGTTAATTTATATTTGTATTACATGTTTTTTAAGCCTTAGTGAACTCTCCAAAATGAATAATAATTTTTATTAATTTAATTTCATTACCATAAGAATCTGACTCACCTCCACAAAAGAAAAGATAATATTTTAATATGTTCGGCCATTTTCATTATAAAATTAAATTTTCCAACACTCTTTTTCAATAAACAGAGGGAAAAGCATGGTATGGTTTGTGGTTTTGACTATTTAATTATATAAATTCCAAAACATATGTTTGTGAAATTTTAAAGAATTACTCTCTCATTTTCAATACAAACCCACCCAATCTCCTACTTATATTGACTAAAAATCCATGGATCACCTATGTACACTTTCCACCCCTCTATTTAATACTCCTATGGTGTCCAAATCTCTATATAAGCCCCTCTTTGAGCTTTTTAAGTCACACACTCATGTAAGGGATCATCCACCCTACTCTTTTTTCAAGCATCATTTTCATGTTATGTCTTTCAATTCCATTTATTCATATATTGGGATATGATATTAAATATCCTCATTACTGACCATATCATGTATGGATTATGATATCCCCTTTCAATCTCACGTATCCCTCTTACGATCTCTTAGGTACACCCGTTACAATGCTAAATTTTCGTAAGGGGTCCATACTTTCATTCCTTTCTCATTTTTATTAAAGTTTTATTATGTTGTTATACCCTTATATTTTGAATTAATAATGCTGGGGTAAAAATTAAAACCTCTCCCATAAATCCTTCTTTATGTTTTAATGATTATAGTCCCATTTCTCTCTCATTAACGCCTTCTGTGTACAACCTATACTAAGTTGAAATTTCAGGAGGGATTTCTCTCTTCTTATTTCCATTCAAGCAGTTATTATATATTATGTTTCTAAATTCAATTTCATATATTGTAATATTATGATCCACTATCCCCTTACTGTCTATTTATCTATAGTTCCATTTCTCTCTCATCAACCCAATTTATGAATTTATATATGATGTCATTATGCTGCAAAAATTACACAACAATTTTCAATGCCAAAATCATCGTGTAGGGAATACCATACCCATTTCTCTATCATGAGCATAAACTTTTATGCATATATACCTATTAATTGTTACTTACATTATTTATTCAAAATTTTTTATTTTCTAATAAATGATGATGTTGAATGACTCCCTTTCAGTTGATCAATGTGGCACACATAAGCATGAGATTGAAATGATTATGAAGGGTGCACCCTGATAGAGCTCCAATGAAATGTGTAATATTTAGTATCACGATACTTCATGTTGGTACATTGGTTTATCTGATTCATTTTTAGACATTTTCCACCATTTTGGTATTGGGTTTTACCTGATTCCTTTTGTTAATGATGTAGTGTTTTATAATGTTTACAGATTTCTATGTTTTGATAATCTTGCTATATCATGCCTTTATGTTCATGATTCTCTTGTGCTCCATTCATATGCTTATTTCCAACCATGCATTGTATTCCACATTTTATGATATGTTTAATCTCTTAATGATATTTACAACTCAACATTTGTTTATTTTTATCATCAGGTTATCCCATACAATGTTATGAAAAAAGGAATGTTGTGGTCATGAAAAAAAAGTTTTCAATAAAGAAATTGCATTTTATGTCCTATGTTTACATGTAATGTTCTTATGACCTAAAGAAACTAGACCTTTAAATATTATGGGATTTATTATGTCCATGTTTATGTAATAAATAATGTCTCAATGTGTAATAAAGAGTAGGGTTTTTATAGTAGGTATCAATGGATATGTTTAGTAATTTATGGGAATAGGAATTGAAAACTCTAGAGAAAGTATTTGGGATAAGAAAAAGTATATGAAATGAATCCATAAATTTTTTTGAGTGTAGAGTTAGTGGTTTATCAAGAAAATGCATCCCTTCATAGATACTAACAAGTAGAGGTGGCTCTGGAACAAATGCTTCTAGGGGTAAAACCAGAAAAATCTGCATTAAGCTAAACTCGAACAGGAACTGGTGCACAACAACGAGCATTGTTTCACTCTTGATTTGAAACTCCCTGGGATATGCTTCAGTAAATTCATAATCTTATTATGAACAATTATTAATGGAAGATTAAAAAATCCCATAAGAATATATTGCAGGAAGTAGATCTTTGATAACTATGATCGAAACATAGAAATTCATAAGTTACGAAGAAAATGCAATTTATATATTATCCATTTTTTCATTAGATTCCAATTTATGTGTTTAATAGTTTAAAATATTTATCCCAATTTTTAACTCTTACTATATCCAATTTCTAGTAATAGGAGGAATTATTCTAACAACTGATATGAAGGTCAATGTGAGGACTGCCAAAATAAGATTCCCTTTCAGATGGGATCTCATATAGGACATATCATGATTTATCGAATAAAACTAAAAAAATTAATTATTATTAATTTTAATGTTATTTAATTCCAAAGGAATTCAAGGAAGAGAAAAAAGACATCTCATGAAATTCAATCTAATAATGATGATAAAGGAAAGAATCCCCAATTTCTTTCGTGCATCAAGTGTGAAATGTGGAGCCAAGGAAAATGTCACAAAGGGACTAGGATATGTTTTATGTGAGGAAAGAATGGGCCCATTGTATCCAATTGTTACACAAAAATGGATAATATGATGAATTGAAAACAAATATCATTCTATGGAATCATACATAGTTATATGTCATAAATGTGCAAAAGTTGGTCATTATAAATAATGATGCTCTATTTCAAGTGATGAGGAGCACGATGAGAATGAACAATCTCCTTGATCAAGGGAGCACGAAAAGTCATATTCTATGATCCATACTGAGGAATGAATTACATGTAACCCCTACTTCAATGTATTATATGTCGTAATTTATTTCAATTCATTTCTTATTAGTATATCTTTTATGTTTTCAAAGAACATTGAGTCCCCACAAGAATGGATATTAAATTATTTGGTAAAATCTTCAAAAATCTATGTAACACATGTTAATGTTTTTGGAAATTTTCTTATTAGAAAATATAATAAATCACCCTTTCGTGTAATTTGACAAAAAATGAAAAATTCATTACTTTTTCCTCAATGATGTTGAAAATTAATTAGAAAAACTATCCTAGGAATGATCTTGTGTTGGTAGTTGTCATCTTTTCATTGAAAATTTGGCGACATTATCTCTTTGGGAAAAAGTGTGAAATATATACAGATCCCAAAGGAATCAAATATATAGTCACATAGAAAGAACTGAAAATGTTCCAATGTGCATGGTTAGAGATCATCATGGATTACGACTACTAAATCAATTACCACCTTAAGATAGTGGACAGGTTAAAGGATTCCCTATGAACAAAGACCCGAAAAATCATTCATTGATGATAATTTAGAGGGATTGAATATTCTTAGATTTTCTGAATATGGACATGGGAATCATAAAAATGGGAACATCATTAATCATTTAACAAGTTATTCCTCAGTCGTCCCTTTTGGAATTTTTAACAGATGCTCAAAAAGATGACTTTGGAACTATAAAGAATATGGAAGATATCCAAAAAAGGGAAATACTTGGAGTTCAAGGATAATGAAGAATGAATTTTGAGATTGTGTTCAAGAATATGTGTTCCCTCAAATATGGAGTAAAATAATGAATGTTTGGATGATATTCAAAGTTTGAATTTCTCCATTCACCCAGGATACATAATGAGTTATCAAGATCTATATGAGCATTATTAGAGGGTAAAAATGATGAAGGAGATCACTAAATAAACATCAATGTGCCCAGTATGTCATCATGTGAAGGATGAGAAGATAAAGTTGAAGTGTATGATGAAACCATTACCCATAACAACATGGAAATGGGAGAACATAACTATGGACATTATGACCAGACTTTTGAAGACATCTAGTGGAAACAATGTTATATGGGTTGTTGTGGATAGTCTTACAAAGACTGCACATGTCATTACAATTTTAGTGGACTTCTCATTAGATCAAATATCACTAATATACATTAGAGAAGTGGTAAGGTTGCATGGTATACCACTATCGATTGTATCAAATCGAGATCCAATATTTACCTCTATGTTCTGAAAGATTTTCCAACATGATCTGGTTATTGAGCTAAACTTCACTACAACTTATCATATTCAAACTAATGTCCAATCTAAGGGGAATATCCAAAAAGTTGTGGAAATATTGAGATAATTCTCAATAGACATCAACATAGGATAGGATCGACATATTCCTCTGGTTAATTTTTGGTACAAAAACATTTTACACTCAACCATCCTGATGTCTCCTTATTAATCCCTTTATGGGAAGAGGGGTTGAACAATGGAATGTTAGGATGAAATTGGGGGTGAACACTTCTAGTCTTGGAAATGGTAAGATAAATGTTGGATAAGGCTAAGACCATCTAGAAACACCATAAAGATACTCATATATGACCAAAATGATATGATAACAATCATCAATGAGACCTGGAGTTTGATGTTAGAGAAATGGTATTGCTCCACCTATCACCATTGAAGGGTGTTTTGAGATTTGGTAAGAAGTTAAAGCTTATCCCAAGGTACAACGACCCTCTTTAGATCATTGGTTTCATTAGATTAGTGGAATATCAACTAGAACTACTACGAAACATGTATCAAGTACATGATGTATTTCATATATCAATTTTGGCGATGTACATAATATACCTATAACATGTACTCAATCTAGTGGGTGTATCATTGGAAAATTTCTTCTCTTATGAAGAGAATTCGGTGATGATCTTTTATCATAGGAAAAAACTTCTATGAAATAAGATATCCCACATCATCAAGGTGTTATAGAGAAACCATAAGATTGAAAAGCAATGTGGGAACCTAAGGATGTGATGAGGCAGAGTTACCCTCATCTGTTTTATTGTGAGAAAAGGAAATATCGAGGATGAAATTTCATAAGGGGAAAATGTTGTAACAACCCGATTATTTATGAATAATATTCCCCTTATTTTAATGACTTATAGATATAGAAAGAAAAAATGATCATTTTATATTATTATTTGGTTTAAATGACCATTAAGTATCATTACCATTGAAAATATAGTCGTTGAATAGTGATCACACGACTGATATAAATATATGTTTTTAAAAAAATCTTTTCTATTGAAACAATAGAGTGGATAGCCTCATCCAGTAGACTCAAGTCGTACGAATCCTATTTTTCAGAGCTCAGAATGGAGGAAGCTTCATTGTTCTCAGTTTTTATCCAATCCCAAGCCAATCTTCAACACATTAAGTTTAAACGAAATCTCATATGGGAGAAGTTCAAGTTATAGAGATTACCACCTGAGCTATGTTATCCGAGCCACCCCAATATTCAGTCACCATATTTTACCTTACCATTAGGTATTATGAAGGTGTTATTCGGTGTTATATAATATGGTATTATTTAATTACATATTTATCCATTTTATTAAATAAATGTATTATTCCATCAATTCTTTAATGAGAATAGTCTTTTTATAAAATGATGAATTTGATAAATTGGTTTTGATGGTAAAAATGGTACTTTTGTGAAATATATATATTATTATGTTAAAATAATGTTTTTTATTAGTAATATTTTAAAATTAATTCTTATAAATAATATTTATATTACTTCCTTATCTATAAATGATTATGTAATTAGTTTGATAAGGTTTATATTATTTATACGATAAAATAGAAATTATATTTTTAAAGAATTTATTTTATGTAATTAATGAATTTTTTAATTAATTAACAGTTTAATAAAATATTATTATCAAATTACTTTTATGAGTAATAAATTATTATAAACTGTTCATACTGTCAAATTTAATTTTTATTAATGTTTGAAAAGTGTTTTTTTCAAAACCTGTGAATTTTCATTAAATGTCAGTTTTCATTTTAAACGTGAATATTCACATATTTTTATAATTATATAGAAAAAATGAATATTATTTTTGGAATTAGGATGTCTAAATTATCCAATGGTGACTTTTTTCATAATTTTCTTTCACAGTTGAATTTTGTGTAAAAATTAAATATAGTACACATAAAATATGTGTTTTATAACATCATAATGAACACAAAATGATGTAATAAATACAATAATGGGTATTTTCAGCGAAATATATTTTTTCCCATTTAAATAATTTGATTCTAGATTTTTTTACTTATTTTATGAAGCCTTAGTGAATCCTCCAAGATATATAATATATTTTATGATTTTAAATTTATTTCTTTAATAATCTGACACACCTCCACATTAGAAAGGATAATATTTCAATATGTTTGGAAAATATCCATATAATATAATTTTTTCCACTCCCCATTGGAAAAACTCATGGTAATAAACCATGGTATTGTTTATGGTTTTGAATATTTAATTATATAGATTCCAAAACCTATGTTTGTGAAATAATAATGAATTCCCATCTCATTTACTATATAAACCATCACATGCACCCACTTATCTTCACTAAAAATACATTGAGAACATCCCTACTCTGTCCTCCATTCTATATAATTCTACCAAGGCACCCCAGGATCTCTAGAATACCATATTCAATCTTTTTAAGTCACACACTCATGTAATGGATCTTCCACCCTCCTCTTTTATCAAGCATTCTCTTCATGTTATGTCCTTCCAGTTCATATATTCCTATATTGGGATATGTTATTAAATATCCTATTTAATTAAAATTATATGTATTGATTTGGAGATCCCCTTTCACTCTCATTTATCCCTCTTATGAACCTTATGTACAAAAGTTTACATGTGGTATTTTCATAAGGGGTCAATACATTCCTTCCTTTATCATTTTTATCCATGTTTCATTATCTGGCTATACACATATATATTCAATTAAAAATGTTGGGGTTTTATTTTTAACATCCCCTATACTTCCCTCCTTATTTTTAAATTATTACTGACCCATTTCTCTCTCATTAATTCCTTTAGTGTACACCACTTCCCATACTAAAATTCAGTAAAAGAGTTATCTCTTCTTATTTCCATTCAAGCATTTCATCTATATTATGTATCTAAGTTCAATTTCATATTTTGGGATATTATTTTTCATGATCCACTTACTCTATATTTCATGAGAGGAACATTTATCTCTCTTCATCCCAATTTAAGAATTTCCATATCACTCAGTTATGCTACCAAAACTATACCTTGATTTTCCAAGACGAAATCACCATGTAGTGAATACCATACCCATTTATGTTTCAAGGATATTCACATTTATGAACAAATAAATATTTAATGGTAATTACATTTATGTATTCCAAATTCATTGATCATGGAATAAATGATGATGTTGAATGAATCCATGTTATATGATCTATATGGAAATCTCAAGCATGAGATTCAAATGGTTATAAAGGGTGGGCCCTAATAGCGCTTCAATGAATTGGGTAATGTTTAGTATCATGATATGTAATGTTGGGATATATGTTTAAATTATTTATTTTAGGACATTTTCCACTATGTTGGGCCAATGTTTTACCTGATTCCTTTGTGTTAATAATGCAGGGTTTTAAGTTGTTTCCATATAACTATGATTTGATTATCGTGTTATATCATGCCTTTATGTTCGTGTTACATTTTTGATCAATTGATATACAAATTTCCTATCATGTATTTTATTATTCATGTTATTCCTTTTTTATTACCTTACTAGGGTTTATAAATATCCCTTTTCTTATATATCTCCTTATGTTTTACCATGCAATGCTAAGTACGAAGGAATTTTGTGGTCATGTAAAAGATGTTTTTATAAAAGATATATTATATTATATATTAAGATGTAATGTAATGTCCTTATGCCCCAAATACACTAGACCAATCAATATTCAGGTTTTAATTATGTGAATATTTATGTAATAAATAAAATCTCTTAATGTGTAATAAAGAGTACGGTTGTTTTAGATTATAACCTCTTCTACTTTATGTAACAAACAAATGTTTTCTTAATGAAATTATATTCTAATAATTATGTATTATTGTATAATCATAAAATATTATAGATATAACACAATAGAAACAATATAAATGAATAATGTGTGAAATAATTTATCACTAAAAGATAAGTAATGTACACCATTGAAATAACAACTTGACCATTAGAAGTGTAACGTGACCCTTATGAAAAGTCAATTGGCCAATTAAACAATAACTTCACTACTGAAATTATAAATAAAATTTACCCATTTTATAAGTGATAATATGACATTATTATATCATAGTATAAGTATGTAAATATTTTCAAAATTATTAATTAAGTGTTGGTATTTATTTATGTTAACTATAATTAATTATAATTTTATGAATAATTTAACAATTTAAAAGAAAATTTATTTTCATAAAATATATACATAAATAAATATTTTAATAAATTATAATTATAGTATAATATTAAGGGACTTTAATTAATTTTTTATTGAGTTAGAAAATCATTTTTTTATTTTATTTTGATCTCTATTTTGATTTTAATTAAAAATTAAATTTCATATATTTACAAAAAAAATTCATAAAATGGAGTTTGTTTTTGAATTATATACATCAAAAAATGGCTGGGGAGAATATTATGGATTTGTCTCAAATACATGAATATTTTTTTAATAGTAAAAGACGTTAAATTAAGATCGATGCTAAATAAACGAATTTCTGCATCATGATTGAGTTCTAGATGATGAAAATATAAATTGGTTCGAACTCACATGATTTATATACAATTTTTTATCTTAAAAATTATGAATATTAATAGTCTTGAGAAAAATATTAAACAAATGATTAAAATAATGGGAAACCACTCCTCTCCTCAACTATATATACTACCCCTCTTAACATCATCTCTTCACAGCTCTCAAACCTTGAACAAAGTCAACATTCTCAACAAATATCACCCTAATCCCCTATCCCACGTCTAGCATACCTTGGTATCTGAAAAAAATACTAAAACCCTCTCCCCTAAAAAGGTACTCAAGAAAGATATATTTATGAGGTTAATTCCTCTTTTGCTTTCTTTTATTTTCATTAATGTTTTGTTCATTAATTTTCATTACTTACCTCCTTTCACATAAATGATATGATAACTCCAGTACTTATAGAATTATATTATGATAATGGAATAATTCATCATCATCACTCATTTCCCCTCCTTTTATACCGGAGATTTAATCACAATCTGAGATGTGTTAATTTATCACATTAAAGGATGACATGATTTCAATTTCTATGATCATCTTCTATTCGTGTTATTAAACCATTTTAATTTTTTAACTAGACTATAATATATGTATAATAACTTATATTAGGTTCTGAAGTATTTTTTTACCCATGCTATTAATTTATTAAGAAAAAAATTTTCAATGTGATCCAAACCCATAATGAAGAAAAAGGTTATCATTAATGTTTTATGTATTGATTCATATTCACTCCAAATAACCAAATTAATTTTACTATTGTGTAATAATTTTTATCTTCACTAAAAACATACAACATAAATTCTAGAGAACAATCCTCCTTAAACAAGTTCGCACATACATTTTTATAAAAAAACCAATCCAGAAAACCAAGGAAACAAATGCTCCCAAACAATGAAATTGAACCTATTAACCCATAAAAAATGTAATTAATGGACTTAATAAGGTTATAACAAATAATTTACATAAATAAGTGGTTCAACAAACATTAATTAATGACTGTAATTTTTTTATCCACGGAATTATGATCATGTGAAGGACATGATAATAATTAAGGCATGGGAATCTACTTAGACCTCCAATATACCTTTTGGTTACACTATGTTTCTTTTTCCCAAGTAAATTTATATATTCTTTTTATTCACATATTCTAAATTATGTGTATTTTCTCCAAAATCATTTATCATTATCCATTCAACAATCTCTTTTGGGGATATACATGTTCTTATATGGTTCCATCTCCAATTATTCCGGATAAGAAAGTCCATTTTTTAAGGAAATTTCAGAATTCTAGCAAATTTTCAAGTACAATATATAATTTTTATTTAAGCCACAATTATTTTTATAAAACTGAAATTTTAATCATGTAAAACTTCCTCATTCAATTACTATTTCATATAAAATATTATTCCCATTTATGTTTTAAATAACATTTGATATTTTCCTTTAACCGCACTATTTTTTTATATAGTTTCATAACTACATTGTTTAAATGTTATTACATACACTAGACATAAATTATCATGATATATGCCTATTCAACCATATTATAGTCATTTCATGATCTAATTACTTTCTTTAATTAATATTTATATGATAATTAATTTGTTATGATTTATTACAAGATTATGATACCCAAATCATACCAGGGGTATCCCTTATGTTTATGTATGATTGATAATGTATGATTCAATATGTGGAAAGCATATTCCGGAACATTTTATCATGGGTATGCCTAGATATCTTTTTAATTCCATTCATAAAGATGATTTTCATTAGACGTTTTCTGCAATGGTCTTGGAGGTCAGCTGGGACTCATTCTACCATGTGCAACGGTCTTGGTGGACATTTGTAACTTGTGATTATCTAATTAAAACGAGCCTTGGCTCGTGCTAATGTCATGTTTTATGTTATTGCGACAATACTATCACTATATAATTATATTATCTCATGTTATTATGTTATAAATCCATTTGATCCATTCATTTTTATATCATTATGTCATTCCTTCTATCAAATGTGTTTAATCATTATTATTATGTTCTTTACAATTCTCTTATCTTTTTCTCATCCCTCTATTTGGGTTATCCTCAGGTTAGCCTTTGAAGATGTATGAGTTCAATTGACGTTAGGATGGCTTTATGAATATTATATAAAAAAATTATTTAGTCACCTTTTTCAATTTTATGTACCTAGTCTTGTAACTCACATGACATTATGATTCATGGCTTGTAATATAATGCATTATTATTCCTAAAATAATGTAATGATATGTGTAAAAGCCAAGGGTCACCATATTTGGTATTAGAGGAAGATATTGTAAAATATTGAGATTAGGAATAAATAAATCTACTAAAAACCATATGGATGAGGGAAAGTATAAGAAATCATCCCTAAAATTAGGTAAGCATAGAGTAAGTAGCTTATAAAAAAATTAATTCCCAGCCAGGTCACAAAAAACTAGGTGTGGCTTTGGAATATATATTTCTAGGGGTAAAACCTGAAAGCATTTCACTAAGGTAGAATTGAACAATATTTGGTGCATGAAAACATGCCTTGATGCACTTCTAGTTTGACACTCTCAAGGGATATTCTATGTTAAATTTATAATATTAGTATTAACCATTATTAAGGGAACAAAAAAAATAATCCCATAAAAATAATTGTGAGGGAACATATCCTAGATATCCAAGATAAAAACATAGAGAATCACATGTTATGATATACATTTTCATTAAGAGTTTATCTTTTTATTATTAAAGTTTCATTTTTATTCATAATATGTATGTATTGGAGCCCCCTAGTCGTCTATTCCTTTTCACAGTTAATATAGGGAAATAGATGAACATGTTGAAACAATCAATGTGATAGGAAATGTGATGATTTCCTTAATGATATGGCTTATATGATGGAAATGGGTGCTCATAACATTATGACAGTACTTTCACAACTAACTCATGTCATGAATAAGAACATGAATTATGTGGAACACCCTCATCATCCATGTAAAGATAATGTTTCTATAAAATCCATCATGTATCAAAGGTCTCCAATATTTAAATAATTTTTTGATCCCCTCCTTGCAGAATAGTGGATCAAATCCATTAAAAATATATTGTATGTCCTCATGTGCTTAGTAGAAGATAAATTCGTACAGGTAGTCAATAGTTTTAATGGTGAAGTTGACCAGTGGCAGAAACTAATCAATAATAAAAATTCAAAGGAGGAAATTGATTCCATATTTTGGGAGGAATTCATGATTTTTTTTCAATTATTATTTTCCCCAATCCCTCAATCTAAAAATGGGAAGATAGTTCCTCAGACATAGTCAATAAGAAGATGATTCCATCAGGGCAGATGAAGGAAACATAACAAGGCTTGCAAGATATGCCTTTGGCTTTGTGCTAAACACTAAAACTAATGTGGATTTCTTCTTTAGTGAACTAAAGTAGAGTCTATGAAATTTTTTGTAAATTTTAGAGTTCCATATTTATGAAGAGACAGTCCAATTTTTTCTCACGTTAGAAATTATGATTGGAGACTTTCAATAGTCTCATGGGATTGGGGAAAAATAGAAGAAAATGGAGTACAATTTGGATCATTTAGAAAATAAATCCTATGATAAAAAGAAGATCGGGCATCCCACTTGTCAAATTTGTTGGAAGAAACATCCTAGGAACTTTTCAATAGGAAACAAGAATTGCTTCAAATGTTGATGAATGATACATAGGTCTGAGAACTACCGAATTTATATGAATAATACCACTAACTTGGAAGAATAAATGAAGTTTTAGATCAACACATTTCATATATTGAAGTGTTATAACTACCTGACACATAGACATTATATGAACAATTTCCCTAAGATAATATTTGTCAAAGGAAATCAACAACAACCTCCGTGGAAATAAGGAAGGGCTTATGCTATCACTACTATTGAGGTGGATTAAGAAAACAATGTGGTGATAGGTATGTTGTTTATTAATTCAAGGATAGAGAGCATACTATGTGATTCGGGTTCTACACATTCTTTCTCATCGTGCATGTTTAGTATAAATATCAAACACCACCTCAAAATTTTGAGGATGAGTTATCTTTTATAACAAAAAAGGGGAAATAATTGCATCTAATGTTTATAACTACTTTTTGGTAAACAATTTTGGACTACACATTCCCACAAATATTTTCATACTTCCTATGGTGGATTTTGATGCTATTTTGGTCATAGATTGGCAATCTTTATAAAAATTCAACATTAACTGTTGGTAATGGGAGATCATGATTCACATCCCATAGTATCCTTCAGTCATGTATAGGTGTTAGGAGGAAGTTGAAAATTATTTAGAATCACCATATCATATGTGGATAATGAATCCTTTTAATAAAACATATCTTGTTCAAATTAATGAGAAAAAAGGAGATGAAACTTCTCGAAGATATGCCCACTATGAGGGATTGAATCAATGTATTACATAAAGAGTTTCATGCTCATACTCCTGATTTGGGGGTTGTGTTCCCAATAGAACTTATAATTGGATCAACGTGAATATCAAATACTCCATATATAATGGCCATTGTTGATATAGAAGTGTTGAAGAAGAAGTTATAGGATAATATAGAGAAGGGTTTTATATGATTGATTGCTTCCCCATGTGGTGCACCATTCCAATTTATTATGAATAATGATGGATCAATGCACCTCTATATTTTTTATTTCTATCTTAATAAAGTCATGATAATGTAAAAGTATCCCCTACCTTGTATATATTACTTGTTCGATCAACTATCTGGGGCCCGTTATTTCATTAAGTCGGACCTCCAATTAGGATATTGAAAATTAAATGTTAGGAAGAAAGATATTCCCAAAATAGATAGTAGAATGGGGTATGTATACTATGAGTTCATTGTGATTACCTACAGACTCAATAATTCTCTAGCAATATTCATGAATATAGTTTATAGATTATTTAGAGATTACCTCGACCATGTTTTGATAGTCTTTATTGATGATATTATGATTTACTAAAATAGTAAATAGTAACATAAAGATCATTTAATTACTGAGTTGATGGTATTGTGAAGGGAGAAAATTATACAATGTATAGTAAATTGGAGTTTTGGATGGAGGAATTATATTTCTTGGGGATTATATCACTAGAAAATAAATATATATATATGGACCCTTTCTAGATAAAGTTAGTTGAAGAGTGGCCTAGAACAACATCTATTATAGAGATCCATCGCTTTCTTGTTCTAGCTGGGCATTATCAATGATTCGTGAAGAATGTATCATGGTTTTCATCCAAAATTACCAAGATTAATTTCAAGGGAGTGATGTTAGTCTAGACTCAAGAATGTGATGGAAGGTATAAAGAGATTAAATAGAGGATTATCACTAAACCACTACTCAAATTCCCAATATGTGGATACCTATTTATGGTGTTCAATGATGCATAAAATAAGGTCTTAGGTTGCGTTATATTGTAATGTGATAAAGTGACATCATATGCAAGAAGGATGATGAAAATATATGACCAAAACTATCCCATGCATGATCTATAATTTTTGGTGTGATCTTTGCATTGAAAATCTAGTGGAATTATCTCTGTGGGGAGATGTGTGAGATATATACTGATCACAAGAGTCTCAAATGCATTTTCACAATGAAGGAGCTTAATATGTTCCAGAGAAGATAGTTATATCTCATTAAGGATTTTGACTGCTCAATCCACTGCCATCCTGGTAAGGCTACTAAGGTGGAAGATGATTTAAGTAGAAAGGATCATGTATCTTTATCAATGATGATAATTGAAAATGATCCAACATTCATAAATTTACATAGTATTGGCATGGTAATCATTAAGGGAAGAAAATAATAAATTATTTTTCACATTATTTCTCAACCATCCAATAATGATAAAATAAAGTATTCTCAAAAAATGATGTGGAAATTCCAAAAAGGGTGAAATCTGTTAGAGATGGGAAACCCTCTAAGTTCATGATTGAAAAGGATGGAGTGGTAATATTTGGGTCAATATTATGTGTTCCATATTATCCAGATATAAATATGAAGCTTCTAATTATTGCACATAAATCCACCTTCTCTACTATCCAAAGGAGAAAATAGATGTTTTTAGATCTTCTAGAGAATTATTGGTCGAAAAATATGAAAATGGGGATAACTTAGTATACATCAAAGTGCGTAGTATCATAAAGTGAATTGTTAAATGAAAAAATCTATGGGGATGATGAAACCACTACCCATACCAACGTTGTAGTGGGATAACATCACCATGGACTTTGTCAATAGACATCCAAGGACATCTAAATGAAACAGTGCAATATATGTTAATGTGGATTGTCTTAAAAAGAAAAATTTGTTTATCGCAATTCGAGATGACATCTGATTTGATCAACATATATAGAATTATGTAAAATTGGTTGTAAGGATGCATGGAGTACCATTATCTATTAAATATTATAGAGATTTGAGATTCACTTTAATGTTCTGGAAAATTATCTAGCATGCTCTAATAATTCCACTGATCTTCAGTTTGGCCTATCATCGTAAAACTGATGGAAATTTTGATAAAACTATCTAGAAAATGGAATATATGTTGAAATAATTCCATTTGTAAATCACTAGAGGATAGGACCAACATTTTACACTGGTAGAATTATCTTACAACAATATTTTCTACTCGATAATTCAAATATCAGTATATGAATCCCTTTATGGGAAAAGGTCAAGTACACTGCCACGTTTGGATGAATTCATTGAGCCTAAGCTTCTAGGGCCTGAAATGGTTTGATTATTAGTTAAATATGTAAAAACAATTCTGCATCACATCAAGGCATCCCAAATTCGATAGAAGTGTTCTATAGACTTTTTTTGATAGGATCTTCAGTTAAAAGAAGGAGACATGTTTTTCATCATAATATCACTTTAGAAGAAGTTCATGAGATTTATAAAGAAGGAATGCTAAGTCCCAGGTACATTTTCCCCTTATAGATTATTGATCATGTCAGATTTGTGGCCTATCGACAAGCACTGCCACTAACTTGTTCTAAAGTACATGATGTCTTCCCTGTATTTTTCTAAAATATATACATACCAAACCCTTCACATGTACTTTCTTCAGAGGTGGTACATTAGGGGAATGACTTTTCTTATAGGGAGCATCCATTGAAGATCATGGATCATTGAGATAAAGATTTATACAATAGGACTACTCACCTCTTCAATATACTTTGTCTTAACTATTTGTACGAAGAGGCATCGAGGGAACTAGAGGAGGTAGTGAAGGAAAAGTACACACACCTATTTTTGTCATAGAATGGAAAATAGAATTTCGAGGGAGGAATTTCATAATGGGTGATAATGTAATGAGCCAATAGATTATCAATGAATTTCCATTATATAATTATTTAATATTTTATAATCTTGTAATATTACATACATAACACAATAAAACAACATAATTGAAGAATGATTTATTCAAAAAGGCATCTCTTGATGTTAAGAAATGTATAAATATTAAATAGTAACTTGATCACTGGAAAAATAATGCCAGCCTTATGAATAATACACTGGATAATTGAATAGTAACATTAATAATGAATGTTTAAATAAAATTTATCCATTTTATAAGTGAAAAATTGATATAATTATATCTTAGTATAAGTATGAAAATACATCAATAATTATTAATTAAGTATTGGAATTTTTTTAAGTCAATTATGATTAATAACATTTTTAAGATTAATTTATTAAATTAAAAGAACAATTATTTTCATAAAATGTATTAATAAATATTTATTTTGATGGCTTATTATTATAAGATGGATTTAAGGGAAAATAATTAATTTTTCAATGTTCGGGAAAATAATTTTAATTTTAAAATTTGTATTTTTCATGCAATTTTTGATTTTAATTAAATAGTATATTTCACATATTTTGAATGTTATTTTCATAAAATGGAGTTCATATTTTAACTATACATGTTGAAAAATGGTTGGGGTAAATTTCTTTCATTTTTATAAAATACATGATTATTTTCGAATAATAAAATATGATAACTTACGAATAATGACAAATTAATGAATTTTTGCATCATGCTTGATTCATGGATGATGTAAGTTGGAATTGGTTTGAAATAAAATTCTTTATTTACTATTTTTGGTCACAATAATTACGCCTACTTGTAGTATTGAAAAAACATTAAACTAGTGATTAAGATAATGGGAAAACCCTCCTCACCACCACTATAAATACCAAGCCACATTACCTCTTATTCTCACTCCTCTCAAGCCTAAGGTCTAGAACCAATTCATCATTAATATCTCTTGAATACCCTTTCCCACATCCATTATCCCTTGGTCTCATCAAAATACCAAATCCTCTCCCCTAAATTGTATCTCATGGAAGATATATTCAATAGGTAAATTCTTTTTTTCATTTCATTTATTTTCATTCTTATTCCATTATATATATTTATTTCATCACCTCCGTTTATCCAAATATTATGGTTACAGTAGTACCTTACATGTACTGGATTTTTTTTATGATAATGGAAAAATTCATCATTATATCTTTTTTCCCCTCCTTTTATACTAGAAATTGTAACACTGTTCGAAATATGTTAATTTATCACAATCAAGGATGAGAGGTTTTATATTTCTAGTACATTCTTCAATTATATTCATTAAACCATTTTTATTGTTGAACCAAACTTATATATATGTATTATAACCTATGTAAGGTTATGAAATCATTTTTGCACTTGATATTAATTTATAATAAAATATGTGTTTGTTGTGATCAAAAAATGACAATTAACCAAAACTATTGTCATTAATGATTTATATAATGATTCATCATCACTTAAAACAACCAAATAAATTTTATAACCATGTAATTTTCTAGATTTTCACTAATAACATATAACATAATTTCTATACTGCCATCATCAGCTTTAATGTTTATCCTTACATCTATATAGGTAAGATAATTTTAAAAACAATATAAAGAAACAATCCCAAACAATGAAATAGAACCTCTTATCCCAACAAAAGGGTCATTAATGAACAGAATGTTGCTGTAAAAAATAAATTACATGAATAATAGGTTCCCTAAATATAATTAAATTAACCTAATTTTGTTATCTGGTACATTATGATCATGTGGAGCACGCCATCAAACTTAAGGTAATTGATTCTACCCGAATCATCAATATTCCTTCAAGTTATTATATCATTATTTTTACCCAAGTGAACTTATGTGTTCTTTTTATTCACATATTCTAAAATATGGGTATATTATCCAAAATCATTTATCAAGATTCATTCATCCATATCTTTATGGTATATACATTTCTTTAAATTATTCCCTCCTCAATTATTCCAGATAAGAAAGCATCATTTTAAGGGAGATCTCTGAATTCATACCAATTTTCATGTACACTATATTTTGTTTGTTTGCCACTATAATTTTTATATAACAACAATTTTTTTAAGAAACCCATTTCGAATCATTTCTGGTTTTATATAAAATATTATTACCTTTTATGTTCGAAATGACGTTTTATTTTTTTCCTTTAACCACACTAAAATGTTTTAATTATTTAGCTTCCTAGGTACTATTTTTACATGTTATTACTTCAAGTTTATATAACATTTCATGATATATTCCTATTCAACATTTTTATTTTCCATGCATGATCTAATTCATTTCCTTCATAGATAATTTTATGATACTCCCAATTGTTAAGATTTGTGACATGATTTTGATACCCAATTATTAGCATGGGTAACCCTTTAGTTTATGTATTATTTATTATGTAATATTATATATATGGAAATAATATTAATGAAGATTTTATTATGGGTGTACATATATAATTCTCATTTTAATTGATAAATTTTGAGTCTCATGAGATTTTTTTTGAAACGGTCATGGCGGCTAGGCTTCACTCGTGCTACCATGTGAAACGGTCTTGGTGGTTAACCTTGACTTGTGATTATCTATGTGATACGAACCATGACTCTTGATAATTTCAGGATTGATGTTTATACCACATTACATTGAATATTTTTTAATATTTACTTGTGTTTTTATGTTATGAATCCATATATTCCATGCCTTTTTATGTCATTATGGCGTGTCTTATAACCGATGTTTTAAAGATTTATTCTTATGTTCATTTTCTACTGGGTTTTTTAACTCGTCTCTTGGATAATGTTATCCTTATGATTTACTAGGAATATTTAGGAGCTCAATGGATTTTAAGATCACTTAATAGATATTAAAATAATATATGTATTATTTATTCCTATGTTTGTAGTTTTATTTACCTAGTCTCCAAGACACTAAACTTTATGAGACATGGATTGTAATGTGATCCTTTATTATGCTTAAAATAATTTAATGATATCTATATAAGTCTAGGGTCTATATACTTCATCCATATCATTATACCAATAATCCCTAAAAAGTACAATAGATGGGCTAAGTAAGAACTGGTTCTTTATATAATGGATTGAGTATATGGTACTTTCAGGTAACCTATGCTCTTGACATGGGATTCATTTTGGAGGTGGTTTTTTTGTTTCACCTTAATGGTCTCGAGGACATGATTGGCCTTGAAGTGAATTTTTTAGTTATTGGAAAAAAAATATGAAATTCAATGAATTTGATTATAAATTATTTATATGAATATAATTGATTAATAAATTGACATTATTTATAGTTATGTATAGTTTTTTTATCAAACTGTATCACCTTATAAATATATGTATTATAATATTTTCATAGATCTAATTTCCAACTCAGGATTTATTAAAATCATGTTTTATGGGTAAGTCTCAATTTCATTTCTAGTTCACATGGGGTCCCATTATGTTTAGTTGAATATTTTTCACATGTTAAACCATATATTATATGATTTAAAATATTATTTTAATTTACATAGTGATAAATTATTACTGAAAATCATTATATTAAATAATTTTTTACTTTTGATAGTATTTTAAATCTCTACATTACTCGTTAATCCATGATGCCAAACATATTTATTTTTTATGTTACATAATTTGAGTAAAAATATATAATTTAATGTTTTTATTATGCCAAATATATAGGTTTCAAAATCATAACTACGTCCAAAATAAAATAAAATAAATTTCATAGTTAATGGGGAAATTAAAATAAATTATATAATTATTGGATTATCTTTAACATGTTTTTAAAATTACATAAAAAATAATATTATATTATTCATCTTTTTATATTTTACAACTCGATGTTATAGTATGAGTTCATAGTAATCCAATTTTTTAATGGAATGATAGTTTGTGATTAATGTTGAAATTTTATAATGAATTATTGATTTATATGATAATTCATGGGTGATTATTATTGAAAAGTAAACTAATTACGGATGATGGTTTATCAAGATGTTAATAAAAATTTATAGTACTATTAAATTGACCATAAATGTGAGTGTGATGATTGAAATTTTTTTTGTTATGTGCTAAAAAATGGGATATTATCAAATAAA
The DNA here is from genome assembly GCA_963277665.1 of Viscum album. Taxonomy (NCBI): domain Eukaryota; kingdom Viridiplantae; phylum Streptophyta; class Magnoliopsida; order Santalales; family Viscaceae; genus Viscum; species Viscum album. The sequence continues at coordinate 1,740,068,002 of OY728137.1, forward strand.
CCATGATAAAAGAGTCCATGTTTCATGTATGAGAACCCAAAATAACATAGAATAATTATAATAATTTAATAGTGATTTTGGATTTAAATTATTGATAACCAAGAACGATATAATTTCTAAAAAATTATTCTTTGAATTTTTCATATTGTTTTAATTTAGGAATTAAATATGGACCAATAATGACACACATTCCAATCCTATAAGATGATGTGGATGAGACAATTAAGCTATATAAAAAAGGACCATGATGTAATAATATTTAATCCAATATATATGTGATGAAAACAATAAGTGGGGTGGGTAGGAGTTATTTAGTGAGGGAAGATATATGATCCTTTATGTTGCAATGAAATATAAAATCACATTTTATTAAAGAAAAAACAAAATGACTAGAATTATTGATAGATTCCTAATATATTAGGTTCTAGCTATTCTATCAATATAAAATTAAACTAATATGATGGACCATATAAAACATATCTAATACCCATAATTATAATTTTATAATAAAAAATAAACATAAAATAATGTGAAACCAACATACATAATTGAATATCACATAATTTTACATGAAAATTTATTTTAACCAAAAATTCATAACACCTCAAAAACCAATGTTTTATTATCTCTGGAGATTAGAAACACATTCATCATATTATATGACATATTTTAAATATTCTATAAAATAATTTATAAATATTACACATTAGAAACACCATATATAATAATGTTTTTCTTATCCTAAGGAATGTTAACATGGGAATTGATGAGCTCAGATACTTAATATGTTAATAACAATGGGTATAACTATAAAATTGCATATGTTTGTATAGGGAAAGAAGTGGGTAAGAAAACATAATGATAGTCCATGAAAAAATCATTAAGTGGTCATACCCAAATAAATATGGGACATAAATCATAATTCAATCCATATGGATCTTGGCATAACTTAAAAAATTAGACTATATAACAGAATAATACTACTAATCATATGGATGTTGGACAAACATAAGCATAAAAATACTGAAATAGTGGATCTTGAATCACATATCTGGATCCAATAATGTAGTGTATCTAGAATCATGTTCAATCTTCACATAAATTAGAGGATCTAGAATCATGTTCCTAACTCCCATAATTTGGTCATGCTATATACAAGATTGACTATTTTTTTATAGATATAGAACTCCAAGCCCCTGCATATAAATTTAAAACCATATATTTGTATAAAAACTAGACATGAAAACATTTATTTTTCAAACATCACATGAAAAACACTTGAAAAAGAAATTATTCTTCAAAAAATTAATATAAAGTTTCATAACCCATCTATATAAAAAAAGTGGATTGTAGCGTAAGGAAATATCTATAGTGTAACTTAAATAATGTTAAGATTTGATCACATAAAGATATATTTTTTAAAAAAAATTTATAAATATCAATTAAAGGTAAGAATAATTATAAAATATTAAAATCTAATTAAGAATAAATATTAGTTAATTTTTAAAAAAAAATATTATTGTAGAATCATAATGATAGTGGTTATAAGAGTGGAAGAATGTATTCCCATAAAATATTTTACAAAATAAAATTTTCAAATTTCTATAAAACAATTACTCATTTGTAAATTGATATAATATTAATTTCATAATTTTTTATCTATTTTATAAATATAACTAAATGATCAAAAATATTTATTTAATAATATATAAGAATATACATAAAAATATCTGATGAATATTTTTATGGGGGATGAATATTTATGAATGAGAATAATAGGTGGGGATATTTAAATATAAAATCATCACATTGAGTAAATTATTTAACATGGTAAATGTAATTAAGAGTCAAATTGTAAAATTAGATAAATAAATAATTGAGAATAAAATTGAAGGAGGTTTTAGTGAAAAAGTTCACATAATGTTTCCCCAGATGAAAATTAATTACTAACAACCATTATTTGAATATTATATTGTAATTATGTAGTTATAAATTTAGTAACCTTTTAATCGAAAAATCTTTAATAGAGAACTTATGGTGGATTTTTAAATCCATTTTATTCCATAAAAGTAATGAATAAAATATACATATGGTTTATATACCCTAAGATTGTAAAAGAACTAGTGAATATGGAATTCATCTCAAATAATGAAAAATTGGGATGAGAAAGGCTTACTAATACTCCCATCATCTATAAATGATCATTAATATCATTTATAATGAACAAATTATTAGTAACCTATATTATATGTTTATTCATACAAATTATTTTTTATATTAATTTTTAAAAATAACTAATTGAACATAATTTAGTTATTAAGATTTTATATTCATTTTCAAATGATAGTAATTTGATTCATATGAGATTTATAATGGTTGGGTTGAGCCTCATTCATTTTATAATAGTTGATCATTAATATATTATTCAATATAAATAATAAAAGTTCCATAATTATTTATACATATAAAATTTCATCATATGTGTTTTTTAGATTTAATTCATACAGATAAAATTAATACAAATCTTATTTCAATAATTTTTAATTAACACAATGTAACTTTCTGTCCTTAGTTACCTAGAGTCGGTGCATTATTTTAATTCATTGGCATATTACAAGGAATCATGTCTCGAAGGATAGATCGGTTTAGCAGTCATGGAAAATAGATTACATACATGAACGTTAAATTACATTATAAAATGAAAAAAAAAACAACATTGTCTCCATTGACCACATTCATATCCTTAGCCTATCCCTGCAGGTCATCCATAAAATACTTCTTCACATCTTGGAAAAAATAAAACCTATAAAGGGGTGAGCTCAGATTCCTAGTAAGGATAACAATATAGTGGAAACTATCATAAATAAGCATAAACATTTAAGGTATGTATAAGACAAAAACAAAATCCTTTTAATCTTAAACTTCATCATAATATGGAAAAGATAAAATAAAATAATTCCATTTAATTATTCACAAGGATATTCTACTAGTAGAATAATCACACGCAATATCAATAGCCACATTCATAATGATGGAATGCATTATGCCAAACTTTATAACCACATAGTCAAGGCCTTGTGCCAAGACAAAAAATATGATTTTGTCATGGCCCTTTTCCAATACACTAGTTTGTCTCATTAGACCTACTGATGCATCGAGAATCTATAGTGGGCTCCACCCGTCACTTACTAAGTCTAATGCATTCCTCATATTAAAAGGTTTAAAAGTAACATAAACATTCGTATTAAAACTAGCGTACGAAATGTCAATACATTATCCATAAACAATAAATTTTATAAAAATAACACATCCACAGTCATAAATATCACAAAACCTTTAATACAATATTGGAGATTTTTTTCATAATAAATCAACTTTAAACAATCTTAAAATCCATCAAATGGATGTTGACAAAGATGAAATCAATACTTTTTTTAGAGAAATATCTCTGTTTATTTTGAAATCATTTAAAAGTTATATAATTATAAAAGAAAAAATTTATTTTTAAAATATTCTTATAATATTGTAAGGGAATATTTGATGATGTTGTAATGGCGTAAAATAGCCTCCCCCACTGTATAAGTTAGAAAATACATTTTAACCTTAATTTTGTCGAAAAGGTCATAATATACCTTGTTTGAAAAAAGACGAAAATATTCCTTTCAAAACATATATGGTCAAATAAGGGTATAAATTACTTTAACCCATAGAATAGTATATAGTAAAAATTTATTTAATTAAATTTTTAAGAACACACTGATGTGCATGATAAAGAGGTCCCAATAGATAATTATGTAAAAACAACGTCGGATAATAAAGAGATTGTGAAATTAACCCTTATCTTGCAATTTCCATTGGTCAAGGGTACATTTAGCCTCCTGTATAATGACCAAAGTATGTTATTAAATTATACCATAACCATATTAATATTTATTATATCATAAATTATTCATTTATGACTTTATACTACCAATTTAATAATGATTTCCATGTTAAATTAACATTTTGGTTAATAATCGCTTTCTTTGTCGTATATGTTTTAACTTGTTATTTTTGATCATATCATTTAGATCATAATTTAAATACTTCCAGAATATAAACATTTATTTATATATCATATATTTTTATAACATAAATATTTATAATAGATAGATATATGAAATAGAAGGCACCGTTTATGGAGACGATAGGCCGTACGTACGCATAAACGTTGTTTCCATTTTCATATCGTATTGAACGAAAGTAAGTGAATAAGATTTTTGTAAGTACATACATATATATATATATCTATTTTAATTATTATGTCATATATTATATACTTATCAATAATATATATATATTTATAATCATCGTTTAATGGTGAACGTGGAAATGAATCTCATCGCGTCGTGGAGACGGTAATCTATATGTGCGCACGAGTGACAATATCATTATATTGATGGTGAAATAGTATGTAATTGTATGGTATATCATATATAATGAATCATTAAAATATTATATTTGTTATTTACATCATTTATACTCATTATTATACCCATCTAAATAATGAGGTGTTTGAATAAATAGCTACACCACGACGTGGAGACAGTAAGTTGTACGTACACAAGTATAGTGACTTTTTCATTTATATGATGGATAGAATAATGAATATGGTTGTACCATTTTCATAATAACATCACTTTATATATAAGATACAGGAGTTATTATTTTATAATGAAAACAACAATGAAAGAGGAAGTGGAAGAAGAAAAGAACTTGAAAGAGGTGATGAAATATTTACCTCTACTTTGGGTTCTTCCTTTAGATTTTATTAGAATGGCTCCTTAGGTTGGATTTTGACCAAAGGAACTCCTATAGGATGAAGGTATGGAATTTTGGAGGAAATTTGGGCAGGGTTTGGCTGAGCCAAATGGCTATGGAGGTGTCATTTAGAGAGAATGGGAAGTACCCTTTTATAAGAGAGGTGAGGGTCATTTTAGGAAAAGCCTGAAATAATATTTTATAAGAAAATAATTTTTGGTTTATAATGACTTAGAAATGATTAATTACTTGTATAAGGTGGATATGGGTCTCCAAACACTCAACCAATTGGTTTTAGATATGTTTAGGTCAACATATTAACCATATCTTTTAGATTTAACTCTTAGTTAAATATTTTAACTTCTACCGTGTCTTCTTGTATTCTTACAATATATGGTTAATAAACACACTCTAAACATCTAAGAGAACCTAAAGTGGTTCATTAATGTCATATATAATATTATATAATCCCTTTAGCCAAACCTTATATTTATAAAGATATCATATCAACCAATAATATAGTATTTGTTTTAAAACTATTTTAAGTCAATTTTGACATTATTTTCTATTTGGTTTTTTTAAATCCTCATAACTTTATTACCTCGAAAAAGATACATTTTATCAACACTAACGTGTCATATTCACCTAGAAAATTCGTGTATGTCATAAAAAGTTTGAAATTATATTAGTTTTAATATTTATAATACAATTTTTTTATCCATTCATTAATAACGTAATTATTGCATCATCATTGTGTCATAAATAAATTAATTTATTAAATGTCTAGAAATTATAAATAAAAAAAATTATGTATAAAATATTTTTATATTTTTAATTCATATTTATATTCGAATTTATATTGTGTGCGACCGTATATTAAAAATGGTTTGGTTATTAATCATTGAAATTAATAATTTTTACTCTTCTTTAAATAAAATAATAATAAATGTCCTAATCTAATCCAAGTGGATATAAAAGATAATATTTTATTCCTAAGGTTGTTTTTAGTCAAAATACACCTATCCAATAAAATTATGACATGTGTTTGGGTAATTATAATATCATTTTTACCTTTAATTAACCAATTTAATTTTAACCGTAGTAAATAAAAGTCAAAAGTTTCTTTTCACCAAAAATTATTATCATCCTATTGAACCAAATTTCACTTAATAATATCAACCTTGTCTCCTGGATTTTTTATATTTAACTCACATAAGTGGTAAAATTATGTTTTTTTCAAATTTGCAAATGCTCCTAGACGGTGGGTCAAAGAGGTTAAAAAGTTCAATAAAATTTTATACGTCTAATTTTATTATAAAATGACACGAATTAATTGCATTGAACTTATATAGGTTTATATATCTATTTTGGATTCATATAAATTTAAATAAAATATATAATTATTTAAATAATATTTCAGTTTCAAATAATAACGCAGTGTTTTTCACTATTCATCAAAAATTGAATGTTTTCAGAAAAATTCTAAAAAATCACCCAAATATAATTTTGATATTCTAAATTTAAAAATAAATTCTATTTTACTAAATTAAAAATTTTGAATTCCCTATTATTAATTTAATATTAATTCATGTTGTCAAAACCAAAAAACGGTGTTTTAAAAAGTAAAAACTATCAAAAGATTGACTTGTTTTTATGTCGAATTTTAATGATAAATTACATATAATGACTGACATTATTTTAAACGATAAAAAATATAATATAATTATACTTACAAACCTTTCAAATTCACAATTTAATACTATAAATTATTTTGATTAAAAAAGTTGATTTCAATTAAAACATCGTATTTTTTACTATTTATCAAAATATGGAAGTTATCAAAAAGGTACCAAAAATATATCCAAACTAAATTTTTGTGTACCGATTCTAAAAAAGAAACTAATTTCATTAAATTTAATATTTAAAAGTGTCAAATATTTGTTTTAAAAAGGGTTCTCCATTAAAAGGCGGTAAAATTGCATTTTCTGAAAAATACTTCTTTTGTCTGAAAAAAATGAATTTGTTCTTATATTATGTCTAATAAACACATAATATGGAAGTTAAAATTATATATTGTATATAAGATTCAAAATACAGTTAATACTATTCAAAACCGCTTTTTTAACAGCTAGTTTAGTAAGTTTTGGTGTGCTTGAACTCGTTGTTGCGTGTAGAACAACCTATTTAATTACATTAATAGGATAACGTACTATGAAATCGTGGGGTGTTACATTATCCACTCCTTAAATAAATTACATCCTCTCAATTTGAAATTGTTCTTTTAAAATAAAAGGTCAAAAATAGAAAAATACCTTTGTGGAAAACCCACATCAGAAATTGGTTAAATAAAATTTAGTCATAATACGAGGGAAAGGGAATGAAAAAGATACCACCAAATTACGATCTCAATTAAGAGAACATTGGTGGAAATTAGAGAAACATAATTGGAGTAAAAACATAAATTTTTATAGGGAGCTATTAGGGTCATCAATCACAAACAATTGTGAAATTAAGGGCCTCAAAGCCATCAATCTATGATGATTTAAAATATTTTTACTTCAACAAAACATAAGGTATTAGGATAACACATTTTTGGTTTTAATATCCCTTCCATAATGTTTATGAATTAATTTATTCCTAGAATAAGAATAAAAATATTTCCTTGAATAATATAGTTTCATCCTTCAACTAATTCCTACCACAAACTCATCTTTCACTCCAAAAGATAATAGAATTCAAGAATATTATATTTATCCTAATCGTATAGGGTTCAAAAAAATAATGAATTTATAATTAATTTTTCAGAATATTTTAAAAAACTACGTTATATAAACTAGGACATCGCATATGCCAGTAGAAGGTGATCTACCCTTGTCGCCCTTCAGTTGCGGGTTCAAGTCTCACGGCCTTACCGAACGTGACAGGTTGTCACCCAACCTCCGGTTTTTCCTTTTTATAACAATAAAATGATAATCTTATTAAATTATTTAACCTTAATAATAGTATCTAATGTCAAACATAACCTATTAAAACCTTTAGACTAATCCAAAATACTTCTGTCCAAACTCACCGTCCAAAATTTATAAGGAAGGTAAACAAAATGAAGATCTCTTTTTTCACGTAATAATATACGAATACCATCATCATATATTCTTTTAAAACATGGAAACACCCTGAATTTCCATTAAACTTTATTGATTACATTTATGCTCCCTTATTCCTTATTGAATATTGGATATACTCCTTCTGTCCAAAAATGTTGTAAACTCCAAAAATTATGTAATGTACAAAATATTAATCAGTTTCATGGTATTCAAGAATGTCCAATATAATTTATCTAAATAATCCATCTCTTATTCCAAAATAACTCCCTTAGTATCAGAACCATATTATGGTTTACCTTTCCTTTAATCATGTATTTTACAAAAAATATTAACCTGAAACGGTGTCACTTTACATGGTACTATACAATCTCAAATCCTTAAGGAAATAGTACTACAATACAATCCTTATATACTCTGAGATTCTTATAGCATGTATGTCATTAATAAAATAATCAAATAACACAATACTTTAAAAACAACATAAGAAACCTAATCATTCATCTTCGTCTTCGGTAGTCTCATAACTTGATTATTATCCAATATCAAAATTTGGGGTATACTCTACTGATTTGGACATTGCTTCGCGTAGTGTCCCAAATCTTTGTAGATGAAGCATTATACATTTGAAAACTTTTTCATACCCTTGTAATCATGAACTTGGTGTCCTTTTTCTCCACACATATAACAAACTCCCATTCCCTTCAAGAATTTACCAAGGTGATGCTTTCCAAAATTATCCCATAAGGGAATTTTTTTTTGTTCTTCCCTTTATCCATCTTTCTCTCTTCCATAATTTTCTTCTCTTTATTCCCTTCAAATCCATATGACTCAGAAAATTCTTTACAAATATTATTAACAAATGATATTATTTCTTCATATGATGATAATATATGGGAGAACATTTCCTTATTAAATGATGGCTTAATACCATGAATGATATGATCCTTATTAATCTTTCGATCATGCGTATTACTGGAATTCTCATTACTTATACTAGGGGCCATTAATAAACAATGGCATACACTAGGTTAGTTTATGAATCACAATCATTAATTCCAAACTTTTAAAATACCAAATGTAAATTGAAAATATTATGCACATTATCTATAATCATAAAATGTTTTTTTTGAGAAATTACTTACTCCTAAATCCTTCATAATTTCATGTAAATAAAATGTAAATTATCCTAATAATATACCATGGGTGTGTTGCAACCAAGAGTGCAGCAAGCCTCATTGTCGTGTACTAGGATACCCCGGGTCAAACCCGAAACTCCTTGTCGATATCTTCACTCCTAGGTATATTTGTGCTAGAGCTGCCTCTACCTGCTTGTATCTAGACAAGAATGTATTTCTTGTAAAATAAAAAATTCTCTATATTACCAAAATTCTAGGATGTTATTCTATACTAATCCTCAATGATTATTTTAGTGTAATGTGCTCTAATCAGAGTTTATCTAAATCCAATTTCCAAATATTTTGTTAAAATTTCTCGGATACCAACTCTGAAACCCCAACCCCAATTACTGAGAGTTGGTGCATTATTACATAACATTGGAACGATTACAAGGAATCGTGTTTCGAAGGACATATCAGTTTATCCATCTTAGAAAATAGATTACATACATGAACGTTACATTACATTATAAAATGAAAAACAACAAAAAAAAAATTCTCCATTGACGACATTCATATCCTTATCCTATCCCAGTAGGCCAACCCAAATAAACTTCTTCACATCCTGTAAAAAAAATAAAACATAGAAAGGGGTGAGCTCATATGCTCAGTAAGGATGGAAATATAGCAGAAGCGTTCATAAATAAGAATAAACATTTAAGGCAATTTATAAGACTAGAACAAAAGCATTTTAAACATAAACATCATCATAATATGGAAAATATAAAATAAAATAATGCAATTTACTTATTCACATGAATATCCTACTAGTATAAAAATCCCATGAAAAATCAATAGCCACATTCATAAAGATGGAATGCATAATGCCAGACTTCATAACCATATAGTCAAGGCCTTTTTCCAAGACTAAAAATAAGATTTTGTCAAGGCCTTGTTCCAAGACACTACTTTGACTCATGAGACCTACCGATGCATCGAGGAGCTATAGCGGGCTCCACCCGTCACTTACTAGGTCCAATGCATTCCTAATATGAAAAGGTTTAAACAAAGCATAAACATTCATATTAAAAATAGCATACAAAATGTCAATACATTATCCATAAACCAGGAATGGTGTAAAAATAACACATCAATAGTAAAAAATATCACAAAACCTTCAATAAAATATGGAATATTTTTATCATAATAAATAAACATAAAAAAAGATTAAAATCCATCAAAAGGATGTTGACATAGATGAAATCAAAACATTTTTTTAGAGAAATATCTCTTTCAATTTTGAAATCATTTAAAATTAATATAATTATGAAAGAAAACATTTATTTTGAAAATATTCTTATAAGATTGTAAAGGATTCCTCAACAATGTTATAATGGTGGAAAATAGTCGCACCCGCCGTATAAGTTAAAAAATACAATCTTACCTTAATTTTGTCGAAAAGGTCATAAAGTACCTTGTTTGGGAAATTACAGAATGATTCTTTTCAAAACATATATGGTCAAATAAGGGTATAAATTACTTTAACCAATAGTATAGTAAATCATAATAAAATTGAATCACACTTTTATGAAAACACATATGTGGATGATAAAGAGATCCCAGTAGATACTTACTTTAAAACAATCTCGGATAATAAAGAGATTGGGAAATTAACCCTTACCTAGCACTTTTCTTTGGTAGAGGGTACGTTTGACCTCCTGTATAAGTACCAAAGTATGTTATTAAATTATACCAGAACCATATTCATATTTATTATATCATACATGAATAATTTATGACTTTATACTACCAATTAAATAATTATTTCCATGTTAAAATAAAATTTTGGGTAATAATCGCTTTCTTTATCATACAAGTTTTAACTTGTTATTATTGATCATATCATTTAGATCAAGATTTTAATACCTCAAGAATATAAACCTTGATTTATATATCATATATATTTAGAATATAAATATTTATATCAGAGAGATATATGAAATGAAAGGAACTGTTTATGGACACGGTAGGTTGTACGTATGCATAAACGTTGTTTCTGTTTTCATATTGTATTGAACAGAAGTAAGTGAATACGATATATCTAAGTACATATATATATATATATATCCAGTATAATTATTATGTCATATATTACATAATTATTAATAATATATATATATTTATTATCATCGTTGGATGGTGAACGTGGGAATGAATCTCATTGCGTCTTGGAGACGGTAATCCGTATGTACACATGAGAGAAAATATCATTATATTGATGGTGAAATCATATGTAATTGGATGGTATATCATATATAAAGAATCATTAACATGTTATATTTATTATTTACATCAGTTATACTCATTATTATACCCATAAAAATAATGAAGTGTTTGAATAACAAACTACACCATGACGTGGAGACGGTAAGCCATATGTATGCACCTATGGTGACTTCTTCATTATTATGATGGATAGAATAATGAATATGGATGTACCATTTTCATAATAAAATCATAGAATATATAATATAATGGAATTATTATTTTATAATGGAAACAACAATGAAAGAAGAAGTGGAAGAAGAAAATAATTGAAAGAGGTGATAAAATATTTACCTCAACTTCGGGTTCTCCTTTTGATTTGATCAAAAAGGCATATTAGGTTGGCTTTCAGACCAAAGTAAGGCCTCTAGGATGAAGGGAGAAAAGTTGGGAGGATATTTGGGCTGGGTTTGGCAGATCAAAATGGCTTCGTAGGTGTGATTTTTAGAGAAGGGAAAGTACCTTTTTATAAGAGATGTGGGGGTAATTTTATGAAAAGCTTGAAATATTATTTATAATAAAATTAGTTCCGGTTTTAATGGATCCAAAATGATTTATTTCTTGGATAAGGTGGGTATGGGAAGAAAACAACTCAACCAATAGGTATTAGACATTTTTATGTCACCATATTAATCATATCTTTTAGATTTAACTCTTAGTTAAATATTTTAACCTTTTCCATGTCTTCTTGTATTCATACACTATATGGTTAATAAACATATTCTCAAAATCCATGAGAACCTCAAGTGGTTCATTAATGACATATATAATATTATTTAAGCCCTTTGTTATTAACTTATATTTTTAGGAATATTATATCAACCAATAGTATAGCATTTGTTTTAAAATTTAATTTCTTGTCAATTTTAAAATTATTGGGAATTTCGTTTTTTTGAAAGTCATCACAACTTTATTACTTCCAACCAGATACATTGAATAAACCCTAAAATTTCATATTCTACTATAAAATTAGTCGATGACATAAAAACATTGAAATTATATTTATTTTAATATTTATAATTCCATTTATTTGATTCATTCATTAATAAGGTAATTACTGCATCATCATTGGGTCATAAATAATTTAAATTATTTAATGTATAAAAATTATAAATAAAATACAATTATGTATGAATTATTTTTTTATTTCTAATGAATATTTATATTAAAATTTATATTGTGTATATCCCTATATTAAAAATGGTTTAGTTATTAAACTTTGATTTTAATACTTTTAACTCGTCTTTAAATAAAATAATAATAAATGTCCTAATCTAATCCAAGTGGACCTAAAGGATCATATTTTATTCCTAAGGTTGTTTTCGGTCGAAATAAACGTATACAATAGAATTAGTACATGTGTTAAGGTAATTAAAATATCATTTTTACCTTTAATTACCCTATTACTTTTAATCGTGGTAAATAAAAGTCAAAAGTTATTATTCACCAATAATTATTTTCATCTTATTGAACCACATTTTACTTACTGATATCAGCCGTGTCTCTCAGATTTTTGAAATTTAATGCATATAAGTAGTAAAATTATGTCTTATGCATATTTGTAAATGCTCCTCGAAGGTGGGTAAAAGAGGTTAAAATGTTAAATAAAATTTTATACATCTATTTTTATTATAAAATTTCTCCAATTAATTACATTGAACTTATATAAGTATTATATATCTATTTTGACTTAAAATAAATTTAAATAAAATAAATAATTATTTAAATAAAAAGTCGTTTTAAATTATAACGCAGTGTTTTTCACTATTAATTAAAAATTGAACGTTTTCAGAGAAATACCAAAAAACCACACAAAGCTAATTTTTATATTCTGAATTCAAAATTGAATCATATTTTAATAAATTCAAATCATATAAGTTTCATTTATTAATTTAAAATTAATTATAATTGTCAAAACCAAAAAATGGGTTTTTAAAAAGTAAAAACTATCAAAAGATTGACATGTTTTTATGTCAAATTTAAATGTGAAATTACTTATAATAACCTAAATTGTATTAAAAGATAATAATATAATCTAATTATACTTCAAGACCTTTCTAATTCATAATTTATCACTACAAATTATTTCGATTAAAAAAGTTATTTTCAATTAAAACATAGTATTTTTCACTATATGTCAAAATATGAAGTATAGTACATATGGTCATAAATACTTGTCGTGTATAATACTTATGGTAATACCATAATACATTTTCTAAGTGTGTGGTCTTGTCGTGTATAAATTTATATCTATGATCCAGGGTCTTCACTAGATGATCGTCATAAGAGAGATCATTTTCAAAATTTACCACCACAGAATTCATTACATGTAATGAATTTGGTATTTACTCCCTCAAGAGACATACATAGAATATATCATGTCCTTGAGACATGGTTGGTGGAAGTGCTATTCTATAGTCCAAAATCCCAATATGATAAAGAATATTAAAGGTGCATATGTACCTGGGGATTATTTTTCATTTATTCCCAAATCTCATGACCTTATAACATGGAGATAAATAGAGGAATACCATGTATCCATCCTTAAAATAAAGACATCTCCAACAATTATCTTCATATCTCTTATATTTTCTTTGGGATGTATTGATGTGTTGTTGAATGGGTTTTTACCTTTTCTAAAATTTATCCACCCATTTAATGTTTTCTAGATTATATTCACCGAATTCAACCCACCATGATGGTGTTATGAATATTTTCCCTTAAATGGATTCATATAGAGACCCTTGGATGATTGAGTAGAAACATTTTTTGTAAGAGTCCACAACCAGAGGTAGATGTTGGTACTACACTCCTTTGAAGTCCATATAACATTCTCCCAACATTTCTTCTTGTTTCTGAATATTCCATTAAGAATGGCCATCTTTTTTAGTATGATATCTGAACTGAAGTTCATCTTAATGTTTAGAGAATGTTAAATACTTTTTCAAAACATGTGGGTGAATCTCAGATATAGGAAAAATATAATTGAAAATGATACTCCATGTAGTTCTACCACATAATTGATATATATATATATATGGAAGGTTATCTAGTGATAATTATTCTCAAATTTTGATAAAGAGAGCAATCTTTGGGAGACGATACACATCAACACATATAACATTATTTCCTTTACATGTATTCATATGTACGGAGACAATGTCCATGGTTTTTTCCCCATTTATATGTAGGTATGATTAATGTTTTCATCATCCCCCCAACTATTTTCTTTTAGCATTCACATAATGACATACAAGTCACATTGATTTATATTTGATGATATTTTTTTTCATATTGGAACACCAATAGTACTCTCAGAGTCCTCGATACATCCTTATATTTCTAGAGGGAATATAAATGGTTGAGATATGTGTGTCAAATCGAATATTTATCTTAATATATGGATTGGATGGTACACTCATTCATGGCCTAAATATTACAAATAAATCTTCATAAATTTTGAACTTGGATAATTTCCCCTTCCTCAGGGCTTCCACCTTATTCTAAATTTTCCCAGCATTTCATTGAGTATCATTTATTTTCTCCATGAGAAATAGTGATAAAATTTGTATACAAATATTGATGATGTCCCATCCTTAATGATTCCCATGTTAAAACTTTGCAAATATATGAAGATTTTAACCTTCTCAATTATCTCCATTGATAATGTTTCATGATAATTTATACTTAGAGATTCATCCACATTATTTTCCTTAATACGATGGTAGTGGATTGAGAAGTCATAATACTTGTCGATCTCTAACAATAATTATTGGAGCATATTAAACTCAATCATTGTGAATATATAATTGATAATCTAATTATCAGTATATATTTTACACTTAACCCTATAAAGATAATTCTGCCATATTTTCCACGTGTTGATCAAAGAATCTGACACCAGAACATTTGTGTGATATTTTTGGTCATGAATATTTAACTTCCTTAAGGCGTTGACAGAAACATTGTCATTTACAATTAGTACAAAACATATTCCATTGTTTGAATCAATGTTTTACATCACAATGGTTTCCCTACATGTTAGTATTGGGATAACTGCTGTATTGAAAAGCATCTTTTCAAACATTTTGAATTAGTATTAACATTTATTTATTCATAAAAACATGAATCTCTTCTATGTAATATAGGTTATTGTGTTTTAAAATCCTGATAAGTTCTTTAAAAATTATTGGTAATACACAACTAGACCATGAAAACTACATATCTAGATTGTAGGTGTTGGATTGGGTCTATTTTCAATTTCCTTTTCCTTTATGGGGTATAAAGTTATTTATTTACTGGTGGTGGCATGAAAAAATAATGATGCTTACTCCATCCATAAATCATATTAACTAAAAAATTCATAATGTTTCTCCATTTATAGTGTCTTAAAAAAATATTATTAAAGTGCTCCTCATGTTTCTACAAACTCTTAGAGTATATCAAGAATATCATCAATAAAGACTACCAGAAATATGTGAATGTTATCCCAAAATTATATAATCATTATTTAAATGAATATTTCTAGAAAATTAGGGAGTCTAATGGTATTTACTATGAACTGATAGGGTTTATACCCTATTTAAAAGGCAAACCTGCTAAAATCTTGCTTCTTCACTTTTACATGATGATATCCAGACTGAAGGTCCGCCTTTGGGATATACATGGTAGCACATAGTTGATCGAACAAGTCATCTATCTATGGAATGGGATACTTTTTCTTTACCATGATTTTTTTGAGCTCATTATAATAAATACATAGCCACATTGATCTATCATTCTTCTTGACAAAGAGGAAAGGCGTAACCCATTATAAAGCACTCAGGTATATAAAAACCTTATTTAGATTCGCCTGAAACTGCATCTTCAGTTCTTCAAACAAAATCCTGGCAATTCTATAACATGTTATTTATATAGGTAGAGATCGTGGAATATGTTTAATTGGAAACTCAAAAATCACAACCAGGAGGAAGACCAAAGAATTCTATAGGGAATACATCTATATAGTCCCTCACAATAGGCATGTCTTAGGTTATAATTCTATCCTCTATATCAATAAATTTTGTTAGATACATATTCTAATAAGACATTATAATCAAAAAATGGGTGATGATACTAAATCAGATTCATTTTCCTCTCTACACTTGTATAAAATTGGTGGATTCCTCGAGATGTAGAGACTGGTATCTATTTTCTGTGAAACTATACAAGACCACACAATCATATGTATTACCATATGTAGCAAAAATTTATCCAAACTAAATTTTTATATCCCAATTCTATAGAAGAATCTAATTTCATTAAATTTAATATATAAAAGTTTCAAATATTGTTTTTAAAAATGGTTGTCCATTAAAAGGCGGTAAAATAGCATTTTTTCAAAAATACTTCATTTATCTGAAAAAATGGATTTGTTCTTATATTATGTATAAGAAACACATAATATGGATTTTAAAATTATACAGAGTATATGAGATTCAAAATACCATTACTACTATTCATAACCTCTTTTTGAACGACTAGTTTGGTAAGTTGTGGTGTGCTCGAACTCCGTGTTGCGTGTAGCTCAAGCTATTGAATTACTTTAATGAGATATCGTACTATGAAATCTTGGGGTGTTACACACAATGTGGAATGTTAATAATATTTTAAATATTAATATAATGTCTATTTTTTCATCCAATGTTATTAATACTTCCACAAATATGTTTTTTATTAATTAAAATCATATGAAAATCCATCCATGTAGGTGATGAAAAATGTAACACATTGTTTATAGTGATTGAAATCCACGAATAGAACAAGTGATGTCTTCAATTCCCTATTGATGGGATGGGGTACATAATTGTTGTTACATAAATAATAATAAAAAGTATAACAATTATTATTATATATTTTTAAATATTTATAATTGTTTTCTAGGAGGGTGGAATATAATTATTGAAATGAAAATATTAAAGAGAGGATAGTGCTCATATTGAGTACTTGAATCATCCTTAATATAAGACAATGAAATTGAGGAATTGGTGATAGGTTTTTTAGATAGTGGCTACCAAATTTGGAAAGAGGGATCTAAAAAATAAAATTGGAAAATATTAAAGGTAAAATGTAAGGGTATGAATGGTACGATGTGTGTGGATATGATCTCATTTTATAGGTAAAAAAGAGGTTCATTTTCTTTGAAACTAAGGTCAGGTAAAGGGTTAAAAGGAAATTACACTGGGGTTAGGTGAGTTAAGTGATGAAATATTATTGATACATGTTAGTAAAACTTTATAATATGAAAAATGTCATCAATAATGTAACATCTATTATTTTTTGAGGAATTAATTTGTTAATTTTTTATCTTTTGTTTATCCCTAGTTTTCAAATGGGTTTTTGGTTAACGATATAGATTTTGGGCTTCAGAGTATGTGGACAATGGTTCATGAATGATTTGGTAAAACTATTCACCCTTATCTAGGTAAGTATGTGGCTCAATTCCTCTAATAAATAGTTTTCAACACTATTAGTACATGGTTTTGGAAACCATGCAGTCTAACCATGTGTCACGCTCTACATGGTAATTTAGGGATATACAGTTTCCACATGATTTTTAATTTTTTTTTGGAAAACTATTTGACATGTCAATGCCATTAAAAATTTGAAATTACTCTCATACCTTATCAGGATTTTATTCCAAAAACAAATAATCTCTCCCTCTCCTCACCCGTACGGCCAAAAGGGTCTACTTTATTCTCCTCCCTACATATCCTCCTATAAAATGGTGTGAAACTTAAGTTTCATCAAGGTTGTGGGGTGATTTATCATGATAATATTCCCCTATGTTTTATCTTTTACTTCTTAAATTTTATTTTGAGTTCTTCTAATTAATTGGTATTTTGATCTAGATTTCATATTTCATATGGCTTATGTTTGGTTATTTTTCTTCTTAGTTCATATCATGGTTGTTTTTCTATATTTGAACCATTGTGTAATTGTTTCATGTTGGTGTTGGTGAATCACGTATTATTTAAGTTATATTTTCAATTTTAATATCACTTTTAATTTACTAATTGTTTGTTTAATGATTTTATCACCTTCCATGGATGATATTCAGTGATGTGTGATGTTTTAGAATATTTCATTGATGTAATTTGAGGTAATTGTTTTTTCATTTTGATGTATACAGTATATATTTTCTATGCTATGCACACCAAGTGTCTGAGAAAATGATCTATTAGATTTTTTAAGTGAATTATGATTTTTGAAATGTCATTTTTTCTTCATAAAATAATTTGGCCTCTAAAATTATGCTTTAGGTTTCATAATCCTATTTCATCAAAATTGTTTTGGATTTGAATGCAGTGTATATTTTATGGATTGGTAAATGGTTTTCCATGTGATGTTTAAGTGTGGATAGTTAGAAATTCGTAAGAATGTATCTTTGGTTGGAAAATTTGGTTTTATTGTTTATATATAATTTTCCAAAAAAAAATTGTGAAATTCAAAATTGTGTGTTTCGGCCTTTTTTAAATGCAGTTTTTAGTTATTTAAAAAATTTGGATTTTATAATGTTTTCTTGAGGACCATTTGGTGAATTTAGGAAAATGGTTTTCTTGAAAATCTACTTGGATAATACTCTTTTAGCGGTTATGTTGATGTTTCTAGAGGACCTTGCTAAGATTTTACCTTTTGACTAAATGGGTAAAAGTAAGGATATTTTTTATATGGGTGGATGGGGGTGTTTTTTTTGTGAGTTACCTCTGAATTATGTATGTTCATGTGAATGGATACTCAGTTTTCATTTTTAAGATCACCCCATATGTAACACCCCCAAATGATAAAGGGTTAAATGACTAAATGATACAACTCATGTCAACAAGGTGCACCTTCCTTTTCAGGAGCCTGTCTGATTAGAACTTCACAATTAAGCAGGTTTGGCCTGGAGTAGTGATCAGGATGGGTGACCTTCTGGGATGTTTCTCATTTTGTGTGTGGGTGAGGACAAAACACACTAGAGAGGACATGTGCTGGCCTGTGGGGACTATCATTAGTCAGATGGCCCATTTAGTCATGTGGGTGGACCCTTGGGTGGGCCCCACGTGTCTACGGGGCAATTGGTGGTACCTAGTAGGCCAGGACCCGACGACCATGTTAAGGAAGGGTGTCTGTGCTCTCAACGGGACCCGGTTGTCACATTTGGTATCAGAGGTGGTACCCGGCCTTAAGTGCGGTGCACTGTCTGGTTTGACATGTAGGTCCCACAACAGGGACATTGTGCTCTAAAGGGGGTGATTGTAACACCCCCAAATGATAAAGGGTTAAATTACTAAATGATATGACTCATGTCAACAAGGTGCACCATTCTTTTTGGGAGCCTGTCTGATTAGAACTCCACTGTTAATCAAGCTTGGCCTCGAGTAGTGATCAGGATGGGTGACCTTCTGGAAATTTTCCTAGGGTGTGTGTGAGTGAGGAAAAAACACACTGGAAAGGACATGTGTTGGCCTGTGGGAGCTATCATTAGTCAGATGACCCATTCAGGCATGTGTGTGGACCCGAGGGTGGGCCCCACATGTCTGCGGGACAACTGGTGGTACCTGGTAGGCCAGGACCCGACGGCCATGTTAAGGCGGGGTGTCTGTGCAGTCACTGGGACCCGGTTGTCACACCATATTTAGTATATACCAAGGAACTTATCATAGCTAGAATATATTTTAGTGAGCTGTTTATGCACTATTATATGATTTTTCTTGGGCTCAAGAACCATAATAGAGGAATTTTTTGTTTTTTTTTTGTTTTTTTTATTCTATTGTATAGTTCCCCTCAGAAAACCATATTATGGTTTGATCAAGCGTTTAGGAACGTTTATTCCATTGGTTGAGTAATTCCTTCAAGATGATTAATATTTATGTATATTCTAGATTATTCCATTGAGATCATAGGTTCTCCCATGCACTTAGGTACGTAGTTTTATATGGTGTATTATTGATATTTTTTTTGGTTGGTAGCATGTGCATGTTATTCTTCCATTTAACATATTATATGATCATTGATATGTATGTATTGAATTGTTCCATTACAGGACAAAAGACATGTGATGGATATAAAAGGTTTCTGGAAAATGTATTGGAAATGATTTACATTTCCTCTTTATATTTTAAATAAAAAATCAATTTTTTTCTTTGTAATTGAAAATAGTTCCTTCTTGGAAAAGAATGTGGATTAAAATTGAAAATAGAAATTGGAAAATGTTTTCTTAAAAAGATAATGTTCTTGTAAAATTCATAGCTTTGAATATATTTTTTCAACCAGATGTTGATGTCTATTTTATTTCATGGAAGTGTGTTGGGGGTATATTTTTCTAATCATGCCTACATAGTTTTATTACTCACAACTATAGTTATTTATTTTTTAACTTCTAATGAATGTTAGAACTTATTTTCCCTCTATATGGGATAAGAATGGTTTTGGTTTCGAGGAGTGACCCATGGGGTCCCTTCGTGAGTTTTTGGTAGTGAGGTTCAGTTTGGGTTTTTTCAGCTTTGGTTTTTATTTTTAGTCTTGTGAATAAATGAGGATATGTTTATATATTTAATTATATGAGGATGATCTGTTTGTATACATAGTTTAGTTTATTTTATTGGAATAAATAATTTCCCATGTTTCTTTATTAACACCTGAAACTAATTTTTAGCTTTGGGGGGATTGGGAACACCTCTCAGTCATTTTGTCATTCCAACTCAGGAGACCGGTTTTAGTGTTGAATTGGGTTTATTAGTGAAAAAATGGCATCATAGGTTGGTTGGTTCATTAGAAGACCGATATTTTAGAGTTTCCTTTTATTATTTCATATTTAGATGTAGATAGAGTAGAACTATTTGAACAGGAGTTGTATGTGTGAGGAACTGTCTGAACAACACTTTTGATGTAATACCTCTAGTTTCTAAGGGATGTTGTGTTTTGTTTTCTATATATAGTTCTTTTTGGTTGATTCATGTTTGGGAGGTGAAATTTTAACATGGAAAATGATTTAGATAATATTTCATGACTAAGAGTACCATGTGGATATGGGGACATGTTTATAAATGGCTACTTGTAATAATGGTGTGGTTGGAATACAGCTGCGAACCATATGTTCAAGTCACCCATCAACTATAGTTTTCCCTTACGATTTATTTGGGGTAACTATTGATTCATTATTTTAGTTTAAAATACATGTTTTTAAATTTTGAATATTTTATTATTAGTGGTAATGGTTTGTATTTTTGAGAGATGGAAAATATATTTTTAGATTTATTTTGATTGAATATTTTGAAAATTTGATCTTCATAATAAAAACACTAGGTGTAAATGGGGATGAGTTTAGCAATATGTGATTTAAATAATCAAACCATGTGGTTTACCAATATTTTTTGTTTGTAAGTGGATGTTTATTTTATATATCGTTTACTAATTGTTTTAAATTAGAATTAAGTTTTGATTAAAGGGGTTTTAATTAAATGAATTTGATATAAAAATTTTATATCTTAATTTATGAAAGTGTTTTGAATGGTATGAATTGGTGTTTTTAACGTAATAAATGGTATTTATTGTTTAATATAATAAAATGGTTTAAATGTTAGAGATTGATAGTGAATTTTGAATGAACAACTAGTGATCTTCATAATTTTTTTGTCAAATTAGTAATGGGATTTATATTTAGAAATTAAAGTTGTAAAAATTATTTTGTAATGAACAATTTTAAAGATTTTTTGTCCTTTGTTATTGTTATGGGAAGTCAAATGAATGGATGTGTTTTTTATATATTTCATTTATGGACTGAGTTAATTGGTGCCTATTTTGGAATGATAATATGCATGTCTGGGGATCCAGGGAATACTCTTGGTGAGTCTGACACCCTCCATGATTTCTTTTTTCTTTCTCCATGTTTTGTTCAAGAGAATGAAATTTTAATTATTTTATAATTTATGGTTTTGTCACACATTTTCATGTGATTTTGTATCGTTTTTATGAGTCTGGCTGAATTTTTTATCTTAATGGGGAGTTGGTTTTTGATTATGTTCATGGATCCATTTTCTATTAGTGTGTACAACCAGCATAGATTCAATGGATATTCGAGGTGAATCCATTAGTGGTTCACCATTGGTAGACCTTCCAGTTGATCAACCCAAGGACATACTTATTGAGTTTTGAAAGATGAATCATAATCTACTTTATAATCAATCGAGTTCTATTTATGTGGAAGAGTGGATATGGATAATCAAAAAGATCTAATTTCTCCATGAGTTTTTGTGTCATTATAGTTTCTATTCGATACATTTATTAATGAAGGTCCTACCTTGATGTGGTGGAATTCAGTCTCACAATCTGATCCTTGGGAAGATATTACACAGGATTTATCCCTGTTTCTTTTTATTCCTTCTTATTCCACTTTAATTTCATTTCATATTCATCCATATATTTATGGAACTATGATTCATATGTTCCCTTTGTTTAGGTTTGGTTTTTGACTTGTTGTCGCTTATTATTTTTGTTCATGGCTCTTAAAACCTTTGTCGAATTTTTTGGGTTGTTGTTGGTGAAGTGCATATGATTTGAAGTAGGTTTTCCTTTTCAAATTCTAATAAAATTTATGAATCATTGGTTTCATTATTTTCACACCATTATAGGATGTTAATAAGTGACTTATAATTTTTAGAGTAATTCATTGATGTGAAATGACGTGATTTTTTTCCATTTTAAAGTATACATAATTCTTCTGTTAATCTATGCAGACCATGTGTTTGAAAAAATTACCATTTATATTTTTTAGTTGAGTTTTTAATTTTGAATCATGTTTTTTGGATTGGTAATGGTATTTGGTTTCTATAATTATGGGTTGATTTTCTTAAATGTGTTTTTAATCAATCGGTTTGAATTTTAAAATGGTGTTTTTCTAATTGTTGGGAAAATGGTATGTCATGAGATGATGGTGTGTGGATTGTTGTGAAATTTTATGCAACTAAATTTTGATTGAAAATGTGGTGTGAGTGATTAAATGGAATTTTTGAACAAAAATTGTAATTAAAAATTGTGGGTTTTTACCTTTTTAAAGGTGAGGTTGGTCCATTAAAAAAGTGTGGATTTATGGAGGTATGTTTGGTGATTTTGTGAAAATGGTCTTCCTAGAAACTCTCTTTGGATAATATTCATACATTGGAAATGGTTAATTTTGGGTGACTCCCACACTGAGAGAATCCATTTAGATCAAATGGATGAAAGATGAGAGATTTTTCCATGGGGTGGCTCGGGGTGAGTTGTTGTTTGATTCTCTTTTTATAATGTATGTTCATGTGAATGGATTCTTGGATGTAGTTTTTTTGGCTCACCCCCTTTTTACTATTGATATGGGAACCCATAATTACAAGAGTATTTTTGGTGAATGATTGTTGCACTATAATAGAATTTTACTATGGACAGTGGCCCATAAAAGGGTTTTTTTCTTGTTTTTATGGGATAGTTCTCCTTGGTATGACTATGTAGGGTGTGATTGAGCATGTGGTACAGTCGTTTCATTAGGTGAAGAATGCCTTTAGGATGATTCATATCTAAGCATTCTCTAGAATATTCCATTGAGATACTAGGTTCCCCCAAGTCATTTGGCACCTTTTTTATATCATATGGTTTAGATTATTTGTTGGTTGCTAACTTGTGTGTTTATTGTTCCATTTCCCTAGTTATGTGATCATTTATATTACAATAATACATTTCCTAGTTCTGGGTAAAAAGTTATATGTTGGATTTCAATGCAAACTGGAAAAAATTTTGGAAATGTTTTACACTTTCTTTTCCCATTTTAAATAAAAACAACAACCTTTATATTTTGAAATAAAAATGGTTCCTTCATATAATGGAAGGTGGGGTCATATGGGAAAAGATTAACGGGACATGTTCGATAAAATAACTATTGCATCAGTATTGTTATAACATTTAAGGTAATTATTTCTTCTTTAAAAATTAAAAATATATTTCCATGAATTAGATAAATAATTTATCTTTAAAAAATAGTCTATAAAACCATTTTTGGAATCATATTAATAATTTTTCACTTATTAAAAATAAGAGTTTAATATTTTGTCACATTCCATGATTTTAATAATTTTATTGTCATTTTCATAGAAAATATCCCATTTAATGGTCCTATGTATTACCATTAGTATTTTTGGTTGAATTAAATTCACCCAATAATATATGGTAAAGTTTTAGGGTAATTTTATGTCCATTATCACACATTTTTACCCTTAATTATCGGATTTACTATTAATAGTGGTAGAAAAAATAAACCATGTTTACTATTCATATAGAAAAAAACTAATAAAATAGTTTTATTTACTATGAATGTACCTCATGATTAAAAATATGGAATCAGTTTTTAAAAAATTAAAAACATATATGCTAAAAAAATAAATTAAAATTAAATTGAAAAAGTAAATAGAAAATAATTTTTTTTTGAAAAAGCCGATATAAAATATAGTATGTTTTTAGATAATTTTCAAGTATTAAATATATTTAATAACAGTAAATGGATTCTTTTAGTTAAATTAAAATATATTCATTTTAAAACTAATTCCAAACATCATTTTACCATTTCAACACATTAAAAATTATATTACATTTTCAATAAAATTATAATTTTTTGTTATTAAAAATGAAATTAATTTGACAAATAATACAAATTTATCATAATATAGTTTCGAAATTCCACACTATTTTTTTATATATAATATAAAAATGTTCCATATTACAATTTTAAAAAAAGTTCTCAATCTAAATGTGGCTAACCCGAATTTATAAAAATACAACTTTTTATGGGTAAAAAAGGATTTATCAAGTCTAGAAAATACATTGGATTAATTTTAACCTTAGGGTGAGTATTATATATATATATATATCATTTAAATAAACCAAAAATTGTTATTTTTTTATTATATTGATATAAAACATACATTTGTGCATTGAAATATTTTTTTATAAAAATGATTTCCTTTTATTTTAAAAAGGGATTTATGTTTTATTATAAATAATTGTTCACCAAATAGATAAATATATATACATTTTTAAACAAAATTTTCTAAATTTAATTAATCATTTTTATACCCTCAATTGTATGGTATAAGTTGTAATGGTAACATTTAAAAAAATACTAAGATATTTTTTTATCCTCTATGTTTGATACAATAGAAGCTGTTGAGGAAATTATATAATATTAAGAGAAATAAAAATAAAGGTATTTCATTATTCTACCTTTATGAAAATTTTCCCCTCAAATTTCATTTTATATTTTAATATGAGAACATTTGTGGGTGCTACCCATTCATCTCTTTCTATGATTCCTCTGTTGCCTCTCTTTATTTGTGGTTACTCCATAGTAAAATAACTATTTGAGTGGATATGTTGCATCCAACATTATGTCTAATGACTGAGATCTCCCCATGTTTCTCCTCATAATAATTTGTATTCCCAAGTCACACCTCCACTGGATTCTATACATGGGAGGGATTGAGTTTTTACATTCTCAGGAGTGATATATGGAACACATCATGAACCTAACCACACTTGGTGGAAGTCCAAGCCAATAGGAAAAACATACTATGTGATCAATGATTTAAAAGGTGTCAATGTACCTTTGTATAACCCTACTATTTTTTCCAATATGCATGACTCTCTATCATGTTGATATTCAAGTGAAAACTTCATCTCCCACACTAAAATCTAAGTCTCATTGATGGTTGTGTTGATTATTGTTTTTTTGACTTTGAGTGACTTTTGTATATTGTCTGATGGGTTTAACATTCTCTTTTATATCTTGAACAAGTTCAATTCCAATTAGGTTTCATTACCAAAAATTGTCCCACAAGTTGGAGTTCAACACCGCCTACCATATAGAGCTTCATATTGATACATTTAAATACTCATGTGGAATCTATTGTTATTTGAGAACTCAAACAATGAGATATGTTTATCCCACCATTTTTGGATTTCCATGGTTAATTCTACTATCATTTTCATGAACTTCTGAAATGTCCTTCCAGATTGGCCATCAGTTTGTAGGCGGTAGGTCATGAAGAAATTCAATTTAGTACTCAAATCATGTAGTAGACTTCTCCCAAATATAGATTTGATACTTGGTTCATTATTAGAGACAATAAAATGTTAAAACCCATGAATCCTCACTACATCTTCCACATATATCATGGAATTTTTTCAATATATAAATCTTCTTGAATGATAATGAAGTGGGATTCCTTGGTAAGTAGACCCACCATTACCAATATTCTATTATTTCAACTGTAGTTCTTTAGGAGACTAATAAAAAAGTATATCGTGACATACTACCATTTCCATGTGGGTATACAAAATTATTTCATAATCCTTTTGGACTTATGTCACTCTTATTTATCTTTGTAACATATTATACATTATGATATATAGTCCATAATCCCCTTCTTCATGTTTTCTATAACAACCCATCTATATATTTCTCACTTAAACATAATTCATTAAATAAGATATTCATTTTATTCAACATAAAATATCGGGAGGTCTAGTATCATTGGGGATTACAAACATTACATGACAACATAAAACATGAAATACACTTCTTTATTGAGAACTTCTTTAACATGACCACACACATCCCTTCATACTTAGCATTGTATCGGAAAACCTAAGAATGTGCATAAGAAAAGGGTGAGCTATAAATCCCATTAAAAGAGTAAACAAATCATAACATTAAAAATAAAGTACATGATAAGCAATAGGAGTATCAATGGATCATAAGAGAAACAGGAACATAATGTCATGATATAGAATGATTATCATAAAATGAAAATGTGGCATTAATATTTAACATGATATTAGCATCATCCTAGGCTCATTAAAGATGGTTCGTGAGTAAACCCTCATTTCACATTAATTATAATGAGTAAACCCTCATTTCACTTGATGTATCATGTTAATAATCTTTACCCAAGGCATTAGAGCGCTATGAGGGCACACCCTTCGTTATCATTTCATTTCATGCATAAGTGTACCACATGGATCATATAACATGGATTAATTAAACATCATAATTTATTCCACGATAAATTAATGTTTAATTCATGCATGAAACATCATAATCAATAAGTAATTGTGCATAAAGGTGAATTCCCTTGATAGAGAAATAGGAATTCTATTCACTACACAGTTAATTTGGCTTGGAAAATCGTGGTGCGATTTTGGCAGCATAAGAACGCGACGTAAGAATTAATAAACATGGTTGATGAGAGAGAAAAGGTTTAATCATCATATTTACATGAAAGGGACATTAAGGGGGTCATATAGATATGTGTCCCAATATATGTAATGGAAATCTGATTCATAAAACAAAAAAATTGCTTGAATGTAAATGAGAAGAGATGAATTGTTACGTTGATTAGAACTAACCTTGAGGTGGGTTGGGGAGGTGTGTCCTTGGATGGGAATGTCACGACCCGTCCTCAGAACCCATGTCGTGACTACCCCAAGCCCGTCTTCCATAGGCCAGGGGCTGGCGACTAGCACCAAGGTGTAAATCCCACAAAAAAGGGGAAGGAATTTCCTTTATAAAGTAAACAAACACCACAGAGTAAGCAAGCAGAAGTAAACACTAAGTAAAACTGGGTACAAAAAGTAGTGCGGAAAAGTAAGTGGGCCAGAATACAAACCCAAACTAAAATTAAAGTAAAACTAGAAAGAAATTACAACAACTGAAAGTAAAGCAGCAACGTCGAGTCATCCACTAGAAGTCCCACCTGAAGGGTGGGTACAGATAGCCACCTCAGCTCTTCGGGTCCAGCCGTCCGCTCTGTGTACATCCCACCCAGTGGTCCACCTCTAGGTACTGACTGCACCACTATCCTCTACCATGATTAGCACTATCCGTCATCTGCTTCCAACACAACGTAGTGCAGGCATAGCCCATGCAGGGGTGATTATGCGCTACTCAGTAGGGACCCTGAGACCCCCAAAGGTCTCCCAGAATCCACAAAGGAATGGTACAATCACAAAGTAACAACCAACACTACTTAGGTATATGCCCATACATATACCTAAGTCATCAATTCCAGTTCGGCTCCAACACCCATGCCCAAGTTCGATCACGTCCACACAAGATAGTACAACCCAATCCACGCAGGAAAGCAAGTCAATCATATCGAAGATAATGATTGAAAGTCAAGACTCAGCTCACACAGGTATACTTCTTCGGTGATAGTGATGATCAGATATAGCCACTGATTCATCTAAGTTGCGACCCACGTAGGATACTAAACTAGCCAAGCTGTCGAACCCACATAGGATTTTAGTGCATTCTTCATTGCCGTCGAACCCACGGAGGATTTCAGTACGGTCGTCATCGCTGCCGAACCCACATAGGATTTCAGTGCAGTCTTCATCGTCGTCGAACCCACATAAGATTTCAGTACGGTCTTCATTGCTGCTGAACCCACATAGGATTTCAGTGCAGTCTTCATCATCGTCGAACCCACATAGGATTTCAGTACGGTCTTCATCGCTGCCGAACCCACATAGGATTTCAGTGTAGTTTTCACAGTCGCAGTCGTAGTCGCAGTCGCAGTGGCAGCCAGCTCTAGGGTTCCCGCACACAGCATGCTCGTTTCCTGGTGGGTCCGCTCCATGAGTGAAGGAGTTGATACATCAAAGTAAACGTAGTCCGGAGTTGATGTATCTCAAAGATCCTTCTCAACAAGAGAAACTCAACGTGACAGACGGTGCGTCCATCAG
Source organism: Viscum album (assembly GCA_963277665.1). Lineage (NCBI taxonomy): Eukaryota > Viridiplantae > Streptophyta > Magnoliopsida > Santalales > Viscaceae > Viscum > Viscum album. The sequence goes on from OY728137.1 coordinate 1,740,097,136, forward strand.
ATGCCCGGTCTAAAAGTTATTGGCTTTTTCGTTCCAGGGGCCCGGTTGGTTTTTAAGTCAAAACCAACCCAACCGCACTCCAACTAAGTTCAAACCTCGAGTGTAGTAATCCAAAAGGTCGGTCTCACTAAGAGGAATCCAACAAAGTCGACGGCACGTCAATCGGACTTCTGGAGCTCAAATTCTAAGAGTTTCCGCTATGAGGGCCCGGTTGGTTTCGTGTTCGAACCAACACGGACGTACACAAAGCTCTCCGAAACCTTGAGTGTAATATTCTAAAACGACCGTCTTGATCCAAGGATTTCATCTCATCTGACGGTGCGTCGATCAGAGGTCAGTAGCCCAAGATATGAGAAAAAGAACGTACCTGCCCATTTTTTGGGGGTTTTGGGCCCAGACCGACCCTGCCCGAGACCCCCTGGGTCGGCCCGAACTGGGTCGACCCGAACCGGTTCTGGGTCCAGCCCATTAGGGCGTGCCGCAGCCAGGTGGGCGCGGCCCAGCCCGGCCTGGGGGCGGCCCGGCCCGGCCTGGGTGCGGCCCGGCCCGGCCTGGCGCGCCCTCGCGGCCTGCGTGGCGAACTCGGCCACGCCGAGCTGAGCGGAACAGGGGGCGCGCTACCCCCTTGATTGTGGAACCACGGCCCCCATGTGGGTGGGCCGCTCCTTCGGCCAGCCGGGGGTTACTACCCCCGGTATCGTGGAAGCCGGCCGGCCCGGTCCGGCCGGCCGGTGCTGCTGCCGCGAGACCACCGGGGTCCCGCCCCTGCGAGGTGTCGACGGCCGGCGGTTCCGGCCACCCGGCCTTGCACCGCCGGGGCTTCAAGCCACTACCTTGTCCGACCGGCGCGACGGCGCCGCGCCCCTCCGCCGCGGCCCCGCTCCGGCCATGGTGTCTTCGTGGTTCTCTGGCATGGCGTGACGGCGTCGCGCCCCTTCACTGTAGTCGAACTCCGGCCGAGGGTTAGTTTGGCCTCAACGGCGCGGCACGACGGCGCCACACATCTTTTCCACATTTCCCCATGTTTCTGTATAGTTTTGTTGCACCACGCCGTCTTCTTTTGAACCGCAACAAACACAAACATCAAAGGGGGAGGAGGGTCTGCCGTGTTCGTACGGTCCGACCTCCTCCTGTTATTATGATAGCAGGCATCCCAAATAGAAGTCGATGAACGAAAAAGGAAAAATTCACATGAAAAAACAATTAACACCTACCTCAAGGTGTCGTCGAAAGAAGGTTCGTCGCGGAAAATAATCATCGCAGAAGAAGGTTACATAAGCATCATCGACGTCTCAGAGAAGAGAATCGTTGGCGTCGCGGTACACGACGTCGCGTTGTCGATCTCTGAGGATTCGGTGTCCTTCATCGTCTTTCATCGGAGTTTGGCGTTCTTCGTCGGTGACAGTGCGTTCTTAGCGTTCATCAAGGAGGAAGATGAGGAGTCCAAGACTTGAGATCTCTTCTTCAAATCCTTCTCTCACAACAAAACAACATAATAAAATAAGGCTTTGCCTTATTTTATTTCTAATGCCAACTGTTTTTGAAATTTAAAATCAAATCTCGATTTAATTATCGAGTGTTGACCAATTAATGAGGCGTTTTGTAATCCAATTAAACGCGATAGTTGACTTGGCATTTAAGAGGGGGTGCGGGTGAGTTACCATATTAAAAGCACGTTGGAGGTAAAAATGAAATAAAGGGGTGGGGCTCGTGTGGGCCCCACCTCACTAATATCTTACCTAGGAGTTAGGATATCAGTGGGTCCCACTCCAACCACCATTCCTAGGTTAACACTACTTAGAATAAAAATAAAATCAGTTGCACAATATTTTATTTTATTCTTTAGTTAACCCAAATAATTAATAACCTCACCTGAGCAAATGCAACTCCAGATAAGGTGTTCAGAAGAAATTACCGGTGATGCGATTCCATCGGTGCCCTCAGAATTGGATTCTGAGCACTGATCCAAAAGTTAGGAAGACCCGCTCGTTCGTTCATTGAACGTACCCGAGCTAAACTTTGGAAAATGATTCCGGGCACACCGGGCCTCGGAATCAGATGCTGTCAGAAACTGCGTTCTTTTAAAATCCCAAAGAAAATTGATAAAATAAAATTCCCTTGAATTTTACGTGTATTTACATTACTCCCACCTCAGGGATTTACATCCTCGTAAAGATACATCATAAACTAGGGGAATAAATGTCGGTACTATGCACGCATCTGAGCCTCCCACTCCCAAGTGCTCTCCTGGGGGTTCCCGTGCTGCCATCTGATGCGCACTAGGGGTATTGACCGTCCACGTAGGACCCGCTCCTTTTGATCCTCTATCTCCACCGGGAACTTTGAAAAAGTTTCCCCATCGTCAACGTCCAGCTTCCCATGGTTGATGATATGCATCGGGTCATGCACGTATCTCCTCAGCTGAGATACGTGGAAGACGTCGTGCACCCGGTGCAACTGAGGTGGTAGAGCCAGGTGGTAAGCCACCTCGCCTACCCTGCTAAGGACCTGGAATGGTCCGATGAAGCACATAGATAGCTTGACACCTCGGCCAAATCTCCGTAATCCACGTCGAGGTGAGACCCGCAAGAAAACATGGTCGCCATCCTCGAACTCTAGTGGCCTCTGCCTCCTATCAGCATAAGACTTATGCCGACTCTGAGCTGTCCTCATCCTCTCCTGGATGACTTGGACCTTCTTTGTCGTGGCTTGGACCATCTCCGGTCCCACAAGATCTGACTCCCCAGGGTCTGTCCAGGACAGAGGTGATCTGCAAGGTCGTCCATACAATGCATCATATGGTTCCATCCCGATGGTGGAGTGGTAGTTGTTGTTGTATGAGAACTCCACAAAGGGTAGATGGTCCTCCCAACTGTGACCGAAGTCGAGGACACATGCATAGAGCATGTCCTTGGGAGTCTGAATGGTCCTCTCCATCTGACCATCCATCTGAGGGTGAAAGGCGGTGCTCAGACGTAGCTGCGTCCCGAATGCCTCCTGCAACCCCTTCCAAAGCCAGGAAGTAAAACGAGCATCTCAATCAGAGATGATAGATGATGGAACAACCTGAATCTGTGCGATCTCTTGAATGTAGAGGCTTCCCAAGCTCTCTACTGAGCCCTGATCTCTGATGGGTAAGAAGTGGGCCGACTTGGTGAGTCGGTCGACAATCACCCAAATAGAGTCGTGACCTCTGGAAGTGAGAGGAAGTCCAGTCACGAAATCCATAGATATCTCGTCCCACTTCCACTCTGGGACCTCCAAGGGCTGGACCAGGCCTACTGGTACCTTGTGCTCTACCTTCACCTACTGGAAGATGAGGCATCGAGAAAAGAACTCTAACACAACCTTCTTCATACTCGGCCACCAGTGCTGTCGTCTGATATCCTGGTACATCTTCGCCACTCCTAGATGTACCACTAAATGGGAAGTGTGAAACTCTCTCAGCACCTCCTCCTGCAAAGAAGCTGGTACCATGGTACGTCACCTAAAAAGGACATTGTGCTATCCTCCTACGGAGAATCCATCAGGTGCCTGTCCTGAGGATATCTGTGCACGCTGCGTCTCATAGTCAGTGTCCCCATGTTGTGCCTCTCTGACCCGCTGCAGTAGTGGAGGATTTAATGTGAGTGACTAAAGAAAGACTGCTCCATCTCTATCCACGAAGGATATCTGCAAAGCGGCTAGCTGCTCCGTCGCCTCCCCGAGTAGCTGGATTCCCGTCCTCCTGGTGAGCGTATCGGATACTATGTTCCCCTTCCCAGGAGTATAGACTATCTCAAAGTCATAGTCCTGGAGTAACTCGAGCCATCGCCGCTGTCTCAGATTCAGGTCCTTCTGCGAGAAGATGTACCTGAGACTCTGGTGGTCAGAGTAGACTGTAAAGCGCTCTCCCATCAGATAGTGTCTCTACATCTTCAGAGCGAAGACCACTACTGCTAACTCCAGGTCATGGGTTGCATAGTTCTACTCATGTGACCGCAACTGACGTGATCCATAGTCTATACAACCCGCCCCTGCATCAGGAAACATCCTAGTCTGGTCTCCGATGCATCGCAGTAGACTACGTACCCTACTCCCTCCAACGGTAGCCTCAAGATAGGCGTGCTGGTCAATCTCTATCTCAGCTACTGGAAGCTCTACTGACATCTGTCTAACCACACGAAGGGTTTCCCCTTCTTCTTCAAAGATGATAGTGGTGCCACAACTCTGGAAAAGTCTAGCACAAATCTCCGGTAGTACCCCGCTAGCACTAAGAAACTCCGCACCTCTGTCACACTCCTGGGTGGCTCCCAAGCTAGCATTGCCTCGATCTTCGCAGGATCCACTGCAACTCCTGCCTCAGAGATGACGTGTACCAAGAAGTGGACCTCACGTAACCATAACTGACACTTCGAGAGCTTTCCATAAAACTGGTGCTCTTGGAGTGTGTCTAGTACAACCCGGAAGTGGTAGGTGCGCTCTTTTTTAGTGGTCGAGTATATCAATATGTCGTCGATGAAGACCACGAGAAATCGATCACGGTATGGATGAAAGGTCCTATTCATGAGACTCATGAACACTGTTGGAGCATTGGTTACACCGAAAGGCATAACCAAGAACTCATAGTGGCCATACCGACATCTGAAGGCCGCCTTCTGCACATCCTCGTCCCGAACTCTGAGCGGATGATAGCCTGATCTAAGGTCTATCTTTGAGAACCTCCATGCTCTCTTGAGCTGATCAAAGAGGTCATCAATCCTCGGTAGTGGATACTTGTTCCTCACGGTCACCTGGTTTAGGAGACGATAGTCGACAAAAAGTCGCAAACTCCCGTCTGCCCTCTTGGCGAACAAAATCAGGGAAGCCCAGGGTGAAACAATGAGTTAGATGAATCCCTTGCCCTGCAAGTCCTCCAGATGTACCCATAGCTATTGAAGCATAGAGGGAACCATCTGATATGCTGGTGTGGATATCAGGGTTGTCCTGGGATACCAGTCAATATAAAAGTCTACCTATCTGCGAGGAGGTAGTACTGAAACATCGTTAGGGAAAACTTCCGCATACTGATCCACCACTACAGGAAAACTAGGACTCTGCACGTCAACTGCTCATAGGATGAGGCTAGCAAACTAATGAGTGATTGGTTTTCCTCTCCTCTGTGTGAGTCCATCCTGTGCTGCAAAGGCTCCCTTCTCACCGGTGAAGGTGAACCTACTCCAATCGGTGCGTACACATCGCACCTTGCGCCTAATACAGTCGATCTGAGAATGGACTGTAGATAACCAATCCATGACCAAAATGACGTCATAATGCCTCGACGCTTCTAAAAGAAGATCACAGCCGAAGCTCTCGCCTCCTAGAGTAAGCTCACACTGCCGGCACCAGTGCGTAATCGTCGAGTCTTCTCCCGTAGGAATCTCTAGCCGTAAGGATCGAGCCAACGGCTCTGTTATAATCTCTGAGCTCCGAACAAGGGCAGCGGCAATAAAGGAATTACTCGCTCCTATGTCTATAAGAACTGCATCAAGGGTGGAGTAGACACAGATAGTACCTTGAATCATCTCTGGTGCGCTGTGGTTGTAGGCCTTTGCTGCCTGAAGTTGAGCCTGTTTCTGCCTGCCAGCTCCCTGTGGTCGGGGTGGACCTCCTCGTGGTGGTAATGGTAAAGCCTCAAACCGTCTCCCACCACCTGATGCTCGTCCATCTCCCCTGCCTCGTCCTCCTACTCTCGGCGGACCACCACAGTCGACCCTCTGCCTCTTCCTGAGTGGCCCCTCAACCATCTGCTACTTCTCTTCAAGGCAGGTCGGGTAGTCACGATCTATGTGGCCATGCCCGCCGCATGCATAGCACTGCCTAGTCCTCAGAAGGCTGGCTTTGCGCCCTATGCCCCGCACCTCTGAGACAGTGTCCTGTGGTCGTCTTCCTGACAGTCTGGTCTGCCTGGACCCCTGTGAAAACCGTTTACTACCATCTGCAGATGACTCTACTACGTGCCACCCTGCGGTAGGTCTCGCTACTGGCGTAGGCTCGATAATAAAGCTCTCTATGAGAAGAGCTCTCTCCAGTAATCCATCCTGTGTCGGAATGCTGAGGGAGATCATCGATGCTCTGATCTCATGCCTCAGTCCATGATCGAAGGTCCGGGCCCGGATGAATGGGTCTGGTTCCATGTCCGTCGAATAACAAGAGAGGTCTGTAAATCTCGTCGAGTACTGGGCGATCGTCATGTTTCCCTACCGCAGCTGTAGAAGCTCCTAGATGTGCAGCGCACGGAGGGTGGATGGGATGAAATCCGAGCGGAAGAGGCTCTCAAAGTACCTCTAGAGGAGTGATACCTCGTCGTGCACCTAGAGAATCAAGATCCACCATCTGACTGCTGCCACATGCAGCAGGCTCGCTGTGAGGATCCCCATGAGGTCAGCTAGTGTCCCCACTAACCTGAAAACTCACACAACCGCCTCCAGCCAATCCTCGGCTGCCTGAGGGTCCATCTCCCCGCGGAACCTTGGTGGTCTCTAATGCTGAAACTCGTACAGCGCTCTAAGGCGACGTGCACTATCAGTGGCTGGGGCTGGTAGCATCGGTGGCTCGGCGGGTAGAGGTACCGCCGGTGCCACCGCTATCAAAGGGCCCTGCACCGAGGCCTCGTCGCTCGCTGGACTGTCGTCTAGCACAATGCTCAGAACCCTAGCTGGCTGCCATTGTGGGGACATCCTGAAAAGAAAAAGGTGCACCACGGTCAAACAATATACCTAGTGAGCTGACACAAAGTAATCACAAAGAAAAATTTTGAACCACACATGCAATCAATGTTTTCGTGCATTGAGTCGGAAATCAGAAGTCAGGGTCCTTGTGTACGGATACGTCGGCCGCCACACCAACAATGGACTCCCTGGACTGATAACCACACTCAATACCCTTAACACTATTGCTTCAAAAAGAAGAAATATCAGAGTCCAGATTTCTACAATAGAACCGAACTCCTCTGATACCAATTTGTCACGACCCGACCTCAGAACCCATGTCGTGACTACCCCAAGTATGCCTTCCAAAGGCCAGGGGCTGGAGACTAGCACCAAGGCGTAAATCCCGAAAAAAAGGGGAAGGAATTGCCTTTATAAATTAAACAAACATCATAGAGTAAGCATGCAAAAGTAAACACTAAGTAAAATTGGGTACCAATAGTAGTGAGAAAAAGTAAGTGGGCCAGACTACAAACCCAAACTAAAAGTAAAGTACAGCTGGAAAGAAATTACAGCAACTAAAAGTAAAGCAGCAACCTCAAGCCGTCCATTAGAAGTCCTACCTGAAGGGTGGGTACATATAGCCACCTCATCTCCTCAGGTCTAGCCATCCGCTCCGTTTACGTCCTGCACAGTGGTCCACCTCCAGGTACCGACTACTCCACTAGCCTCTACCACGATCATCACTATCTGTCGTCTGCATCCAACACAACGTAGTGCGGGCATAGACCGTGTAGGGGTGAGTATGAACTACTCAGTAGGGACCCCGAGACCCCCTAAGGTCTCCCATAATCCACAAAGGAAAGGTACAATCATGAAGTAACAACCAACACTACATAGATATATTCCCATACATATACCTAAGTCATCAATTCCAGTTCGGCTCCAACAACCGAGCCCAAGTTCGATCACATCCACACAAGATAGTACAACCCAATCCACACAGAAAAGCAATTTAATCATATCGAAGATAATGATTGAAAGTCAAGACTCATCTCACACAGGTATACTTCTTCGGTGATAGAGATGATCAAATATAGCCACCGATTCATCTATGCTGGGACCCACGTAGGATACTAAACCAGCCAAGCTGCCGAACCCACATAGGATTCCAATGCAGTCTTCATTTTCGTCAAACCCACGAAGGATTTCAGTATGGTCTTCATCGTTGCCGAACCCACATAGGATTTCAGTGCAGTCTTCATCGCCGTCGAACCCACATAGGATTTCAGTACGGTCTTCATCGCTGCCAAACCCACATAGGATTTCAGTGTAGTCTTCATCGTTGTCGAACCCACATAGGATTTCAATATGTTCTTCATCGCTCCCGAACCGATATAGGATTTCAGTGTAGTCGTCACAGTCGCAGCCACAGTCGCAGTCACAGTCGCAGTCGCAGCCAGCTATAGGGTTCCCGCACACAGCATGCTCGTTTCCGGGAGGGTCCGCTCCAGGAGCCAAGGGGTCGATATATCAACTAACACATAGTCCAGAGTTTATTTATCTCAAAGCTCTGTCTCGACAAGAGAAACACAACGTGACAGATGGCGCATCAATCGGACACCCGATCGGAGAGTAATTGGTTTTTTCGTTCTAGGGGCCCTGTTGGTTATTAAGTCAAAACCAACCCAACTACACTCCAACTGCGTACAATCATCGATAGGAGAAATAATAAAGTTACTTCTCAGTAAGAGGAATCCAATAAAGCTGACGGCACGTCAAACGTACGTCCGGAGCTCAAGTTGTAAGTGTTTCCGCTCCGAGGGCCCTGTTGGTTTCGTGTTCGAACCAACCCGGACATACCCAAAGATCTCCGAAACCTTAAGTGTAATATACCTAAATGACCTTCTTGATCCAAGGATCGCATCGCAGCTGATGGTGCATCTATCAGAGGTCTGTAGACCAAGATATGGGTAAAAGAACTTACCTGCCCGTTTTTAGGGGGTTTTGGGCCCGGACCGACCCGGCCCGAGACCCCCTAAGTCGTCCTGAACCGAGTGACCCAAAATGGATCCGGGTCCTGCCCATTAGGGCATGGCCTGGCCCGATGAGCGCAGCCCTGCGCGGCGCGGCCCGGCCTGGGCGCGGCCCAGCTTCGCACGCGCTCGCGGCCCTCGTGGCCAGCTCGGCCATGCCGAGCTGAGCGGAATAGGGGGCGCGCTACCCCCCTGATTTTTGAACCGTGGCCCCCACATGGGGGGCCGCTCCTTTGGCCAGCCGGGGGTTACTACCCCCAGTTTCGTGGAAGCCGTCCAGACCAGTCTGGTCGGCCGGTGCTGCTGCCGCGGGGCCGCCGAGGTCCCGTCCCTCCGAGGTGCCGGCGGCTGGCAGTTCCGACCGCCCGGCCTTGCACCGTCGCAGCTTCGAGCCGCGGCCTTGTCCGACAGGCATGGCGCGACGGTGCTGCGCCCCTCCGCCGTGACCCCGCTCTGGCCGCGGTGTCTTCGTGGTTCTCCAGCACGGCGCGACGGCGCCACACCCCTTCGTTGCGGCCCGACTCCGGCAGCGGGTTCATTTTGCCTCAACGGCGCCGCGCATCTTCGCCACATTTCCCCATGTTTCCACGTGGTGTCGTTGCACCACGCAGCCTTCTTTCGAACCGCAAAAAATACAAACATCAAAGGGGTAGGAGGGTCGGCCGTGTTCGTGCGGTCCGTCCTCCTCCCGTTATTACGATAATAGGTGGCCCAAATAGAAGTCGATGAACGGCAAAGGAAAAAATCATAGGAAAAAATAATTAACCCCTACCTCAAGGTGTCATCGAACGAAGGTTCGTCGCGGAAAATAATCATCATGGAAGAAGGTTTCGTAAGCATCGTCGACATCTCGAAGAAGAGAATCGTTGTCGTCGCGGTACACTACATCGCATAGTCGATCTCCGAGGATTCGGCGTCCTTCATCGTCCTCCGTCGGAATCTGGCGTTCTTCGTCGGTGACGATGCGTTCTTCACGTTCTTCAAGGAGGAAGATGAGGAGTCCAAGACTTGATCTCTCCTCTTCAAATCCTTCTCGCAGAACGAAACAACATAATAAAATGAGGCTTTGCCTAATTTTATTTCTCGTGCCAACTATTTTGGAAATTCAAAATCGAATCTCGATTTAATTATCGAGCATTGACCAATTAATCAGGCATTTAGTAATCCAATTAAACGTGAGAGTTGACTTGGCATTTAAGAGGGGGGTGCGGGTGAGTTACCATATTAAAAGCACGTGGGAGGTAAAATGAAAATAAAGGGGTGGGGCTCGTGTGGGCCCCACCTCACTTATATCCTACCTAGGAGTTAGGATATCATTTGGTCCCACTCCAACCACCATGCCTAGGTTAACACTACTTAGAATAAAAATAAAATCTATTGCACAATATTTTATTTTATTCTTTTGTTAACCCAAATAATTAATAACCTCAACTGAGCAAACGCAACTCCAGAAAAAGTGTTCTTAAGAAATTACCGGCGCTGTGATTCCATCAATGCCCTCAGAATTCGATTCCAAGAACCCGTCGAAAAGTTAGGAAAAGCTGCTCATTCGTTCACTGAACCTACCTGAGCTAAACTTTGGAAAATGATTTCGGGCACATCGGGCCTCGGAATCAGATGTCGTCAGAAACTGTGTTCTTGTAAAATCCCAATGAAAATTATGAAAAAAAATTCCCTTGAATTTTACAGGTCTTTACAGGGAAGACACCACACAAAGGTAATATTAATGTTTATCAAGATGACTCGTGGATATAGATATGCAAAATGAATAAATATGAGGGGTCACCATGGTTTTACGATTTCTATAATAGAACACCTATTGATAATGATACATAAATTTTATTATAATGCTCCTTAATTAGGGTCAAGGAGGTGAATCCCATTGTGGAAGAGCCTATGTTTAGCATTGGTAATATCAGAACTCTCCTTGTGGTTAATCGAGAAAGTTTATCAGAACACCCCTTAAATAAGATCAGAAGTAGTGTCCATAGGAGGGAATATGTCACACCGGGATAGTTTACCAATAGATTAGGATGCCCTGTGCATGAGTATCCAAGAGGTTGATCAAAATAACCATTGATTAGGATAAAAGATATGATTCCCTATAAGGGAATATTCCACACCATGATAGTTTACCATAGGATGGATTAGAACACACCTTGAGGAGGATCCAGATGGTTAATAAAAAACCTTGAGGGAGATCATGGAGGTGTTTCCCTATTAGTGTATATTTAACACTTGGATAGTTTACTATATGATCATGCGACCTATAAAGGTAGATCCAATTTGTTCATCCCTCTATGGGAACACCCTGTGTTTACCATTGTCGGATCAAAACATTATTTGAATATGTTCTATAATGATGATCAAAATTCCCCTAGAGGTGGATCTGGGACATTATTCAATAGGGGGACCATAAAATTTTACCGTTAGTTGGATCAAACCTCCTCTTGAGGTATATCCATATGGTTGATCAGAAGTTATCTTAATTCAGATCAAAAGGATGTGTCCCTTGGAGGGAACACCATGATTTTTCAATTAGTTTGGATTAAACCTCATGGAGGTTTCCTAGGTACCCTTTTTATAAGAAAGAAATCAAAACCCACATTGTTTGATCCTACAGTTTACATTAATGTGATATGAGTGATCCATGTAGTTTGACATCATGGGGTAATGATGCTCATGTTGTGAGAGGATCATCGATGAGGGTTAGTGTGCGGATTTTTCTTGGAAGCTTCCCTTTCCAATATGATATATATTATTATTGAGTGGTGTGGGGATTACACGTTGATATTCCTGGGTGATTATATGAGTAATAATGAGGTGGATGGGGATTACACATGGATGTTTCTCTATGGCTACTAGGTGATACAATGGTGTGGATGAGACTTAAGTGTGGAAGATTTTTATAGGATCACATTCCATGGGAATGGTAAACATAGAATCTGTTTGGTATGAACAATGGGGGTCATCCCAGGATACTCATAGATAGAGTATCTTATTCTTTTTTTCATAGGGTAAGATTATAGTTTTATGTCATTTATTGAGGATCTTTTCATACTATTTTAACATTGTGTGACCAGAATACGAAACAAGGATGTTTTATGCCATGCAACTCAGATGAGGTAGGACTCACTCATCACCACATCGGCTCACAGAAACACCATACACCATCCTTTTAATGGGGAATGGTTTTGGATCTTCCCTAGAGGAGTGTCTAGTCACGAGGCCCATGATAGGGTCCCTCTTTAAATGAAGTGACATGATATATGGTTCCTATGAATAGATATAAGAGGTAGGTGGGAGGTTTGATCCACAATTTCAATGAAGTGGGTGGAAACATGAGTGTGCGGAACAAGTTACATGGGTAGTTGAGATAATGTTGGAATGGTCATGGATTAGAGTGGTGATCTGAGGTAGTCAACCATTGCGAAGGGGTTTGAGGTAAAGGGAGGTACCATAGAGAGCCCCAATAGAGAGGTTTCAGGAGTCATGGGGATTAATAGAGAGGTGTTGCAGGAACCACATGTTCATTGCAAAGGATAGGGGCTCCATAAAGTGGTGTGTTTCATGAAACAAGTTTTCCCTTCTTCATAGTTATGTCCTGATTCATGATGGGAGAGATTCACGAAGGCTGAATGCTTCTTGAAGCCTCAAGAGCCACATTAGGCCTTTATCTTTGTAAAAGGGTGTAGGAATCTATGAATGGAATCTCTACCTAGCATGGAGGATCTTAAGAACACTGTGAATGGGGTTTTGAAAATTCCAAATACCTTGAGTGATCCATTTTATCTTTGGTTCGTGTTAGTGTGGTGGTTCACAAATCGATATAGATTTTTTAAGTAGAATGGTTGGGGAACATCCATAAAATAATCAACTAAAGGGTGTATTTATAGGCATTGGGTTGTTTTAAATAATTTGGGTGATTTTGGGATGGGTACGACTATATAATTCCAAATTTTGTACTTGAGAAGACACTTTAAACCATTCTTGCATTGTCAAAACACTCAACTCTAGAGAGGGTTATTTTTTGGATGCTACCATCATGGATTTAATTGTTCGTGAAGGAGTGTTCTTTCCCATTGAACATCATGAGCACTAACCATTCATAAAGGAATAGGGATACAAAAATAAAATTATTAAGTGGGATTTATGGGCCTTTTTTCCGAATATTCTCCAAATGGCCATGCCTACATCATGTATTCCAAGTGTACATGTATTTTTCTTCCACACATACAATTAATATTTTGAGAAGTAATCATGACTATTATTATGAAAACCATGATTGTGAATTAGTATTCTCACATCATGGAAACAATCATATATTATCTAATCCCTACACACCTCAATATATTTAGGTCATTGAAATAAGATCTAGGACATTTCCGAAAAAATCTAGAACTATAATCAGTGTATATAAATTACTAGTATTTTTTATTGCGTCATTTTTATAACCAATTATTTAATTATAGATTCTTAATAATACATAATTTATTGAAGAATCAATATAAATTATAGAATAAGATTAAACCTATGATAAATTACTACAATGTATTTATCCATTATTTTTGTATCCTTAATATAATAGACAATCGGGATAAGTTTTCATCCATGGTATTTGATGGAATTTTTTGGATTATTCTATACAAATAATTCAAAATAGAAGAAAACTTTTTGTGGAAGAATTAATTCATGCCGCATTTGATGAGAAAAACCTACAATAACCTAATATATCCTTATAAAATATTGAAAATAATATGTATCATTTAAATATAAATAACATGTCTAAAATCAGTGATCTTGTAATTGTTTTACTTGAATAACTTCTCAATAATTACATTTTAGAATAAATAATCCATAAGAAGTTTTAAGAATGTAGTATACCCAGAACCATTAGAACACAGAGATATTTTCATTTATATTATATTACCGAAGACCTAAATATATGAATTCAAACTAAAATATCCCTCAAAACACATGTTTAATTTTTAGAGTTCTAGTAACATCTTTCACCTACTAACATTAATGGCACAATTAGTGATGAACCATGGGTAATAGAAATTCAAGAATAGATAAATCAGTTTGAGAGGACTAGAGTATTAGGCCAATTTGAAAATCCCAATGACTCATTAACCATTAGTACTAAATGGGTAAATTGAAATATGTTTATGAATAATGAAATGTTATTTGAAAAAAAAACTATTTTCTGGTAAAAGGTTATAGTCTAGAAGAAGGTATTGACAATGAGGGAACCATTGATTCAAAAAAAATTACTAGAATCTGTTGAGAATCTTTTTAATTATGAAACACTTATAATTTCAAATTATATCAATGTTATATCATGTTTTTTTAATGATTATATTTTTGAGGTGGGGGGGTTATTGAACAACCACTTCAATTTTAAAATCGTCACTTTCCAAATCATGTTTTTAAATTAACAAAATAACCCTATGGTTTGAAATAAGATCCTATAAATTTGGATGAAAGGATCAACAAAATTATTATCTCAAATTTTATTATAAAATCTTCTACTAATCCTATTAAATTTATTAAAATAACTGTAAATGATGTTTTTATAACCAAAAAGTATCATGGTAATATAATGTTTTGTTCCAAAAGAAATTATTTATGTAGTGACTCTTCAAAACATATGAAAAATTACTTTTAAATGAGTTTTATGGGGTAACTAAAATAATTAAATAGATTTGGAATCATTCAATAGAAATAATTGTTGATTTTATGCCAACATATGTACTCTAAAAATAGTTTAATTTTTTTAAACAATAGCTAAAAATTAACTGATACACCAATAAAAACCCCCAAATAAATTGAATATTGATGAAACCAGAATACTAGCTCAGAAAAAAACATGCATAGTGATGACTGGGGGTTTATATTAATTGAAAACTAGTAAAACAAACAATATGATTATTGTGTGAATGAATGAATTTTTTCATGAAAATCAGTGAGAGTATCATTAAAATTATTTCAAAAGCATTTTTAAATACCTCAAAATAATAAATAACTTATGAATTTTATACTCTAGAGGAAATGATTTTTATTTTATTAGTTATTAAAATACTACATTAATTTTATCTATGTTATAAATACAAATAAACTATATAACATGTCTCTTTTTTGGAATGAATATAATAACATGGTGTAGTAAACGAAGAAAATATGATACATTAGCAATTTTGTGGCTGCGTTCATAGTTCCTTATAGTCATTTTGTAAAATTTAATGGGATAATACACACATTTCTAGACTATGTATATCAATTTTTCCTTATATCTATTGACGGAGGCCATAAAAGTGGTATTTACATTACTAAATAAATCAGGTGTACCATTCAAATAAAAATCTCATTGATATAAGACATCCCTTTTTTAGAGATCATTTTTAAAAGGGTTGTATTAATCTTGAATTTATTATCATTGAACATCAATTTTATCAAATATTTATGAATTATTTGAATGTTGTTTGATTAAACCATATCAATCATGGGTTAGGTATGATAAATTTACCTCAATCCATTAACCCATAAAATCATTTAAATATGGTAGATTTATTTTATGATTTCTATAATACCATTTTAGTTATAATATCAACATATTCTATTATTTTTTTGGATACCATTTGGGTGATATCATCTTGTAATTATGTTGGTTGATTTCATAGTTTCATTATGTGGGATGATTCCCAAGGATGATTCTATTAGATGATTCTTATATATGAATCCATTAGATGATTCCAATATATGATTCAACTGGATGATTCTGTTTGATTGTTTTATTGGATAATTTAGTTGGCTCATACCATTTGATGACTTAATTGCATGATTCATTATTTTCTACAACTAGATTAAACTATTGACACACTTATTTGATTATTTATAACATTGATAATTTTTATTTAATAACACTAAATATAAGTAATTAAATTTGCCTAAATTTATTTTAAATTAAAAGTGATTATTGTTAGAAAAATAATAAAAATCCAAATTATAGTTTGAGTTGATTCATTTTCCACACATTCCATCAAAACCTACTTATCTTCTCTCACTCAAACCATGACCATGAATCATAATCCACAAATTGTACACTTCATGACCTATGATAAAAATTTATTTGGGTTCAATAGATGATTCGTGATGATGTAAGAAATCCAAAATATAATCTATTCAACAATTTGAGACATTAAATCCCTTTATTTCATGTCAAGATAATGTCACTGATAATGAAATAGATATACATTGGTTGATGTTAAGAAATTTCTTGGTATGGAATGTCACGACCTGCCTTCACCCAAAGGAGGGAAGGGTCAGCAGATTGACAGGACCTTCCTTCTATCAGTGGAAGGAGAGATAATGACCCCTAAAACCTGCCTTCAATAGGTCCCTGAGTGGCGACCAGCACCAAGGGCATGAAATCGCACACTAAATGGAAGGAATTACCCTTTTTCTTTTAATAGGATCGGGAGATAAGATGGTGAATCCCACAACACCAAAACTTAAAGTAAAAATAAATCCAAGAACCATTCCCAATGCATGTTACAAAAGTAAAATACACAATGTATAATGAGACTACAAGGAAAAGTACCGAAAGAAAGAACAACAGCAACTGCAATGATCTGTCATAAGGTCTGAGCAAGTACGGCCTAGCATAATCCTCGATGTCCTCCTGGAAACCTGAAAACGGTTTTATATACGTAGGGTGAGTATACAAGTACACCTAGTAGGTAAAACCAAAGAATCTCATGCACAAGTGGGGAGGCATACTAATTCCATGTGAGAAAAGAGATAACCAAGCACCTAGAAAATGAACTAACCACCCAAGCCTCACCAAGGCACACTCCCCAAATAACGCAAGTCAAGTAATGTATAGTAATATCACATCGATGTTTGGGTACCCCGTGCCACTTTCCCACTGGTTATTGAAGACATCCTACGCATCGAACCAATCCCGCCATTCTTACCGCATTCCCACTACCAATCCCTGCCTGCACACACCTGGGCCATAACCACTATCCTGCCCACAGACACCTGGGTCACAACCACCACACACAACCACGCCTGCAAACACCTATGTCAGAGCAACCACTGCCACGCCCGAAGACACCTAGGCTAGAAGAACAACTGCCATGCCCGAAGAAACCCAGTCCTCATCCCAAAGATACTTGGGAAACCACCTGCCCGTAAAAACTTGGGCCAGCCACCGCAACCACCCCGCCTGAAGATTCTAGGGATAATAATGGACCTCAGGCCATCACAGCCTGCCCGAAGATACTTGGGCTATCTGGGAAATGGAGCTGAAAGGAGCTAATAACCAACCACTAATAGAAGTGTTGGGGAACACACCTTTCCCCATGAAATGGGGGTGTTCGGCACTAAGTGACCAACTTGGGTGGGGCGCGAATAAGAAACACAAAAACTACGAGTATATTTATAGGTAACAAGCACTCACCCAATCTAGGTTTTTCTTCAGCCAGCCTAAAGAACACTATCATTACTATTCATTCAAAAGAGAAGAGAACAACACCCATTCCCAAGTCAGAACTCACACCAAACCAAATCCACATTTGTACCATCCTTGTTTTAATGTTCAGTAATAATGTTTAAATAACTTTCTACACCATCTTGGGAAACTAGTAAGAATAAGCACAAGCCAAGGAAAGAGTACAGCCAACAGAAATTTAAACATTCACACCCGGTTCTCTTGTAAAAGCACATCAAGTGAGACCCCTCCATGTATTGGAACCAAAGAAGGTCAAAGTGAGATACAGTCCCAAGTTCCCAGAACTCTGAATAAGAAGGTTTCACAACAGAAGAGGATCCCACCCCAATTCATGATACAAATAGATGATCTCATCCTCACCCACATCACCCCAGCAATCTAAGTCCCTATCCAAGAAAACCATAAGGTCACCCATACTCGGCCCATGGAGGAGACAACCAACCAATACTACCAACACAAGTCAGACTCAACAGGTATTTTCAGATTTAAAAGATTTAACACACTCCATGATTTTAGTTCCATTGGGCTTAAACCGGGGTTATCATAGAAAAGGAGTTGATCTTTGTGATTCCAATTTATTTATCCAAATATACATAATTAATCAATTTCCATTACACAGCAAAAGGTTCACAACCAAAATACAAGACATTTAAACATCGCAAGGGGTAAGGGTTTATTAGTGCACAGGGAAAGACCACCAACGACCATAATTTTCAGTAATCCCACACAATTCCGAAATCATTAATCATGAAAGAGGAGAAAAACAGAGTAGCATCATCGATCACACCCCTACCCTTCATTCATTATAATTTTCTTATTATCTTCATTAAATTTTGGTTTATCCAACTCTACAGAAGAAGTAGTATACCCACCCCACAATATGAACATAAAGGACAAGTGAAGGTGAAACCCCTACCTTATTGATCAAGGATCATCGTTTATGTCCTCCCGTGGAAATTGGAAATAGGGTAGCAAGAGCTCCACGGAACGTGACCTAGGGGAAACATCGTGGGGGTGAGGTACGACTCGCCCAGAGGAAGGGTATTCTGAGCACAGGGTGATCAAGAAAGAGGAAACGTAGGAAGAATATTAGCCTTTAGGATATAAGGGCTGAGATACAGTACCCTCAGATGGTTAAGATACGGAGAAAAACTCGGAATCACGGAAGGAGCGGAATCGTGGGATGACCACGCGGTTGGGCCACCCCACACGTCCAACTTAAAAGTCCTTGCCCTTTGGGTGGTCAAAACAGACTCACACCTCACCAAAATTTAATTAAAATCCATTAATGGCTTTAAAAGGGGTCAAAACACGGCTTAAAAGCCAATTTTTTCAAAAAGAGGAACCACTGGGAAAACCCGTGGTCACCAGTACGCTAGGTCTACCGGTTTGCCGAGGCTACCGTGAGGGGTCTTAAGCTTCACCGAGAAGCCTTGATAAATTTCCTAGACTACCCAGAACACCCAATATCATATTTCCACCATGTAATGGACCCCAAAACCCCGGGCCATTACATTAGATACTTCTCAAACTATTCTCATCCCCGAAAATATAAGAACAAACCAGAAAGGAGATGAGTGGGGTCTGAACAACCACCCTATAAAGATACTTCTCAGGGGAAACCCTTGAGTTGTTCCAAAGATGGAAGACAACCCCTCCTACATCCAAGAACACGCACCCATGTTATCAACCACAACATTCACAACAAGCACAAGGATTCACACATCCAAAAACCTGAGTCAGGGAGTCTTTTCCTACACGTCAAGATATTATCCGCTTTGGGTGGCACTGACTTGCCCGTACGGGTTTAATTACACCCAGATTAATGCATCCTAATTAGCAGTCAGGTTTACCCATCATCACATATTCAGACACACACACAGAGGGGTATGGAACAAATCATTTCATAGCTAAGAAAAACAAGCATCTCACATACATTAAAGCACCAGGTAAAACATTCCAACAAGGTCAGAACAAAACAACAAAGAAGTCAAAACAGCTCTGGGTACTGGATGCGTAACTGGGCCTCCCGCTCCCAAGTGCTCTCTTCCATGCCACCATGCCTCCACAACACAAGAACCAAGGGGGTGGTTTGTCCACGAAGCGCTCTCTCCTTACGATCCTCGATCTTGATCGATTGTTCTATAAAGGTCTCATCCTCTTCCACATCTAATTCTCCCCAATCGATGACGTGGGAGTTGTCGTGTAGATAGCGATGAAGCTGGGAGACGTGAAAGACGTTGTGAACTTTCTCCAACTGAGGTGGCAGTGCCAATGGATACACGACCTCACCAACTCGTCCCAACACCTCGAAAGGTCCGAGGAACCTAGGGGAGAGCTTACTTCCCTTGTCGAACCTCCGTTTTCCATGTCGTGGGGAGACCTTCATAAACATGTGGTCTCCTACCTCAAACTCCAAGGGCCTTCTCCTGCTATCAGCATACGACTTTAGTTGGTCTTGGGCCACCTTCATCCTTTCTCGTTAAGCTAAACCTTCTCTATCTTGCTCTGCACCACTTCCGTTCCAAGAACACATGCTTCCCCAACCTTAGTCCAGCACACGGTTGAGCGACACAGCCTTCCATATAGGGCTTCGAATGGAGCCATGCCAATGGTAGAGTGGTAGCTATTGTTGTAGGAAAACTCTACCATAGGCAAGTTTCGCGCCCATGATCCCCCGAAGTCCAAGATGCATTCTCGTAGCATATCCTCCAAGGTCTGGATGGTGCACTATGTCTGCCCATCTGTCTGGGGGTGGAAAGCAGTGCTAAGGCGCAGCTAGGTGCCAAAAGCATGCTACAAACCCCTCCAGACACATGAGTTAAAACGTGCATCCCTGTCCGAGACTATGGAACTCAGAACTCCATGAAAACACACTACCTCATCCACATACTTCCATGTTAATGCTTCTACTGCACCCGACTCCTTTATAGCCAGAAAGTGAGCCTATTTCGTCAATCAGTCCACTAATACCCAGATGGCATCGCATCCCCCATTCACCTTGGGTAGTCCCATGAAAAAATCCATCGAGATGTCATCCCACTTCCACTCGGGGACATCTAGAGACTTCAGCAGGCCGCCTGGAACATGGTGTTCAGCCTTCACCTATTGACACACTAGGAACTTGGCCACAAACTCTGCCACTGCTCACTTTACTCTGGGCCACCAAAACTGTCTCTTCAGACCCTATTACATCTTGGAAACATTCGAGTGCACTGCTAGGGGTGAGTTGTGGAACTCACTGAGAACCTGTCCGCGCATCACCTCTAGAAAAAACACCTTTCCTCGGAAAAGCATCCGATTTTGACCATCTTCCATCCATCCTTCCAGATCATTTCCCTAGTCAACTTGGTCGCACATCACTTCGCACTCTGGGTCTCCCCACTGAGACTCCTCCACTTTCCGCAACATTGAAGACTGCACTATCATCTGATATAGGCAACCTCTACTACTATCCATCCTCTCATCCAGGTGCAAGGCAGCCAACTCCTCCATCGCCTTCCAAGAATCTTCCAACTCCCGGACCGCATCCTTCTGCGACCTCCTGCTCAAAAAATCAGACACTACATTCCCTTTTCCTGAATTGTAGGAAATCTCGAAGTCAAAATCTTAGAGGAACTACATCCACCTTCACTACCGCAAGTTTAGGTCTCGAGGGGAGAAGATATACCTCAAGGTTTTGTGATCTGTGAAGACCATCAAGAGTTCTACGATAAGGTAATGCCGCCACAACTTCAGTGCGAAAACGACCATTGAAAGCTCCAGTTTGTGGGAGGAATAATTATGCTCATGGGGGAGTAGCTTCCTAGACACATAAGAGATCACCCCTTGTAGCTGCATCAACACACATCTGAGGCCTTGCCCTGAAGCATCACATAACACCTCATATGCCACCTCTACTTCTGGTAGTATCAGCACTAGGGCACTAACCAACTTCTCCTTCAGATAGCCGAATGCTACCTCGCACTGCTCACTCCACACGAAAACATGGTCCTTCTTGGTCAAGGTCGTCAGAGGTGCCGTAACTCGAGAGAAGTTGGGTGCAAATCTCTGGTAGTAACATGCCAGCCCAAGGAAACTACGAACCTCTTCCATGTTCATGGGTACTTCCCAAGAGAAAACCCCCTCATCTTTTGATGGGTCCACCACTACCCCTTGCTCGGACACTACGTTCCCAATGAAGTGCACTTATCGCATCCAGAACTTTCATTTTGACAAATTACCATAGAGTTGGTGTTGTCAGAGGACCTCCAAAACCATCCTCAAGTGCTCAGCATGGTCCTCCTCTGATCTTGAGTAGATCAGGATTTCATCAATGAACACGACTACAAACCAATCCAGATACTCCCGAAAGACGGAGTTCATAAGCCCCATGAAAATACATGGAGCGTTCGTAACGCCAAACGGCATGACCACAACTCAAAGTGCCCATATCTGCACCTGAACGTCATCTTCGAGATGTCACCCTCCTTGACCCTCAACTGGTGATATCCAAACCATATGTCGATCTTTGAGAACCATACCTCCTCTTTCAGCTAGTCAAAGAGATCGTCTATCCTCAGAAGAGGGTATAGATTCTTGATCATTACCTAATTCAGCCTCCTTTAGTCTATAAACAACCTAAGACCACTATCTGCCTTCTTTGCGAACAAGACTAGACACCCCACGGTGACGCACTCGGTCGAACAAAACCCTTCTTCATCAGATTGTCAATCTGAATCCGCAACTCCCGTAGCTCCAAAGGCGCCATCTGGTAGGGAGCCACTGAAATCAGACAAGCGCCATGCAGAAAGTCTATCCCTAACTCGATATCCCGTCGAGGGGGGTAGAGTCGTCACCTCCTCAGGGAAGACGTCCATAAACTCACTGGCGATCCCTGGTACTTCCACCATCTCATCATCCACTAACTCGACTGACAGCTCGGCTAACAAGGATAGGAGGGGTTCCACTCACCTTCTTCTCTTTTGGACACTCTGCTCGTGGGTGAAAGTAACACGTCGGTCGCCCAAGTCTGAAAAAATGTCCCTTCCTCGGAAGCGGTCGATGACGGAACACACAGAGAACACCCAGTTTATGACTAGGATGACATTGTATGGTTGTATCTGCAATATTAGGAGATCCCTGACTAACTGATGTGGCCCTATTGTTAGTCTGCATCCTCGACAAACATATAACAAGTCGGTCGGACCTCCGACTAGTGTGCTCATCACACGGGGAACTAGAAGTCTCTTGGAATCTAGACCCATAGAATGGGCCAGACTGGGTGCAACAATGGAGTGTGATGCTCCAGTATCGAACAAGGCATAAGCAAGGGTAGTGAACAAACTGATCGGACCTCGAACAACCTTCGGTCCCGCTGGAACTGCTGCCTTTGCAGCGTGAAACTATCCATGCCCAGCTCCTCTACCCCTAGGCTGTCGGCCACCTCCCCGACCATTCCCTGGTCGAGGTACATGAGGAGCGCCCTGAGGTCGGCCTCCCCCTACAACGTCTTCCCTCGGAGGAGCGGGAGCTCTCTGCCCTTCCTACTGCTAAAAGGGCATAACTGGAAGCTGCTGTTGAGGTGGGTACTGGGCATGTCCGCCACCTTCATATTGTACTCGGTCCGAGCACTGATTCCGGAGATGTCCATGGCTCCCACAGACGAAGCTCCTCGGTCTTGTGCCCGAAGGTAAAGGGCGAGGACCGGGGGACCGGAACTAGAACTGTTGTGGATTTCTCCCTGCTGGTCGGAACCTAGAGGGTCCCGATGCTGGAGGTCTGGTGCTGACAGCCTTTCCCTTTGATGGGCCTAGCTGAATCCCCTCTTGTTACACACCTCCTAGCGCGTGAATCCTATCCACCACTTCGGACTTCTTCTGGACCTCCAAGTATGTCGACATGGTGAAGGGGGTAACAGCGTATTGGAGGGAGGGTTGGAGTGCCTCCTCTAAACGTCTCGCCCGAGACTCCTCATCTGGAAAGAGGTTCAGATAAAAATGGATGAGGTCCTTGAATATGATTCCCAGATCCCTTACTGACATACTCCCCTGCTGGAGGGAGAGTAGCTCATGCCTCTTCCCTGCCTTCATCGTAGAAGAGAGGAATTCCACCCAGAACTCCTTCTCGAAATCAACCCATGCCACCTCAGCTTCTCTCCCCTCCCCCAGGTAGAGCATCCACCACTGAAGCGCTGCTCTCCGCATCTGGCTGATGGCCAGAGGAAGCTAGTACTCGGTCGGAACCCGGATCAGGTCGAAGGATATCACCAGCTGCTCTAGCCAGCCCTCCGTCTTCATGTTAGAGGTGCTGCCCTCATATATCTCGAGGGTATGTCACTGGATGGCTCGAAGCATATTCTACCACTGGTCATCCTCCTCCTCTTGATTAGCCCTCTGTTGATCGGCCAAGTTAATCTCCTAGGCCTCGATCACCCGTACAACTCGTGGTCATCTCCTGGGTGCCATAGCTGCAAGGTAAACAAACAATGCCTAATACCATGTAGTGCATAATATTGTTCTTAAAACTTCTTAAACTTACTATTTATTTTAAATTCCCAAAACTCCCCAGAAACACGAGAACACAAGTCATTATGATTCATGTACCTTTCTTAGGGTCTCTACCCTACAATAAGTGTAGTCTCACTTGGTCGTTCGGTAGGTCCAGAGTCCTTGCATCGGATCATGGGGGGCCCTAAAATCCCATGTCCTAGCCTGTCTTCCCTGGCCTAATTCATGCTCCAAGGTAACAAAACATTGTTTCCCTACCATACCATGCAATCCTCACATTCCCTAACTCCAGATTCCATCTTATCTCTCAACCCTCCTTTGATACCATTCTGTCACGACCCACCTTCACCAAAAGGAGGGAAGGGTCAGCAAATTTCCAGGCCCATCCTTATTTAAGTTTATGGAGTGATAATGATCCCTGAAACCCACCTTCAATAAGTCTCGGAGTGGCGCCCAACACCAAGGGCATGAAATCACACACTAAATGGAAGGAATTACCATTTTTCTTTTAATAGGATCGAGAGATAATATAGTGAATCCCACAACACCAAAACATAAAGTAAAATTAAAGCCAAGAACCATTCCCAATGCATGTTACAAAAGTAAAACCTACAATGTATAAGGAGACTATAAGGAAAAGTACCAATAGAAAGAACAACAGCAACTGCAATGATCTGGCACAAGGTCTGAGCTAGTAAGGCCCAGCACAATCACTGATGTCCTCCTGGAAACCTGAAAACAATTTTATATACGTAGGGCGAGTATACAATTATACCCAGTAGGGAAAACCAAAGACTCTCATGCAAAAGTGGGGAGGCATACTAATGCCCTGTGAGAAGAGAGATAACCAAGCACCTAGAAAGGGAACTAACCACCCAAGCCTCACCAAGGCACACTACCTAAATAACACAAGTCAAGTAGTGTATAGTAATAGCAAATCGATGTTTTTATACCCCACGCCACTTTCCCACTAGTTATTTAAGACATCCTACGCATCAAACCAATATCTCCATTCTTAACACAGTCCCATTGCCAAACCCCACCCACACACACCTGATCCATAACCACTATCCTGCTCGCAGACACCTGGGCCACAACCACCACACACAACCACGCCTGTAAACACCTAGGCCGGAATAACCACTACCATTCCCGAAGACACCTAGGCTAGAAGAACTATTTCCATGCCCGAAGACACCTTTTCCTCATCCCGAAGATACTTGGGAAACCACCTGCCCATAAACACCTGGGCCAACCACCGCAACCACCCCACCCAAAGATTCTAGGGCTAATAATGGACCTCAGGCAATCACATCCTGCCCAAAGATACTTTTGCTATCTGGGAAAGGGAGAAGAAAGCAGCTAGTAACCACCCACTAATAGAAGTGTTGGTAAAAACACCCTCCCCCATGAAATGGGGTGTTCGGTACTAAGTGATCAACTTGGGTGGGGCGCAAATAAGAAACACAAAAACTATAAGTATATGTATAGGTAAAAACCACTCTCCCATTCTAGGTTTTCCGTTAGCCAGCCTAAAAAACACTATCCTTACTATTCGTTCATAAATGAAGAGAACAACACCCATGACCAAGTCACAGCTCACACCAAACCAAATCCCCATTTGTCCCATCCTTGTTTTCATGTTCAGTAATAATTTTTAAATAAGTTTCTGCACCTACTTGGGCAACTAGTAAGTATAATCACAAGCCAAGGAAAGAGTACACCCAACAACAATTTAAACATTCACACCCGGTTCTCTTGTAAAAGAACATCAAGTGAGACCCCTCCATGTATTGGAACCAAAGAAAGTCAAAGTGAGATACAGTCCCAAGTTCCCAGAACTATGAATAAGAAGGTTTCACAACAGAAGAGGATCCCACCCCAATTCGTGATACAAATAGAGGATCCCATCCTCACCCACATCACCCCAGCAATCTAAGTCCCTATCCAAGAAAATCATAAGGTGACCCGTACTCGGCCCGTGGAGGAAACAACCAAACCAATACTACCAACACAAGGCAGAATAAACAAGTATTTTCAAATATAAAATATTTAACACACTCAATGATTTCAGTTCCATTGGGCTTAAACCGGGGTTATCATAGAAAAGGATTTGATCATGGTGCTTCCAATTTATTTAGCTTAATATATGTAATTAACCAATTTACTTTACATACCAAAAGGTTCAAAACCAAAATACAAGCCATTTAAACATCGCATGGGGTAAGGGTTTATTAGTGCATAGGGAAAGACCACCAACAACCATGATTTTCTGTAAGCCCGCAGAATTCAGAAATCATTAATCATGAAAGAGGAGAAAAACATAGAAACATCATCGATCACACACCTCCCCTTCATTCTTTAGAATCCGTTTACTATCTTCATTAAAGTTTGGTTCATCCAATTCTACAGAAGCAGTAGCGTACCCACCCGGAAAGATGCACAGAAAGGAGAGGCGATGGTGAAACCCCTACCTGATTGATCAAGGATCGTCGGTTAAGTCCTCCCGTGGAAACTGGAAACATGGTAGCAGGAGCTCCACGGAACGCAACCCAGGAAAACATCGTGGGGGTGAGGTACGACTATCTAGGAGGAAGGGTATTCTGAGCGCAGGGTGATCAAGAAAGAATAAACATAGGAATAAGTTTAGCCTTTATGCTATAAGGGCTGAGATACAGCGCCCTCAAATGGTTAAGATATGGAGAAAAACCCAGAATCGTGGAAGGAGCGGAATCGTGGGTTGACCACGCGGTTGGGCCACCCCACACGTCCAACATAAAATTCCCCGCCCTTTGGGGAGGTTAAAATGGACTCACACCTCACCAAAATTTAATTAAAACCCATTAATGGCTTTGAAGGGGGTCAAAATAAGGCTTAAAATACAATTTGCACAAAAAGTGGTTCCACTGGGAAAACCCGTGGTCACCAATCGGCTAGGTCTACTGGTTAGTCGAGGCTACCGTTAGGGGTCTTAAGCTTCACCGAGAAGCCTCGATAAATTTTCTTCACTACCTAGAACACCCAATATCAAATTTTCACCAAGTAATAGACCCCAAAACCCCGGGCCATTACATGGAAGATAGTTCAAGAGGTAATTATTTGTATTTATATTCATGGAAATCTTTTTCTTATACACATTGTAAAGATTGTCCAAGATAAATATTTATATGTACCATATTATTCAAATGATTAAACTATGTAATCCTATGTATATATGAAAATAAATTATTTTACATAATAATAATATCTACAATGATATACTCTGGAGTCTTGGTTCAT
This sequence comes from Viscum album, assembly GCA_963277665.1. Lineage (NCBI taxonomy): Eukaryota > Viridiplantae > Streptophyta > Magnoliopsida > Santalales > Viscaceae > Viscum > Viscum album. The sequence goes on from OY728137.1 coordinate 1,740,124,122, forward strand.
CGAGGAGATGAAAATATTCTATCATGTAGTGGAATTTCTATAATTCATGATACATTTAGTTCGATGAAAATAAACTAGAATTCTGGGATGATGAAACATATCATGGATAGTGAAAGCCTTATAAAATCATCATTCCATTAAATAATCCCACCAGAAAAAAGGATTATGTTACTATTCAGTTATAACCATAGGATGGTGTATCTTATTCCTATGATGAATAGTTTGTTCAAGCTAGTTCTATAGGTTCTATTCTAACTAAGTACAAAAATTAGCCATAATTAAAGATGCATAATAGTCATTTTTACAATTCATAGAAGATATGTGCAAACCTCACACTATCATATGTCAAAATATATCCTTTGTGAATACTTATTCCCTTTTCTTCTCACCCTTATGGAAAACTTACTCAAAGATGAAGAGGTATCCAATGGTACTCAGTTTGTTAGACCTGATTAAGAATGAATAAAGGATTACATTGAGTAATTGGATGAAACATTATCTGATACACATAGTGAAGTTGATATAGATTATATAATTCCAATGAAATGGGATGTAAGAGATGAATTTACTAAGGGGGGATGTCCCCAGGTTCATTCATTCATATAATATTGTACATAGAATCATATTCTAATGATGATAATGATGATGGGGAAATCCCCTTTAGAATAGTGAATCTACCAATTATGCTATATTGATGGATCCAAAGGGATAATAAATAAATAAAAATGGATTGATATATTATTATTAATCCCTTTTCATCATTGGTTCTTTCTAATGAAGAATAATAAGACCATTCAAATCCATAATGAGGATGTTAGTGTTAAGGATATATGTTAGGGATATACTTTTATCCATGTTGTACCATAACCTATACTGGAGAGGTCTTCACCCTCATATCCTCATCCTAATTATAGTCTTTTGACTTTATAATGCATGGATGAATTTAAATTTGATATTATATGTTCAATCACTATATTAACTAATATGTTTACCTATCATGATGGGTATCCTATAAAAGATTACGTATCTAGGATAGTTTCTTTAGTTATGGAACATCTCAAACCATATTTCATTGGATTAGAGAATTTAAAGGTGTGAATAGGATGATAGTTGATCACATTAGTGATATTCACACTACCTTTTTTTCATGAGAATGGACCTAACTAAGCTTAAAATATCCATTCAGGGGAATACTGAGTCTCTATCATCTTCTGTTTGTGCCTACTATTCTTGTGATCTTATTCCTATTGTATCTATGTCTCTTCATTTTAATTTAGATATGAGTATCATTTTAAAAAATTTCATCTTAGGTTATGTGATTCAATGAATTATCAATATGGTAATCTTTGAAATATCACATCTCTTACTAAAAAAATTATAATCATGTTAGAGACTATATTATTAAGCATAGAAGTGACATGGAAACTATTTCCAAATCAATAAAGTATAATATTTCATTGATTTATACCCAAAATATAATAAATTTTCATTTTATATTTTTTATATAAGATTATAATCATTCCATTTAATGTTAGGGACTTTAAAGAGTTAATAAATTTCTTAAAAGTGTTATCTTCATATTTGAAGTAGTTCATGGAATAGAAAACTAATATATTCATGGAAATAGTTCACTGTCAAAGAGTGATCACATAGTTTTTAAAAATGATAGTGTTTTTTATCAACACATATAGGATAGGTTATATTTCCACAACAAACATACCTCTAATTGATCATGTCTAAGATTCTATTTTATTTTCATTTCCGACTCATTCTGTATCTTTGAGATCATTCGGAATAACTATGGTATTGGTAGTGAAACATCTAAAACTAATTTATTCTAGAAATTTATTTAGGCCTCCTAAACTTCCCACAAAATATATCTATATTTCATCACTAGTTCATGAAAAATAAAAATACCTCATAGTTCAATCCTATATTCACAATGAGGTTGTCCCAATCTATGACTAGGCTTTAATATGGTTTTTTGGATTTTGATTTTTATGATTTAATCTTTTTTCATATTTATGATTGAAAATTTGGATATGCCTTACTATATTTTGATCCCCCATCATTTTATTCTTATTTTTTAATCACAAATGGTGGAGAACATACATCTTAACTGTTTTACATTTTATTATTATTCTTTGACCATTTATAGTTAACTTAATCCTTACCATTATTTGATGTCACATTTTACAACATAAATTATTGGGAACTATAACTTTTAACAATTTTCATCCATAATTTTGTATCATTAGAAAGGGAGATTTTTTTGATCAATAAATAAATTCCTTATTTAATTATCAAAACAATGTTTATTTTATTACTAACTATTTATGTGTCATTTGGTATAAGATTAATAGCTCTAGAATACTTTTATAATTTCTCATAGTACAATATTCAACCATATGAAGGAATTCTCTAGTATTCGATGGACATTTTTTACACTTGATGAACTTATTGCCTTCAAAACAATCATAATTCCACCATTTTAAGGTGTAATAAAGCATGTGAAAATTTTATACCATAGGGGTGATTTTTCTACTATCAATCCAAATAATTCTTCCTTTGGAAGAATCATGCTACTATTATAATGCTTCCACTCCATAAAAAGGAATCTACCACCATTTCATTGATCATTCTAACACCATAGAATATATTATACCAATAATAAAGATATTCTACAACCATTTTATAACTAATACCTCTAATATTTCACTTCTTCTTCTAGTTGATGATTTTCAATAGTGAGGATAATTTACCAATTAAAGGTTCTCATACCACCTATATTAATCCATCATTTTCCATCTAAATCCGTTATCACCAAGATAATTATATTAATTCAAGAGGATCTCTACTTTCATTTAATTCAACACTTCTATTAATTCTTGAAAATAAATTAAAAATAATTATTCTAATTTCTAGTTTATAGAATTTAACTGAATTCTATAAACTGGTAATTAATAATATTTAAGAATAATAATTTTTAAATAGATAAATTGTTTTTCTGAATAAAATAAAATTATTTACGATTTTTTAATTTTTATGAGGTTTTATTGTTTTATTATCCTATAAACTATAATTGGAGTTTTCTAAATTCTATAATCCATAGGCTCCCCTCACACATCGATGCTGGATAGTTAATTTACAGACTTTCAAGTTGTAATAAGGAAACATGTAAGATTAAATGTTCCATGAGGGAAAGATAATTATATGTACTATATAAAAATCTCTTCTTTTTTGGGGAGTAAAATAATATTTTGAAAAACATTTGATATGCCTATAATGACATATTTAAAGACATTCAAGAAGAATAAAAAGAACATAATTTTTTTTATCATCCCAATACAATCATAGAAAGTCAAATGAAAAATCACATCTATATTATTTCTATATTATATTCTATTTTAAATAAATTATGGTTGTTATTATAATAGCTACTAAAATATGGAGAGAAAACTATATTTTCGTATTGGAATGTACTCTGACACTCTTCTCACACATAATTTACATATTTTTCTGATGAATAAATGTGGAGGAGGAATTGTTTATCCTAGACTATATTGTGTGTTGTTGTAATTTTAGAACTCGCTGATTTTTATAGATCTAATTATTTTTTCATGCGAACTTGTTTTCATTTTACATCAGTCTATCAATTATGTATGTGCACAGAGGAGAATTTCAAGCACTTGTTTATGGATTGTGACTATTCTTGGAATTGGTGAGATTATGATGGGACCCTGTTTGAGAAGAAACTGAATAAAAATATGCTTCTTGAACTGTAGGTAGGGTGGTCTGATGCTTGCAATAGCGAACAGGTATGTAATCTCCTCATTGTGGTTAAAGCGGCTTTGATTGACGCCATATAGGAAGCTTGAAATGCTGGAGTTATTGATGAAGGAAAGGTACACATCCGTCATGGAATGATGGTGGTTCACTATGAGGTTTATGCTACCTCGAAGGTTTAATCATATGCGATGCACAATAGTGTCTCGAACATGAAGATTCATTGGATACTTGGTATTTCGATGCATCCATGGAATCCATGGATTCTTAGATAAATTCACTGGATACCCCAAATCTGCCCATGAATCAAAGACAATGTGGATAGCACTGCTTATGGTGCAACATGCCCACCAGGGTGTGGTGGGTTTTTTCGAATTTACATGGTTTTGTGGAACGATGTTATTATCAGTTCACTACAATTGGCATTGCTTTAGAAGATGAGTTATGGGAAATTGTTCATGCGGTTAGGTTTGTTGTCTATTATAATTGTAAAATGTTATGGATTGAATCAGACTCTCCACTTGTGGTTCAATCCATCGAAACCAGAACTCAGAATGTGCCTTGGTGGGTACTCCAAAAATGTGTGGAATGTCTCAATTAGGTAGATCATTTAAATCATATTGTATAGCAGGCTTATAGGGAGGCCAATTATGTGGCACATGCTTTTTCAAGAAATCAATCCTGACAATGGATATGACATGGTCTTTTATGGCCCCTGTTTATTGCTCCTCACTAATAGAGGAAGTTATGTGTGGTGTTTTGTACTCTCGGTTTTGTAATAAACCATGCATTGTTTGACTCATTTTTCTTCTCCTTAATAAATTTTTTTAGAACTAGTTATGACCAGATCTAGACATTCTAGGTATGATTGTTTGCTTTAATCGGTGATTTAAATACTTTTTATGTGAATATATATTTTTTCAAAATATATTGTTATTTTCAAATTATTTTAACTAGGTTGTGATCGATCCATTAATAAATATTTTGAAATCATAATTATATATATATATATAATATTTTAGTTAACTAAAATATTTTTACAAATTGTGGGATTTGGTTTAATTTTTTAATATAATTTTTTTACCTGTTTAATTAATCCCCCCAAAAAAATATTGATTTTCCACTCCCCCTAATTATTTAAATCGAAAGGATTTATTCCATTTTAGTACTTTATTTATCAGGTTATTTATTTTTTCAGGTTTCAAACAAAAAATATCTAAATTTCTATTATTAAAAATTTCAATATTTATGGATAATTATATTCTTGAGGGAAATAATTCTAATAGACATGCTTATTTCAGTTGTACTATCTATGATTAATAAAATATTAAAATGATTATACATCTTGAAATCATGAGTTTTTACATTGGGATGGTGATAGAAGGTAAATATGTAAAGCCTAACTCTGATAGAGCTGTCTAAAATGATTCAACTATCAAATTCTGTGATTTTATTTAAAAATAAATTAATTAAAATTTAGAACAAAATAACAAGTTGAATTTAAAATAATATATGTGTCTGCTAAAACTTTTAACATTTGGGATATATTATCTATGTCTCATGAATGAATGTCTATTGTCAATGAAATGTTTTTAAATTCCAATAATAATATGTATGAAATATTCAACATTAACAATGATAACTATATTACATTTATGTATCTTAGGATTAATGAAACAAAAGTAAATTATAAATTAACTAGGAATGACTATTGATGACAAGTCTTAAGTAATGAGGATTATTAGATTATTAAAATATAGGTGGAGATAAAAAAATTTATCCATTAGAGGATCATGTGCTGCAATAAAGCTTCCAAAATTGTTATTGATGGGAAAAGTGATTATTTATGAGGATGAAAATAATAATAATTATTAATATAATGAACCAAAAAAATTAATATCATTCTATTAATCTCAATATATATCTAATATTGTAAAGAAGGAAGATATATTTATTTCATTTGATGGTGACTCTAACAATGATGATGAAATTTCCCACTTGGAATGGATATTCATGTATATTGACAAGAAATATTTGTAAATTATGAAATCTAATTTCATAGTAATATATGATTGTGATGTAAGTTGGAAATAAAGAATATATTGGAAAAGATACCTTCTATAAGAAAAAGTTAAAAAGGAAAATAAATTATGATTCTAAAAAAATAAGGAATAAAAATAAATATGAGAACCGACGAAATAAAAAAAAGGGACATAAAGGAATTATGAAGGAACTATATGTAATGTTCTAGTGAATCAGAATCATATAGTTAAAATATTCAAAGAGATAATATACGGTTTATCAAAATGACAATTGAGGAAACCAATTATATGCCTATATCATATGAAAAATGAATATCTAGATAAAATTTTAAAAACCATTTAATATTTAAATAGATATTATTATATTTAAGAATATATGATTACTGATATTTTGGATAAATATTATAATTTAATGAAACATCACTCATTATATACCTCTATTAAATATGATCTTCATGTTGAAAATGATATGAAAAAATCATTTTCAAGGAAAAAAATGACTTCATATTAGTAAATAAAAAACTAACAATTTATATTTATGGATTTTTAGTATGAAATAAAAATTATAAAAAAATAATATGAAGTCATTATTTGATTATAATTAGATACTATTTTTGTTATCATCCAAGATATAAAATCATGATCTATAATATTTCTTTTTATTCCTATTACATGTGATGTAAAAAAATGTTGTATCAAACTATACAGCCTGAACTTCTAAACCTAGAACAAACCAATATTCACAAAAAATATCATTTTTTCAATTCATTAAAATATGTTATTAAATATATATTTTAATTTATTAAATAGACATTAATTCCTATGAATTTTACTATATTATTTTCTAGACATTGAACTATCTTGGTACCACATTAATTTGGAATATTATTTATTATAGGAAACCTAATTTGAAAAGAATTATTATAAGATATTGTATATGGATAGTGTGTGTTCTAGATAGATGATTGTGGACATTTTAGGATTTCATTATTAACATAAAATGGATGGTGGCCATGTTACCTTTGGTTATAATGTCAATGGAAAAGATATTGTTTTTGTTCAAGTCATTAATTATAAACCTATTTAATTTACATTGTCTAAATTATCAGTGGTTTAAATTATATTAATCTAATAATAAATAATTAATGTTATTATGGTTTCCATTAAATGTTTTATAATAATTTGTGTACTATTTATGATTACATATTTATGTATTTAGTATATTGAGGAATGTTTATGTTTATGTTGTTTATTTAAATTCATTAATTTTTATAATATTTCGTGATTAAATTCATTTAACCATGAATGTGGGATATGAAATATGATATTATCAATATATAATATATAATATATTATAATGTTATAAAAATGGTTATATTAAAATATCTACCTAATCTTGAATTCCATAAAGAAAAATAGTTTAATTCTAATCAAATGGTAAATCAATATAATGTTTCCTTCCATTCAATGAAGTTGTATATACATCTCAACCACTATAACTGGTTCATATTGGATTGTTTAGATGATTTTTTCTTCTCTTTTATCTATAAAACAATATGATTATAGAGTATTTTGTTTCAACTCATGGTTTTAATAGGTATATTTTTTGTACTATAAAATTATGTCATGTAGGTGTTTTGAAATTTATGTAAAATCAATAGAGAAACATTATGGAATTAAAATTATGAGTTTGAGAAGAGATCATGGGTTTGAGTCAGAAAATTAGGATTTTTAATCTTTATGATAAAGATATATCTATAATAATAACATCATTTCCCTCAAAGACATCAATGGGATGGGGTCGGTAAAAGAATTAATTGGACCCTTCAAAAAATAGCTTTTTCCATGCTCAGTGGAAATGATATATATGTATATTTCTTAGATCAAGATATAGGTGAAGCCTATTATACAATGAACAAAATCTAAATAATACAACTATTCATGAATAATACATACGAATTATGAAATAGATGAAAGGATATGATAAATTACTTTAGTGGTTTTCGATATAATATTTATATCCATTTTTTATAGGACAATATAAATATGTTAATAACCATGAGTGATGAGTGAATTATCCATGGTTATTCTATATATAGTAAAGCCTATTGAATCATTAATAACATAAAAATTATGGTATACCAATCTGTTCATGTCACTATTGATGAGATATATCTATACAAACCTAATGTATCATTTGAAACTATAAAGGATGATATGTCCAATTTTAATATCAATAATAACTCATTGAACAATGATAACTATATTAATTTACATTAAACACATCCTAATGAATAAATTTTAGAGGAACTATAATTTATGGAAAATCTAGTTGAATCTGGTATACATATAACCATTAAAACCCATAAGGAGCATGCTTTAGTTGTTTTTCATTGTGATCTAAATAGACGATCTAAAACTCAAGGAAAAATATAAAAAACAATACTGATTATAAACTATTATACTCAAATCATGAAACCAATAATAATAATTTGGATTTAATTGATAAAAAAACTAATAGATATGTAAGAATAAAAAATTAATATTGATATGAGTAATGTGTGATAACTAGTTCAATGACCCAAATAATATTGAAACATTATCACTGATTGGGTTTGTAAAAACGTGGATGATGAATCGATAAATTTTGAGTGAAATAATTATAGGTTGGAGACATCAGGTTATAGTCATCTAGAAGGTATTAAATATTATGAATCATTTTATTCAGTAGATAGACACAAATCTATTAAGTTGATTCTATCAATTATAGAACATCTATATATCAAATTTTTTTCAAATGGATTTTAAGAGTAATTTTACTAATTGATATATTGTGTATGTTTTTTATTATGAAGCTCTACATTTTATAATCCAATTTGTCCAAATCATTATTTTAAATTGAAAAAATCACTCTATTATTTCAAACAGGCTCATAGATCTTATTATGATATTCTCAACAAAATTCATATCACAATTTTTTTACATAAGTTATTATTGATCCTACTCTATTAATTAACATAACTTAAATGATTTTATTATGAAAATATATATTTTTTTGATATAAGTTTTTTTTTAATTAAATTAATTTTGTACTGATGTTTCAAAACATACAAATAAATAATTTCCAAAAGTGTTTTATGTGTAAACTAAATTATATTTTGTTTTTAAAATAATAAAAATAATGAATGAATTTTTTTAAACCAATTTAACTAAAAATATCATTTAAATTTTTTCATGGATAGTATAAATTATATTTATACACCAAATGAGAACCATATTTAAATTAGATCTTGATGAAACTAAAAAAATAGTGGAACAAACCCTTCACTGAGGTATTATTATATGTTTCCATTATATCTAGTTGTCATGTGATTTTTTTGTTTGCGTTCTTGTTCATGATTCCATGATAACCCCATGAAGAATCATTTAAATGTATTCTAATGGATTATAAAATTATTCGAATGTGCCACTAATTTATAGTTATTCTACACTAATGGATTTTATGTTTTTATTTAGTTAGCTATACAGATGTTAATCACTAGGTATTATCGTTTGGTAAAAAATAACTTCTTGAATGTGACATTTTTTGGGAAATATACTATTATCATGATTCGGTAAAAAGATAAAGTATAATTTATTATGCACTACTAAACCTATTTATATAGAACTAGGTAGTTTATATAGAAAAATTATTTCAAAAAAACACACTCTAGTAGTCTACAAATATCAATTTCATTGTGTACCTATAAACAATGATAATAAATATGATAATATAATTTATAAAAATAATGTGTCTAATTATATAATATAGAACATTGATATATGGAAACAATTTTTTGTGGGATAATTTCCTGATTAGTGATACAACTATTGAATTGTTTAGTAATTAATATTAAATTACTAATATCTCTACAATTACTTTGAAAATTAGAAGATGAATATATATCATGCCTGAGTTCCGTGGGTTAAATTTATCTGACACCTTTATTAAAAACATATATTGAATATGGTATATTTGACTCAATATTTTTCTAGTTGATTTAGTTGAATTCTTATAATTCTTGATTCTATTGGATGATTTTATCATATTATTCCACATTATGATTACATTTCATGATTCTATTTAATTATTTTACTGCATTATTATGTTTGATGACTCTGTTGGATGATTCCATAGGATGAAACCTTTTTATGATTCCATATGATAAAACCTTTGGATTATTCCATTGTGGGAATTCATTAGTTGGTACCATTGGATGCTAATATTTTCTTAGTGCAATGATTGTTTCTACAATTATAAATTTTTATTATTTATCCCATTTAATGTTCAATTTTTATTCATTTAAATTTACTTTAAATTTAAAACATTGGTTCCCTAAATGAAAACAAGAGTATTACTGTCCAACTTTATTCTTCTCTAATTAACACCCTCCATACCACCAATTTTGTTCTCTATTGATTCATAGACTTCAATTATGGAAATCCAATAATATACTACAATGGATCTAATGAAATGTAATTCTAGTTATCTAGATAATTCATAACCTTAAATAAATTATAAAGGAAATTCTTTTCAGTAATAGATAAATGTAATACCCATATTCTATAATATTTTATTTTCACTAATAATGAAATATATATATATATATTGGTGAAATTTGAAAAATTATCTGATGTAAAAAGTACATCAAGATAGTGTTTTGAAATATTTTTTTCATTTGGAATGACTGAAAATTCTAACCATGGTTGGTTTTTGATTATTTCTATATAAGGTGAATGAGTTTGATAAAAATAATTATTTCATTTGATCCTTGATTAATGTGAATAAAAAAATTTACCCATTTAAATAGTAGGAACACTTTTTGGATTTCCACATGAAGTATTTTATTTAAACAATAGTTATTTTTTATCATATCAACCACATTGAAATTTTTTTCTTGGATAAATTCATGGACCTTTCATGGGATGGAGGGCCTAGAAGATGGATTGTAGTGTAAATTAAAGGAGAATACTAGATTATTTATAATATTATATAGAATATGTTTTAACCCAAAAGGTTGACTTTTATTGTTAATATTCTACGATATTATAATTTTTTAACTTTTAAAAAATTTGGGCCAAGATACATATTTGTTGGTACCATAGCGTTCACATGATGGAACAATGTAAGCCTAAATCATTATAAATATAATTATTTTATCCCAATAAGAAATCTATTTTGTTAAAATATATAGTCCTAGTCCCTGAATGTATGGTATTATTCATATGTGTTTTGGATTCCTCAAACTCCAAGATACAAGAAAGATGGTGAATATCAATTGGTTTCCTAGGTTTAAGAAATTGAAAGAGTACAATGAAACTATTTTTTAAATATTCAATCCATTAAATAATACATTAATTTCCAGGGATATAGTTTATCCCAACATATAACAAGATGAGGTTTTAATTTATTCATCTTAGGAGGAGGTGGTTTATGTTGGCGTTGTATCTAGTAGTTTAGATAAGAAAAATTAATTAGCATTAGTTGGGGATGAAGAATCATTTGATATATCTGTTGAATCTATAAGTGTCCATGACACTATTAGAAGTCATAATGACTCCATCAGGCCTCCTTATACTCTATTCTCCTCAATATGAAAGGTTATTTTACTTCACGAATACATGGTTTCAAATACCCTAGGTTTCTAATATATCTCAATTCAATGGATTGGATTTTGAATGTATACAGATGTCATTGATCTGTTTTAGAAGACATCATATGACATAGATTGTGAGGTTGGTAATGCAGCTTTAAGTCCAATGAGATCTAACAAAAGAGATGAAGTGGATAAGGGATAGAAGTATATAATGTTAGATAATCTTTTCATGGTCAACATGTATTCATATTATTTTTATGTTAATTATTATGGGTTTAGTCTACATTATTATGTTATACCCACTATATATGTTGTTTAGAGGAATCCTATGAGATTATCAATTGAGATAGTAGATCTAGGGATGTTACATGATCCCTTTCATTTAGTTGTTCCTATTAGAGATGAGAGAGATATAGTTGCTTCTATAGTAAATGATGAGTAATTCAATATTGAGAATATAGGATATGGATATCCCTCATCCCATAATGAACCATTAGTTATGTGGGAGAGTTCTTCTCCTACGTCTCTACATCCCCATTTTAGAGTTTTGACTTGTGTTAACGTAAATTCCTTTAAGGAAAATATTATAGGTTCTCTTACTTCTAAACCAATTCCAACTACATATTAGGACATGTCTCCTATTAATGATTAAATGACCTAGATATATTCATTGGTTGTGAGAAATCTATAAAAAATATTGTTTCTTAGGATTGGGGAATTAGAATAGTAGAATATGTAGTTGGTGGAGAAAATAAGTTACATTAACTCTTCCTAGGAATGAATGAGAATATACATGTATAAAATAAATTATTCTACTATTTTGGGAAACTTCAATCCCTATATTATTATTCTACTATATCCTCTTATAGAACACCATTTTCAAGGCATATTTCTCATGATTATTATTTAATTTGGATTGTTATTTGATAATTATTGTATATTATATTGAGAGATTAATATGATTCAAAAGAGTATTTGATTTAATATATCGTGTTATATCAATGAAGTATTTATAATATTTTGATCTAATTTCTTAATGATTCTAGAAGTTACATGGAATATATTACTAAGTCTATAAAGTACAATCATTCTACGATTTATTGAAAAATTAATATCAATTCTCATTAACTACTTTTAGATGATGATCTAAGGAGGTATCCTATAAAAAGGTAATTAAAGGAGAATGTGAATTAGTTAATGTTATTAGCTATCATTTTGAAGTATATAATGGAAGATAAGAGCTATTTCATTCCAGCGATGGACCATGGTTGATTAACTTCTACATTGTTTTTTAACTGATGTATCTTTATCTCAACACTACCCTGGAATTTGTCACTATACCACCTATTATGTCAATGACTCCAACTGATTCAGCTACTATTTCAAATCCACTTTAGAATCCACCCATATATTTGAGTCATTTTAGTTATACTCTAGTTGGGATAGTGAGGAATAAATGGCTTTTTTCCTCCTAGATTATCTTTAATCCCCTTTCATTTGCCTCCACATATACCCTCCATCTTCACCAGTAGGTGAAAATGTCATGGACGCCATAAACCATTCCTCCACTGAATATGAGGATGATAGATTCCCTGAATAGAATACAAAAGGGTTTTTTTCATAATGAAAACTTCTTTATTTAGTATGTATTGTAATTCATATATATATAATTATTTTCTATTCCAATATCATTTTATGTCTATTTGATAATACCAAAATGGTGAGAACATCTATTTTATATATAATATTTATCATTTAAGTATATTATTGTACAATTCATTTGTACTATAATTTTTATCATTAATTATTTACTTGTTATACATTGAAAAATATTTAAAACAAATTTTTTGAACTTATTTTCACCCATGACTTTTTATCATCAAAATGGGGATGATTTCTGGATTAATGTAGCATATCATTTTTTTAATGCACGCATATATTGATTACATTATTTCAATATATTAGAAGTGTAAAATTGTTGAAGATTATAAATTAATAATTTTTTATAAAAAAAAATTCAAAGAAAAAGATGATTCTATAAGAAGAAATTCATCGACCACCATCAAAATTTTTCTATCGCTAGAACAGATCGATATAAATAGGATAATTATGATTCCAAGAGTTGTAGTTGTAATACATGTAACGACCCAAAATTTTATCAATGAAATTTTCACTTCATATAATTATGAAATCTAGTATAAATAATATAAAATCACATAGATAACATAATATAAACATTACAAATTCTGAATTAAAATAATAATATGTTTTTCTTTAAATAAAGGAACCTATAAAAATGGAGTACTAACTTGACCTTTGGAATAGTAATATGAACTTTATGAATAGTAAAAAATCCAACAGAACAGTAAAATTACCCATGAATGTATAATTAAAATTTTGGTATCTTATTAATTAAAATATGATATAATTATATCATATTATAAGTAAACAAATGTTTCAAGAATGATAAATTGTGTTTTGGTATTTTTGTGAAACATAAATGATTAATTTCAATTTAATAATTTATAAAATGAATTAAAAGAGGGATTATTTTAATAAAATATATTCATAAGTTAATATTTAATAATCTTATGATTATATGTAAATTTTATGATACCTTAATTACATTTTCAATGTGTTATATAATAAGTAATAATTTAAAAATTGGTATTTTTTCATAAATGATGATTTTAGTTAAAAAATAATATACTCAAATTTATAAAATAATTATCATAAAATGTAGTAAATTTTTAATTCTATTTGTCAAAAAAAAATTACGGTGATTTTTTTATTCTTTCTAATATAGTTAAATTTTTCTGAATAGTTAAATATGATAATTTAAAGTATAATAAAAATACATGAGTAATTGAGTCATGGATGATGTATAGATAGTGTAAGAAACCTTATTTTGAAATAAAAATCACTATTTACGATAATTATTAATATATGGACATACTACTCATAGTGCTGAGCCAAAATAATAAACAAATAAATAAAATAATAAATAAACACCCTTCTACTCTGTTATAAATACTAGTTCTCACCACCTCTACTCGTCAACCATAATAAGAATTGGATCATCTCCAATTTCTACACAATACTCTTCCCAAGTCACCTCCTCATGTCTAGGATATTTTGATATCATCAAAATACCAAAAACAAATTCATTTATGTGGTTCTCATGGCGAAAAATTCATGTGGAAAAATACTTTTCATTTTCATTACTATATTTTTTCACATTCGTCTATTTTATTATAAAATTTTCACATCATCTACCAAATCATGAATGATAAATATAGTATGTTATATATATTTCAATCTTAATATGTTAATTTAAAATCCAAAATCTATACTATTTTACTATTCCTTTTATTCTAAAAAAGGAAATATCATCTGTGAAGTGTTGATTTATCACCTCCGTGGGTGACATGTTATCGTATTCCTTTTCCAAAAATTAATAATTGGAAAAAAATAGTATAATTCTTAGTACATATTTTCAAATTTATGTTTTAACTCATTTAATTCTATCAAATAATATTTTATATAGAATAGTTTACAATTAAACAAAACTAGTTTATGGTGATAAAAAACACCAAAATAATCTAAATAATTATCACAAACTTATTATTTAATTATTCACCCTCACCCCAAATAAAAACAACTTAAAAATAATTTAATTATTTTTTTTCATTAATAACATATAAAATAAATTCTATATATTTATTCCCATTTTTAATGATATTTGATACTTTTATTCAAGTGAACCAACCATGAAAACCCAGGAAAAGAACAGTCCCAAATGATGAAATTGTGTCTCATAACACATCAAAAATACAAAATTAGAAAAATAAAGATTTAGTATATAATATATATATTTAAAGGGTTTTAATTTATTATTTAATAGATTTATTTTTGTTATACTGGAAATTTAGATCACGTGCAGAACACTTTTGAACTTAAGCTATGAGATTATTTGCGAACCTCCATTTTTTCCGTTTGGTTACACTTTCTCTCTCTTCATCCAAATGAAATTATTAATAATTTTTGTTTAATACTCCTATATTATGGTTTAAAGATCCCAAAATATATTTATATCCCTAATATTCAATATTTTATCAGTAAATAAAGGTTCTATAAGGTTTTTTTCATTTCCTCTCAAAGAGAAATATAGATTAAAGGGAACTTCTCAAATGTCATTAATCTAATTTAAGCCAATTTTTATCTAAAATCATTAATATTATGATGAGATTAAATATTTTTTCCCATTTCTTGTTTTATATAGATCATTAGGTTTTTAATATTTTTTAATGACTCTTTAAGGTATTCCCTTAAATGAAACTAAAGTAGATATTTTCTAAATATTCATATACACTCGTGTTAAATGGATTCATATCATTTTTAAATTATTTATACAATTTATTAATGTTTTTATTTATTAATGTCAATTTATTATTTAAATCCATTCTTTCATTGACTATTTGATGATATTCCCCTTAGTTATTCATTTTGTCATGTTTATGATACTAAGTTATTTCCTTGGGTAACCCTTATGTTTATACTACATGTTCGATTCCAATTTTGGAAAAAATATGAATGAACATGTTTTGATGGGTGTTCCCATATATTTCTCCAATTCATTGGGTAATTTTTAATCTGATGATATGTTATGGTAGGATAGTGAGTAATATGAATTACTTTATGGGACATTGTCCTCTATGTGAAATGGTCTTAGAAATTAGCCTTGAAACATGCTCATTCCATGTTGTGTGTTGTTGAAACATAAATGTGATTCCATGAATATATTCCATCATGCAATAAATTGTATTATTAATTATGTTTATTTGTGATTCAGTCCATGTTATGTCATCATTATATGCCTTCAAACATGTGTGATTTTATTTATTACTATGTTTCTACACTTACTAGACTTTTTAGCTCAACCCATTAGTTTATGTATACCTCAGGTTATCCTATACATCTTTAGGTGATCAATGGGATATATGAGATCATTATGGAAGATTAAGATAATTACATTTTATTCCCATTCCAATTTTTAGGCTTTATGTACCAAATCATCCATTGACATTATACTTTATGATTCATGGATTGTAATTTTATAGTTAATTTCACAAAAAATCATATAATAATAGGTGTAATATGATAGGTTATCTATAGTTTGTATTAGAGAAAAGTATAATTATATTGGGATATTGGGACTAGAGAACCTTAGTAAGAACATTATAGATAATTATATCACCATGGATAGCCTAGATTTAATCTTTGGGTAGCACAAGTTAGGATATACATTTCATTTACATGTTTAACATTACAAGTTCAATGTTTTGTTTTCATATGATTATTGTGTATGGATTCAAGACCCCAAATTGTACTTTTAATTTCATTGTTAATGGATGGAAATAGAAAAACATGTGACATCAATCAATATGATATGAAATGTGAATATTTCACTAATGATATTCCAAATACGATGGGAATAAGTTATCAAAACATCATGAAAATACTTTCTCAAATGAAGGATGTTATGAACATTAACATGAATCCTATGGAAATCCATCTACCTTTAAAAGATAATTATTTAGTCAAATCGTTGATGAGACAATGGCCTCCAATATTTTGGGTATATTTCAATCCTGTCATCGAGGAAGAATGGATTTACACAATTGAAATGTATTCTCTATAATCTTGTTCTTAAAAGAAGAAAATGTAATATTAGAAATGTTTCATTTGGATGGGGAAGTTGATCAGTGGTGGACTCTAATCAATAACACAATCTCCAAGGATAATATTGATTGCAAGGAATGGAAATATTTAAATAATATAATTTTCAATAAATAGTTTCCCTTAACCCTCCATCTTAAGATTGAAAGGGAGTTCCGTTAACTAAATCCAAATGAAGATTAATTTGATGGAGTGAAAGATGAAAAAATTAGAAGGATTTAATTATATTCCATTGGTATTTCCATGAACACTAAAATAAAGGTGGATCCATTATTTAGCAGACTAAATCAAAGTCTATAAAAAAATTCGTGGTTCGAAGCCTCAACAGTTTTGAAGAGGTCATATCTTGTTCTCTTATAGTTGAGATGGATATCAAAGAATATTAGTAGTCTTGTGGGACTTGGGTCCGAAAGAAGAAAATTTAGTTTAATTTTGGTGGATTAATAGATAAGTCCCATGATGGAATGACAACCCATCATCTCAAATGTTAATAGTGTGGGAACAAGAATCCTAGAAGCTCTTTAATTGGAAACAAAAGATTCTTAAAATGATGAATGGGGGAAAAGGGATAATATGTACCGATGGGATATGAAGAATCACATAAATGTGGAAGTTGAATGGGAGGATCATATCAACACTTGTAATGATTTTTAGTGTGTCAAATGAAAGGAACATTAGCATTATGAAATTGATTTCCCTAAGCCAAGGGTTAACGGCAGATGTCAAAAACAAAAACCTATATGGTAACAAGGATGTTAATATTAAATCACTACTACTAAGGTTCAACCTATCAGTGATGTGGTGATAGGTATGCTGGTTATTCATTAATTAATAGTTAATATACTTTTGGATTATGGTTATACGCATTGATTCTTATATTGAAAGTTTCACAGAAAAATTCAAAATTCACCTTAATATTTGGATGTTAATTTATCTATGAAAATAGATACTAATGAAATTATTCCATCCATAGTATATATATCATCCCTGATTAATGTTTTTGAAAATATCAACTATCATGAAAATGATAGCAGTCTCTACATCTCGAGGAATCCACCAATTTTATACAAGTGTAGAGAGGAAAATGAATCTGATTTAGTATCATCACCCATTTTTTGATTATAATGACTTATTAGAATATGTATCTAACAAAATTTATTGATATAGAGGATAGAATTATAACCTAAGACATGCCTATTGTGAGGGACTATATAGATGTATTCCCTATATAATTCTTTGGTCTTCCTCCTGGTTGTGATTTTTGAGTTTCCAATTAAACATATTCCACGATCTCTACCTATATAAATAACATGTTATAGAATTGCCAGGATTTTGTTTGAAGAACTGAAGATGCAGTTTCAGGTGAATCTAAATAAGGTTTTTATATACCTGAGTGCTTTATAATGGGTTACGCCTTTCCTCTTTGTCAAGAAGAATGATAGATCAATGTGGCTATGTATTTATTATAATGAGCTCAAAAAAATCATGGAAAAGAAAAAGTATCCCATTCCATAGATAGATGACTTGTTCGATCAACTATGTGCTACCATGTATATCCCAAAGGCGGACCTTCAGTCTGGATATCATCATGTAAAAGTGAAGAAGAAATATTTTAGCAGGTTTGCCTTCTAAATAGGGTATAAACCCTATCAGTTCATAGTAAGTACCATTGGACTCCCTAATTTTCTAGAAAAAATCATTTACATAATGATTATATAATTTAGGGATAACATTCACATATTTCTGGTAGTCTTTATTGATGATATTCTGATATACTCTAAGAGTTTGTAGAAACATGAGGAGCACTTTAATAATATTTTTTTAAGACACTATAAATGGAGAAACATTATGAATTTTTTAGTTAATATGATTTATGGATGGAGGAAGCATCATTATTTTTTCATGTCACCACCAGTAAATAAATAACTTTATACCCCATAAAGGAAAAGGAAATTGAAAATAGACCCAATCCAACACCTACAATCTAGATATGTAGTTTTCATGGTCTAGATGTGTATTACCAATAATTTTTAAAGAACTTATCAGGATTTTAAAACACAATAACCTATATTACATAGAAGAGATTCATGTTTTTATCAATAAATAAATGTGAATACTAATTCAAAATGTTTGAAAAGATGTTTTTCAATACACCAGTTATCCCAATACTAACATGTAGGGAAACCATTGTGATGTAAAACATTGATTCAAACAATGGAATATGTTTTGTACTAATTGTAAATGACAAAGTTTCTGTCAACGCCTTAAGGAAGTTAAATATTCATGACCAAAAATATCAAACAAATGTTCTGGTGTCAGATTCTTTGATCAACACGTGGAAAATATGGCAGAATTATCTTTATAGGGTTAAGTGTAAAATATATACTGATAATTAGATTATCAATTATATATTCACAATGATTGAGTTTAATATGCTCCAATAATTATTGTTAGAGATCGACAAGTATTATGACTTCTCAATCCACTACCATCGTATTAAGGAAAATAATGTGGATGAATCTCTAAGTATAAATTATCATGAAACATTATCAATGGGGATAATTGAGAAGGTTAAAATCTTCATATATTTGCAAAGTTTTAACATGGGAATCATTAAGGATGGGACATCATCAATATTTCTCTACAAATTTTCTCACTATTTCTCATGGAGAAAATAAATGATACTCAATGAAATGCTGGGAAAATTTAGATTAAGGTGGAAGCCCTGAGGAAGGGGAAATTATCCAAGTTCAAAATTTATGAAGATTTATTTGTAATATTTAGGCCATGAATGAGTGTACCATCCAATCCATATATTAAGATAAATATTCGATTTGACACACATATCTCAACCATTTCTATTCCCTCTAGAAATAGAAGGATGTATCGAGGACTCTGAGAGTACTATTGGTGTTCCAATATGAAAAAAAATATCATCAAATATAAATCAATGTGACTTGTATGTCATTATGTGAATGCTAAAAGAAAATAGTTGGGGGGATGATGAAAACATTAATCATACCTACATATAAATGGGAAAAAAACCATGGACATTGTCTCCGTACATATGAATACATCTAAAGGAAATAATGTTATATGTGTTGATGTGTATCGTCTCCCAAAGATAGCTCTCTTTATCAAAATTTGAGAATAATTATCACTAGATAACCTTCCATATATATATATATATATCAATTATGTGGTAGAACTACATGGAGTATCATTTTCAATTATATTTTTCCTATATCTGAGATTCACCCACATGTTTTGAAAAAGTATTTAACATTCTCTAAACATTAAGATGAACTTCAGTACAGATATCATACTAAAAAAGATGGCCATTCTTAATGGAATATTCAGAAACAAGAAGAAATGTTGGGAGAATGTTATATGGACTTCAAAGGAGTGTAGTACCAACATCTACCTCTGGTTGTGGACTCTTACAAAAAATGTTTCTACTCAATCATCCAAGGGTCTCTATATGAATCCATTTAAGGGAAAATATTCATAACACCATCATGATGGGTTGAGTTCGGTGAATATAATCTAGAAAACATTAAATGGGTGGATAAATTTTAGAAAAGGTAAAAACCCATTCAACAACACATCAATACATCCCAAAGAAAATATAAGAGATATGCAGATAATTGTTGGATATGTCTTTATTTTAAGGATGGAGACATGGTATTCCTCTACTTATCTCCATGTTATAAGGTCATGAGATTTGGGAATAAATGAAAAATAATCCCCAGGTACATATGCACCTTTAATATTCTTTATCATATTGGGATTGTGGACTATAGAATAGCACTTCCACCAACCATGTCTCAAGGACATGATGTATTCTATGTATGTCTCTTGAGGGAGTAAATACCAAATTCATTACATGTAATGAATTATGTGGTGGTAAATTTTGAAAATGATCTCTCTTATGACGATCATCTAGTGAAGACCATGGATCATAGATATAAATTTATACACGACAAGACCACACACTTAGAAAATGTATTATGGTATTACCATATGTATGAATATGAAACGCAGGAACCAAAAGAAGAAAATAAGTATTAGTACCCCCCATATAATTTTCCTATAGTTTTTAAAATGATATTTTGTGAGAAATATTTCATAAGGGTGGAAGAATATAATGAACCAGAATACAATCAATGAATATTTCACTTCTTATAGTTATGTAAAATAGTTTAAATAAAATAAAATTACAGAATGAATGTATTATAGATTTTATAACTGAATAATGAATGGAATGAAAGGTATTTCTAAAATGTAAGGATCATATACCTATGAAATTAGTATATGACCTCTGGAATAGTATTATGAACATTATGAATAGTAAACTGGAAAATATAATAGTAACCCACCCATGAATGTATGAATAAAACTTTGGTTTTTATAAATGAAATAATGGTATAATTATATAACACTATAAGTAAATAAATTTTTTGGAACAGATTAAATACATTTTGGTAATTTTTTTAAACAAAAAATATTATTTTTCATTTAATAATTAATATAAATATTTTTAAAGAATTAATTTTCATAAAATATATTCATAAATTAATATTTTTTGGTCATATGAATGGAATATAATTTTATGAGACATTAATTAATTTATAAAAGTGTTATAAAATTAGTTATAATTTAAAAATTCATATTTTCAGAATAAATGATGATTTTAATTAAACATTAAATTATATATATATATATATATATTATTTCTTGATAATGGAGTTCATTTTATAATAATAAATTTATAAAATATTTTCAGATGATTGTTTTTTTATTTTTCATAAATTGTTTAATTTTTTATAATAGTGAAATATAAATATTAATGGTATAAGTAAAATACATGAATTAATGAGCTATGAATTGTGTGTGTCTACTGTAAGAACAATTCTTTCGAAATAACATGCACTATTTACTATTCATATAAAAATTAAGGCACCACATTCACATCCTTTAATAAAAAACAATAAACAAATGAATTATATAATAAAATACACCTTCATCTTCTATAAATATCACACATACCCACCTCTTTCACTTACACCACTTAAGCCTTGAATGTTGTCTGATTTCTACCAAATATTCTCCCCATGTCTCCTCCCCACATCTAGGAGATCCTGGTGTCAAAAAAATTTCATGTCCAAATCCTCTAAGGATGTTATCTAGGAGAATAATTCAAGAGGTAAATCCCCTTTCTCTTTATTTCATTTATTTTTACATTATTTTTTTTATATTCTTCAAAAAACCTCTATCCAAGAAATGGTTGAAAACTACAGTATCTTATATGTACTATACTATTATTATGTTAAGGGAAAAAGATCATCAACTCTCTTCTCTTATTCATTTTATTCTAAAAATTATAATATCATCTGTGAGGTGTTGATTTATCACTTTTAGTGATGAAAAGTTTTCATTTTAGATTAACTCTTTCAATGATGGAAATAAACCCATGAAAATAGTTGGTGTAGATTGTAAATTTTTGTTTTATGAATTTTTATTTTCCAAAATTATGACTTGTATACAATAAAGAATAATTAGTCAAAACTAGTTTATGATGATAAGAAATAGGAAAAATATTATTAATGATTATCACTATCATATTACCTAATGATTAATCCTCACACAAAATAACTAAAGTAATTACATAACCACATAATCTTATTTATATTCATTAAAGAAACATAACATCAATTCTAGATATCTATTCTCATTTTACATGTCCATTCATACATTTATTCATGTTAACAAATCATGAAAACCAAGGGAACAAAAAATACTGTAATATAGCCCTATACCCACAGTTTTTGGAGAAACTGTGGGTATAGGGGTTATATAGAAAACTATACCCATTGTTTTGGGAAAAACCATTGGTATTATTTTTTTTGAAGACCTATTCCCACAGTTTTGGAAACCTGTGAGGAAAAATATTGTTATATCCATGGTTTTGGTCAACACCGTGGGTATATGATTTTTTTTCTGGGGACCTATACCCATGAATTTATAAACAAACGGGTATAGCATTCCCGCGTTATGGTAGGAAAAATAGTTGTATGAGACACACATAATATTTGGTGGGAAACCCTATCCACACGGTCTTCCCTCTTTTACCCTTTATTCCGATTAATATATTTAAGTAGATACAAATATATAAACATATAAGATTCACATGTGGGTTTGTCAGGTGTTGTGTGTTGTTCGATGTGGTCATAGGTTTGAAAACTTATGACCACTTTTTTCTCAAATATAGGATTAGAAATTAATATATTACAATAAATAAAGATATATTAATATGTGAATCAGTATTCTTGGTTGGATAGGCATTGTATGAATGAAGGTAGAGATGCGAGATCGAAACACCTGAGATGAATTTTTTCATATAGGGTTATACATTAATATATTTAGACAAATATATAGAGACATGTATGTGACGTAGTATGAGTGGTGGGGATCCCTGAGTTAGAAAGGTAGGTCACGGGTTTAACACCTGCTACACATTATGTGTAAAGACCCGTAAATTTCAAGGAAATTGTTTTCTTAATTTTCTTTGGAATTTTACAAGAACGCAGTTTCTGACGGCACCTGATTCCGAGGCCCGGTGTGCCCGGAATCATTTTCCGATGTTTGGCTCGGGTACGTTCAATGAACGAATGGAAGGGTTTTTCTAACTTTTGAACCGGTGCTCAGAATCGAATTCTGGGGGCACCGATGGAATCGCAGCGTCGGTACTTTCTTAGAAACGCCTCTTCCAGAGTTGTGTTTTCTCGGGTGTGGTTTTTAATTTTTGGGCTTTAAGTTAAGAAATAAAATAAAGTGGTGCGACAACTTTATTTTTATTTCACTTAAGCCACTTAAAATCCACTTAAAGCTTCTTAAGATATGTTAAAGCGGATAGGGTAAAATTCAAAATATCCTACCCTCTTGGTAGAATATTTGTGGGGTGGGGCCCGCACGAGCCCACTGTTTCTTTTCCTCTAAGTAACGCACCCGCGAAAAACCCAATTGATTGAAAGTCAACTGGAGTGTTTCTTAAACAATTAAACGCTCCTATTAATTGGGCGGTTTTATTTGTTGAATTAATTCTATGAATTAATGGATCATTATTTAACTTATCTCTTTTTTAGTTTGTTGGCATGTTAATAAAATAAGACCAACGCTATTCTTATTAAGTGTTGTTCATTGAGAGGATTTGACAGAAACCTCAAGTTCTTCATCCTCCTTCATGAAGAACGCGAAGAACGTGAAGAACGCCGGCCTTCGACGAAGGGCGATGAAGAACGTCGAGCCCTCGGAGATCGACGACGCGACGCCAAGTACCGCGACGCTGGCGATTCTTCTTCCGCGACGTTCTTCGGCGACAATCCAACCCCATGACAACCTTCGATCGACAACGACAAGGTAGGGGGTTGCGCTCCTTTTAAATTCTTTGTGGATTATAACAAAAATATGGATTTAATTATTATAAAATAAATCTATATGTTTTTATCCTCGGAGTTCGTCGATGCGACGCCATGTTCCGCGATGACGCGGCGCTCTTCCGCGACGAAGCGATGCCCTTCCGCGACGTGACGATCACCTCCTTCCGTGACGATCAATTCCACGAAGAACGCGCGCTCGACGACTACGGTGAGGTATGGATTTTTTTTTATTTTAGAACAATCTTTAATTCCCGTGATTGTTTCTTTTAAAACAAAGAACCCGAATCAAGTTCAATTTTAATTCTATTAAAATTGTTCCTTGCTTGTTATTCATGTTTTGAATATTTTATTCTCGATTTTTATCACCTAACACGGAGGGTGCGGGCCAAACAAACAAGGCCCGAAAACCCTCCCAGTTCTTCGTTGATGTGAGGATTGGCGGGCGACGACAAAACATGCCGCAGAGGTGATTCTTTGTTTCCGCAGTGAAATACGGGACCTAGGAGGAGCTACGGCGCAGACGGAAACAAAATCGGACCACCGGAGCAACTCCGGTGGCCTGCGGAACCCACCGGCGGCAAGGGTCGCCGGCACGGCGGCGCCGGAGGCGGCGGCGCCCCGACGCGCCGCTAGACAGGGCCGCCACAATAGAAGTCGCGGCCATGCGGGTCCGGCACACATGGGATGCGGCTTTTCCGCGTCCGCTGATCCAGCGCGGCCCCACGCGGGGCCGCGGCACCTTCATCCAGCGGGGGCAGCGCCCCGCGGCTCCCTCGCTCGGCCGCTCGGCCGAGCCGAGCCGGGCCGACCCGACCAGCCGAGTCACACCTGGGTCGGGTCGGGCCGCGCCGAACTGGGTCAGACCCGGACCCGGGTCGGGTCGACCCAGGGGGGTCGGGCCGGGTCGGTCTGGGCCCAGACCCCCCGTCTTCGGACCGTTTTCGGTATTTTACCGGTATCTTGAGCTACGAGCCTCCGAACGATGCGCCGTCAGCGGCGATGCGATCCTTGGATTGAGACGGTTGTTTCGGTATATCATACTCAAGGTTTCGGAATACTTTGGGTTCGGCCGGGTTGGTTCATACACGAAACCAACCGGGGCCTTAGAGCGGAAACACTCATATCTTGAGCTTCGGACGTCCGAACGACGTGCCGTCGTCTTTGTTGAACTCCTATAAGTGAGAAGGATCTTTTGGAATACTCCGACCGAGCTTTCGACGCAGGTGGAGTTCTGTCGGGTTGGTTTTTCTTTAAAAACCAACCTGGCCCCTAGGACGAAATAACCAATAACTCCCAGACCGGGCGTCCGATTGACGCGCCATCTGCGACGTTGACTTCCTGTTGAAGATGCGGAACTTTTGGATACATCAACTCTAGACTATGTGTCAGTTGATGTATCAGCCTCTCGGCTCGTGGAGCGGACCCTCCCGAATGATCTTGCTGTGTGCGGGAACCCTAGAGCTGGCTGTGACTGCTACTGTGATGACGACGACTGTGCAGAGATCCTCAGTGGATTCGACGGCGATTACTACAACACTCAGCGATCCTTTGTGGGTCAGTGCTACCGATCCTGTGTGGGTCCGATCCTGTGTCGGTCAGCGCTCAGCAGTCCTATGTGGGCCAGCGCCTACAGGTCCTGTGTGGGCCCGATCCTGTGTGCGTCTTTGCGGGGGTTAGTACCTATTGATCCATTGTGGGTTCGATGACTTAGATGGATCAGTGATCATCTCTATCGTCATTCGAAGAAGTATACCTGTGTGAGCTGAAACTCTGTTTTACTTTCCTTTGTGGATTGTGTTGAGCTATCCTGTGTGGATTTACATTTTACTTTCCTTTGTGGATTGTGTTTAGCTATCCTGTGTGGATTTTACGTTTTGCTTTCCTGTGTGGACTGGGTTGTACATGAGCTCGGATGTTGGAGTCGATCGAGAATTGATGACTTAGGTATATGTATGGGCATATACCTAAGCCGTGTCAGATGTTACTTTGTGATTGTATCTTTCCTTTGTGGATTTTCCTTTGTGGATTCTGGGAGACCTTCGGGGGTCTCGGGGTCCCTACTGAGTAGCTTATACTCACCCCTGCACGGGAAATGCCCGCACTACATTTTGTTGGTTGCAGACGATGGACAACGCTGATCGTGGTGGAGGTTTGTGGAGCAGGACGGTACCTGGAGGTGGACCACTGGGCGGGACGTACTCGGAGCGGTCAGGTGGACCCGAGAACCAGTTGAGGCTATCTGTACCCACCCTTCATGTGGGACTTCCAGTGGACGGATCGACGTTGCGGCTTTACTTTTCAGTTGTTGTTTCTCCCCTTTCAGTTGTACTTTACAGTTGGGCTTGTATTTCCGGACCTCTTTACTTTTCCGCACTTACTGTTGTACCAGCTTTTACTTAGTGTTTACTTTTTCCACTTTCTTACTCTGTAGTGATTGTTTACTTTACAAAGGCAATGCCTTCCATTTTACCGCGATTTACGCCTTAGTGCTAGTCGCCAACCCCTGGCCTATGGAAGGTGGGCTTGGGGTAGTCACGGCACGGGCCCCGAGGTCGGGTCGTGACAAATTGGTATCAAAGGAGTTCGGTTCTACCGCGGACTCTGATCTTTTCTATGTAAAGCAATAGTGTTTAGCGTATTGGGTGTGGTTATCAGTCCAGGGAGTCCAGTGTTGGTGTGGCGGTCGACGTATCCGTACACCAGGACCCTGACTTCTGATTTCCAACTTAATGCACGAAAACATTGATTGCATGTGTGTTTCAATTTTTCATTGTGATTACTTTATTTCATCTCACCAGGTATACTATTCTGACCGTGGAGCACCAGTTTCCTTTTTAGGATGGCCCCACGATGGCAGCCAGCTAGGGTTCCGAGAGTTGAGCGTGACGACAGCCCGCCGAGCGACAAGGCCTCGGTACAGGGCCCTTTGACAGCAGAGGCACCAGCGGTACCTCTACCCGCCGAGCCCCCGATGCTTCCAGCACCAGCCGCTGACGATGCACGTCGCCTCAGTGCACTGCATGAGTTCCAGCGCCAGCAACCGCCCAGGTTCCGCGGGGAGACGGACCCCCAGGCAACTGAGGACTGGCTGGAGGCAGTGGTACGAGTTTTCAGACTAGTGAGGACACCAGCAGACCTCATGGTGATCCTCGCAGCGAGCCTACTGCACGCAGCAGTGGGCCGATGGTGGAGCGTGATGCTCCAGGTGCACGATGAGGCATCTCTTCTCTGGACGGGCTTTGGGAGCCTCTTCTGCTCAGAGTTCGTTCCGACCACCCTCTGTGCGGTCCGCATCCATGAGCTTCTGCAGCTGCGGCAGGGCAGCTTGACGGTCGCCCAGTACTCAGCGAGATTCATCGATCTCTCGCGCTACTCGACCGACACGGTACGAGACCCATTCTTCTGGGCCCAGACCTTTGAGCAGGGATTGAGACACGAGATCAGGGCATCGCTGATCTCCCTCAGCATCCCAACCCAGGCAGGAGTACTGGAGCGAGCCCTCTTGATCGAGATCTTTCTTGCTGAGACTTCTCCAGCGGTGAGACCTACCGCAGGGCGGCACGTAGCAGAGTCTTCTGCAGCAGGCAGTCGACGGATGACTCAGGGGTCCATGCAGACCAGACCCTCACGCAGACGACCTCAGGACACTGGCTCAGCAGTGCGGGGCACACAGCGCAGATCCAGTCTTTCGAGAGGCAGGCAGTGCTACACTTGCGGCGGGCAGGGTCACATGGCTCGTGACTGCCCGACCCACCGTGACGAGGAGCAACAGAAAGTTGAGGGGCCACCCAGGCAGAGGCAGAGGGTCGACCGTGGTGGTCCGCAGGGAGGAAGCGGACGAGGCAGAGGAGTTGGCCGAGCAGCAGGTGGTGGGAGACACTTTGAGGCTCTACCCCCACCACCACCAGGAGGCCCGCCCCGACCACAGGGAGCAGGCGGGCAGAGACA
This sequence comes from Viscum album, assembly GCA_963277665.1. Lineage (NCBI taxonomy): Eukaryota > Viridiplantae > Streptophyta > Magnoliopsida > Santalales > Viscaceae > Viscum > Viscum album. The sequence goes on from OY728137.1 coordinate 1,740,152,712, forward strand.
GGCACAGCTCCAGGCTGCGGAGGCCTACGACCACGGTGCGCCCGAGATGATTCGAGGTACGATCTGTGTCTATTCCACCCTTGCTGCAGTTCTTAAAGACACAGGAGCGAGTCACTATTTCATAGCCGCTGCCCTTGTTCGGAGCTCGGAGATTCCGACAGAGCCGTTGGCTCGATTTTTACGGCTAGAGACTCCTACAGGAGCAGACTCGACAATTACACACTAGTGTCGGCAATGTGAGCTTACTCTAGGAGGCGAGAGCTTCAGCTCGGATCTTCTTGTATCAGCGTCGAGGCCTTACGACGTCATCTTGGGCATGGATTGGTTATCTACAGTCCATGCACAGATTGACTGTATTAGGCGCAAGGTGCGATGTGTACGCACCGACGGGAGCAGGTTCACCTTCACCGGCGAGAAGGGAGCCTTCGCAGCACAGGATGGACTTCCGTAGAGGAGAGGAAATCCCATCACTCATTAGTTGGATAGCCTCATCCTAGGAGCAGTTGACGTGCAGAGTCCTAGTTTTCCTGCAGTGGTGGATCTGTACGCGGACATCTTTCCCGACGACGTTCCAGGGCTACCTCCTCACAGAGAGGTATACTTTCATATTGATCTATACCCCAGTACAGCCCCGATATCCACTCCATCATATCGGATGGCCCCCGCTGAGCTTCGAGAGCTACAGGTACAGTTGGAGGACTTGCAGGGCAAGGGTTTCATCCGACACAGTGTTTCACCCTGGGCTTCCCCGATATTGTTCTCCAAGAAGGTGGATGGGAGCTTGAGACTTTGTGTCGATTATCGTCTCCTGAATAGGGTGACAGTGAGGAACATGTATCTGCTACCGAGGATTTATGACCTCTTCGATCAGCTCAAGGGAGCACGATGGGTCTCGAAGATAGACCTCAGGTCAGGCTATCATCAGCTCAGAGTTCAAGACGAGGACGTGTAGAAGACGGCCTTCAGATGTCAGTGTGGCCACTATGAGTTCTTGGTTATTCCATTCGGCGTAACCAATGCTCAAGCGGTGTTCATGGGCCTCATGAACAGGATCTTTCACCCATACCTCAATCGATTTGTCGTGGTCTTCATCGAAGACATTTTGATATACTCGACGACTGAGGAGGAGCACAGCTATCACTTGAGGGTTGTACTAGACAGACTCCGAGAGAACCAGCTTTATGGAAATCTCTCGAAGTGTCAGTTCTGGATACATGAGGTCCACTTCTTGGGACACGTCATCTCTGACACGGGAGTTGCAGTGGATCCTGCGAAGATCGAGGCAGTTCTATCTTGGGAGCCACCCAGGAGCGTGACGGAGGTGCGGAGTTTCTTGGGACTAGCTGGATACTACCAGATATTTGTGCCAGACTTCTCCAAAGTTGCGGCACCACTCTATGCTTTGAAGAAGAAGGTGAAACCCTTTTTGTGGTCAGACAGATGTCATCAGAGCTTCCAGGAGCTGAGACAGAGATTGACCAGTGCACCTATCTTAAGGTTGCCTGAGGAGGGAGTAGGGTACGTAGACTATTGCAATGAATCAGGGACCGGACTCAGGTGTGTCCTGATGCAGGAGCAGGAAGTGATCGCCTTTGGATCATGTCAGTTGAGGCCTCATGAGTAGAACTATGCTACCCATGACCTGGAGTTAGCAGCAGTGGTCTTCGCTCTGAAGACATGGTGACACTATCTGATTGGCGAGCGCTTTACAGTCTTTTCTGAACATCAGAGTCTCAGGTACATCTTCTCGCAGAAGGACCTGAACCTGAGACAGTGGAGATGGCTCGAGTTCTTCCAGGACTATGACTTTGAGATAGTCTATACTCTTGGGAAGGGGAACATGGTAGCCGATACTCTCAGCAAGAGGATAGGCATTCAACTACTTGAGGAGGCGACATAGCAGCTAGCCGCTTTGCAGATATCCTTCGTGGATAGAGATGGAGCAGCCTTCCTTCAGTCTCTCATAGTCACTCCTCCACTACTACAGCATTTCAGAGTGGCACAGTGTGGGGATGCTGACTGTGAGACGCGGCATGCACAGATATCCTCAGGACAGTCACCTGATGGCTTCTCCTTTGGAGTAGAGCACGACATCCTTTTCAGAAAACGTACCTTGGTACCAGTTGCTTTACGAGAGGAGGTGCTGAGAGAGTTTCACACTCCTCCATTGGCAGTACATCCTGGAGTGGCGAAGATGTACCAGGACCTCAGACGACAGAACTAGTTTCCAGGCATGAAGAAGGTTGTGGCAGAGTTCGTTTCTCGATGCCTCACCTGCCAGCAGGTCAAGGCAGAGCATCAGGTACCAGCAGGCTTGGTACAGCCCTTGGAGGTCCCGGAGTGGAAATGGGACGGCATATCTATGGACATCGTGACTGGACTTCCACGCACTTCCAGAGGTCACAACTCCATCTGGGTGATTGTTGACCGACTCACCAAGTCGGATCACTTATTACCCATCATAGAGTAGGGCTCAGTGGAGAGCTTGGGGCGTCTCTACGTTCAGGAGATTGTACGGCTTCACGATGTACCATCATCTATCGTCTCCGATCGAGATGCTCGCTTTACTTCCCGGCTTTGGAAGGGGTTGCAGGAGGCGTTTGGGACACAGCTACATCTGAGCACCACCTTTCACCCTCAGACGGATGGTCAGACGGAGAGGACCATTCAGACTCTCGAGGACATGCTCCGCGCATGTGTCCTCGACTTTGGTCGCAGCTGGGAGGACGACCTACCCTTGGTGGAGTTTGCATACAACAACAGCTACCACTCCACCATCGGGATGCCACCATACGAGGCGTTGTACGGCAGACCTTGCAGATCTCCTTTGAGCTAGACAAACCCTGGGGAGTCAGCACTCGTGGGACCAGAGATGGTCTGAGCCATGACAGAGAAGGTTCAGGTCATCCAGGAGCGGATGAGGACAGCTCAGAGCCGGCAGAAGTCTTATGCTGACAGGAGGCGGAGGCCACTGGAGTTCGAGGATGGTGACCACGTCTTCTTGCGTGTCTCACCTCGACAAGGATTACGGAGATTTGGCCGAGGCGGAAAGTTGTCTCCACGCTTCATCGGACCATTCTAGGTCATCAGCAGGATTGGCGAGGTGGCTTATCGCCTTGCTCTACCACCTCAGTTGCACCGGTTGCACGACGTCTTCCATGTATCCCAGTTGAGGAGATACGTGCACGACCCGACGCATATCATTGACCATGGGGAGCTAGACGTGGATGACGGGGAGACTTTTGTGGAGGTCCCGGTGGAGATCGAGGATCGACAGGAGTGGGTCCTACGTAGACAGTCGATTCCTCTTGTGCGCATCAGATGGAAGCACGGGAACCTCCAGGAGAGCACTTGGGAGCGGGAGGCTCAGATGCATGCTCAGTACCCACATTTGTTTCCCTAGTTTATGATGTATCTTTACGGGGAAGTAAAGCCTTGAGGTGGGAGTGATGTAAAGACCCGTAAATTTCAAGGAAATTTTTTTCTTAATTTTCTATGGAATTTTACAAGAACGCAGTTTCTGACGGCACCTGATTCTGAGGCCCGATGTGCCCGGAATCATTTTCCGAAGTTTGGCTCGGGTATGTTCAGTGAACGAACGAGCGGGTTTTTCTAACTTTTGAACCGGTGCTCGGAATCGAATTCTGAGGGCACCGATGGAATCGCAGCGCCGGTACTTGGTTAGAAATGCCTCTTCCAGAGTTGCCTTTGCTCGGGTGTTGTTTTTAATTTTTGGGCTTTAAGTTAAGAAATAAAATAAAGTGGTGCGACCGCTTTATTTTTATATCACTTAAGCCACTTAAAAGCCACTTAAAGCTGCTTAAGCTAAGTTAAAGCGAATAGGGTACAATTCAAAATATCCTACCATCTTGGTAGGATATTTGTGGGGTGGGGCCCGCATGATCCCACCGTTTCTTTTCCGCTAAGTAACGCACCTGCGAAAACCCCTATTGATTGAAAGTCAACTAGAGCGTTTCTTAAACAATTAAACGCTCCCATTAATTGGGTGGTTTTATTCGTTGAATTAATTCTATGAATCAATGGGTCATTATTTAACTTATCTCTTTTTTCGTTTGTTGGCATGTTAATAAAACAAGACCAATGCTATTCTTCTTAAGTGTTGTTCGTTGAGAGGATTTGACAGAAACCTCATGTTCTTCATCCTCCTTCATGAAGAATGTGAAGAACGCGAAGAACGCGAAGAACGTCGGCCTTTGACGAAGGGCGACGAAGAACGTCGAGCCCTCGGATATGGACGACGCGACGCCAAGTACCGCGACGCCGGCAATTCTTCTTCCGCGACGTTCTTCTGCGACAATCCAACCCCACGACAACCTTCGATCGAAAAAAACAAGGTAGGGGGTTTCGCCCCTTTTAAATTCTTTGTGGATTATAACAACAAAATGGATTTAATTATTATTAATTAAATATATATGTTTTTGATCCTCGGAGTTCATCGACGCGACCCCAAGTTCCGCGACGATGCGACGCTCTTCCACGACGACGCGACACCCTTCCGTGACGCGACGATCACCTCCTTCCGCGACCATCAATCCCGCGAAGAACGTGCGGTCGACGACTACAGAGAGGTAGGGATTTTTTTTATTTGAGAACAATCTTTAATTCCCGTGATTGTTTCTTTTAAAACAAATAACCTGAATCAAGTTCCATTTTAATTCTATTAAAAGTTTTCCTTGCTTGTTATTCATGTTTTGAATATTTTATTCCCAATTGTTATCACCTAACGCGGAGGGTACGAGCCAAACAAACACGACCCGACAACCCTATGCAGTTTTTCGTTGATGTGCGGATTGACAGGCGACGACAAAACATGCCACAGAGGTGATTGGTTGTTTCCGCAGTGAAGTACGGGACCCGGGAGGAGCTATGGCGCAGACGGAAACGAAATCGGACCACCGGAGCAACTCCGGTGGCCCGCGGAACCCACCGGAGGCGCGCTGCCAGACAGGGCCTCCGCGGCTGAAGTCGAGGCGGCGGTGGCCAGCGGACCCATGGCCGCGTGGGTCCGGCACACACGGGACGCGGCTTTGCCACGTCCGCTGATCCAGCGTGGCCCCACGCGGGGCCGCAGCACCTTCATCCCTCGGGGGCAGCGCCACGCGGCTCCCTCGCTCGGCCGAGCTGATCCGGGCCGACCCGACCAGCCGGGTCGCGCCCGAGCCGGGCCACGCCGAACCGGGTCAGATCCAGACCCGGGTCGGGTCGATACGGTTCGGGCCGACCTAGGGGGGTGGGGCCGGGTCGGTCCGGGCCCAGACCCCCTGTCATCAGACCGTTTTCGGTCTTTTACCTGTATCTTGAGCTACAGGCCTCCGAAGGACACGCCGTCAGCAGTGATGCGATCCTTGGATCGAGACGGTTGTTTTAGTATATCACACTCAAGTTTTCAGAATACTTTGGGTTCGTCCGGGTTGGTTCGTACACGAAACCAACCGGGCCCTTGGAGCGGAAATGCTCATATCTTGAGCTTCGGACGTTCGAACGATGTGTCATCGACCTTGTTGAATTCCTCTAAGTGAGACAGATCTTTTGGCATACTCCGCCCGAGGTTTGGACTCAGGTGGAGTTCAGTCGGGTTGGTTTTGCCTTAAAAACCAACCGGGCCCTGGGACGAAATAGCCAATAACTCTCAGACCGGACGTCCGATTGACGCGCCATCTGCGACGTTGAGTTCCTGTTGACGATGCGGAAATTTTGGATACATCAACTCTGGACTATGTGTCAGTTGATGTATCATCATCTCGACTCATGGAGCGGAGCCTCCCGAACGAGCTTGCTGTGTGAGGGAACCCTAGATCTGGCTGCAACTGCTATTGTGACGATGACGACGACTGTGCAGAGATCCTCAGTGGATTCGATGGCGACGACTACAGCACTCAACGATCCTTTGTGGGTCAGTGCTACCGATCCTGTGTGGGTCCGATCTTGTGTGGGTCAGCGCTTAGCGGTCCTGTGTGGGCCAGCGCCTACAGGTCTTGTGTGGGCCCGATCTTGTGTGGGTCTTTGCGGGGGTTAGTACCTATCGATCCTTTGTGGGTCCGATGACTTAGATAGATCAGTGATCATCTCTATCGTCATTCGAAGAAATATAACTGTGTGAGCTGAAACTCTATTTTACTTTCCTTTGTGGATTGTGTTGAGCTATCCTGTGTGGATTTACATTTTAATTTCCTTTGTGGATTGTGTTGAGCTATCCTGTGTGGATTTTACGTTTTTCTTTCCTGTTTGGACTGGGTTGTACTTGAGCTCGGATGTTGGAGTCGAGCGAGAATAGATGACTTAGGTATATGTATGGAAATATACCTAAGTCGTGTCGGATGTTACTTCGTGATTGTATCCTTCCTTTGTGGATTATCCTTTGTGGATTCTAGGAGACCTTCGGGGGTCTCGGGGTCCCTACTGAGTAGCTTATACTCACCCCTGCACGGGCTATGCCCGCACTACATTATGTTGGTTGAAGATGACGGACATCGCTAATCGTGGTGGAGTTTTGCGGATCAGGATGGTACCTGGAGGTGGACCACTGGGCGGGACGTACTCGGAGCGGTCAGGTGGACCCGAGAAGTAGTGGAGGCTATCTGTACCCACCCTTTAGGTGGGACTTCCAGTGGACAGCTCAACGTTGCGGCTTTACTTTTCAGTTGCTGTTTTTCCCCTTTCAGTTGTACTTTACAGTTGGGCTTGTATTTCCGGCCCCCTTTACTTTTCCGCACTTACTGTTGTACCAGCTTTTACTTAGTGTTTACTTTTTCCGCTTGCTTACTCTGTAGTGCTTGTTTATTTTACAAAGGCAATGCCTTCCCTTTTACCGAGATTTACGCCTTGGTGATAGTCACCAGCCCCTGGCCTATGGAAGGCGGGCTTGGGGTAGTCACGGCATGGGCCCCGAGGTCGGGTCGTGACATTATGTGTACAAAAAAATATACCAATGGTTTTCAAACCGTGGGTATAAGGTTTTGACATGGGGGAATAGAGGATAAGGCTTTGACATGGTAGAAAAAAAAAAGAAATGGCCATGGTTTAGAAAACCGTGGGTATAGGATGAGGACCTATCTCAATTCCTCAGTTTCCCATGGTTCCCAAAACCATGCGTATAGCAATACCCATGGTTTTGGGTGATATAACCACGATTTTGAACAGTAGGTAGAGGCTACTTTTTAGTAGTGAAACACTCTCAAATGAGGAAATTGTATCATATGACTCATCAAAAGGCCTTAAATGAAATTAATAAAATTATTGTAAATAAAATTAATTTATAAAAGGTTTCGAATTAATTAATTAATGTATTTAATTTTATTTCCCAGGATATTATGATCAATTGAAAAACACTTTTGAACATAAGGTAAGGGATTCTTTTAGAACCTCCAATTTTCATTCAGGTAAAACGTTATCTCCCTTTATCCAAATTTAATTTATAATTATTCTTATTTAATCATTATAGATTATATAATTTTTTTCTAGAGATACGTTCCTACACATTAAATTCTTTATTTAAAACAGAAATTCATGTTTTATAAGGATCCTTTCCCATTTCTTCCTGATAAGCAATCCCAGTTAAAGGGAACTTCTTTATTTCCTACTCATTATCAAGTACAATCCTTAATCAATTTTAAAATAAAATATTTTTAAAAAATTTTTCAGTTAGTCTATCATGGTTCACTTATGGTTTTATACAAACCATTGTGACATCTCTTTTTTAATGAATCTGTAATGTTTTTATTTAAACCACAATATAGTTCCTCATTTCTAAATATTCATAAAAACAATTTCTAAATGTTTTTACATTATCTGGACTCAATTTATTATTATTTAATCCTATTATCCATAATTAATTTATATTTATGATTTGAATAAATTCATCCCTGAATGTGTTTATGATTGAACCTTTGTTTTATCATTATGAAATGTTTATCATACCCAATTTATTCCTTGGTTAACCCTTTTTTTATACCTCATGTTTGATTCTTCTTATGGGAAACATATGTATTAAAATGTTATAATTGGTGTACATAGAAATAAATCCAATACATTTGGTAAATATTTTGTCTCATGAGATATCATGTTTGGATATAGTGTTTACATGATTCTTTTATGGCACCTTGTACTCCCTATGAAATGGTATTTTTCAATATCCTAGACTCTTTCTTTTGTCATGTTGTCTATTGTGGCAACATTCTTATGATTCCAAAGTTACATGTCCCCATAATCTAGATTTCATGATTCTGTATATTTATTCAGGAATAATTCCTTTTTATTTCACAATTTTTTCCCTTATAACCCATGTGATTTTCCTAATTTCAATGTCCATACCCATACCGGTATTTTTAGCATATCCCTTTTGTTCATGTATTCCCTAGGTTATCATATATATATATATATGTGGGTGTGTGTGATCTCGATGGAAGATAGTTTCTCTCTATGGATGATTAAAATAAATTTGTTGTATTCATGTACTATAATTAAGAGTACTCTGGTATGGTTTGCAATTCTTTTATTTTACCTATCAATGAGTAACTATGGAGGAGATTCTTTCTAGACATGACTGCATTATGTGTAGTTGTTACTATAAAACAAAATCCTAGTTATTAATATGATAAATTTTTAATGTACCATCATGGTAATGAGTTACATTCAAGTGGAGTTGATATTGACCCATCCTAAGACTGAACCTCATATATTTATTTCTATTTTTTGTTAAATATTATTTTCATATTTTTTTGGAATATGATTATTTTGTAACAAAAATCCATTACAAATGGATTATCTTATACATATACATAATTAATGATTTATATATTATCATTTATATGAATATATTTTATTCAAAATTCAATGTGAATATAAAATTTTGTTAACATGGTTGTGATCCTGTGTTTTGGAAATATTGGTAAAATATGAAATTTATATTTATTCTATTTTAGTTAAATGTGTTGTTTCTATAAATCTAGTGATTTGGTTTTAAAACAATTTACGTATAAATTTTAATTTGATAATAAATTTTCCTTCTCATGAGTTTTATATTCTACCATAAATCAAGGTTATTTCATTCCTGGCCAACGATTAGGAAAATCACTCAAAAAACATTCCAAAACCTGAAATTTTATTATTGGGATAATTTTAATTTTTCACATATTGATTATCATACAGTGCATCAAATCTATTAAAACTTCCAATAGTGACAATTCCACCTGCATAATTGTTATATGGTTTGAAAAATAATATAATAAATACGTGTGATATACCCATAATTTTAAAAATGTGATGTAATAAAATTTAGAATTAATCATATTAACCCTTTACCACCTCCATCATATCTGTTTCTATATACCTCACACATGATCCCCCCTCCTTATCTACTCCATGGGTTTAATTGAATTTGAATCATTAACAAGTTCTTCTATAAAATAATATGGTATGGCCTTGGCCTTCATTCTCCATTCTTTTTCCTCTATTCCATCCATGCATTTCCACATCCATAGGTCCATGTGGACCTAAGATTTTATAAATATGAACAAAATTGTTTGATACTCATTTGTTAGGGTACTTATATTGTTCTATTGGGTATCCAATCCTCCTTGGTTGTGGGTTCAGACCTATCATTACTTATTTCATGTGATTAAGAAAAGTGGTTTCATGATATACTAATTCTTCATAAACTAAATGCACATGAATATATTTATAAAAAATTTGTTAATTATTTTGATTCATTAAAATAGAATATGAGAATTATTTTTATATTTTTGGGTGATTAAAATTATTCCCTCTTAGTTATTGGTGAAATAGATTATGGTTTTCATGTTTTTATATAATATTAATTGGAAGCGAAATTTGGGTTTATTATAATGGTAATATCGCATTGAAACCCCAGGTACTATAGTGGGTTGACTATGACATGTACCACTTGTCACAAAACAATGTACCTAGCTTTTAGAATACACAAAACTATATATATAATTTTTAAAATTGGTTTTTTTCATTGTTGGTTCTAACCAAGTTACTAAGAACATAATAGTGATCTCTGTAGTATTTGTGTGTGCACAAAATGTATTGGATTGATCAATGAGAGTATGAGTGTCCTATGATGTGGTTCCAAAATTAGATACCCTATGGTTGTACCATAATGATTTCTCTTCATTACATCATATTTTTTAATGATTATTTTAAATTTTAAATGTATGTTTTCAATTAAATTGATTTCAAACAATCATGTTTATTTTTTTCTGAAAATATTTATTGACTTATAACATTTTGGGTACATAATTTGATATAATTTTGCACACCATACATACATCCAGTGGGTGTATGGATACTTTTTCTGCTAGAAATAGTTTAATGAAATGCATCACTCAGAAGAAAAATAAACTTGTATTAGTAGAGATTGGGCGATCAAGGTGATATGGTGGGTGGTTTACCCTCATTTACCATGAATATTAGAATATTTGTTTTGTTATATTTTGAGTCTTAGTTTATCACCCTAACCTTCAATTATATATTCCATTATCTCCCCAGAAACATTATTTTGTTTATATATATTTTTCCCTTTTGTTCTTTGTTGGTATGTTTCTTCAATATATGCATTGTTATGATTTATGTTTAGGTATTTTTTATGTTTTATTAAAAATTATATTTTGAAAACTATTCAAAATTATTATTTTTATGAATCCCATGATCTAATTAATTGCACTATTTAATTTTTAATTCCCTTCGTTCCTTCCCACATATATTATTTGGTGCATAGGGGATGTTGTAGCTTGGGTTAGTTCATGAAAAAATTGAAATAGTGCTAGGTTATTATCATGGAAATTAGGATGTTTGGTATAAAAGAGTTATGAAAATAATAGTTCATTTAGTATGTGTTAGAGAGTATCAAGGCATCACACTTAGTTTCTATATAGGGTTTCTAGGTAGTGATAAGAATGTGATTTTTGTTTCTCATTTGATATTTCCTTCCATTCGAGTTGGGTTCTTGGGCCACAAACCGGGAAACATTTCCATAATTTGTAGAGGGAGAAAGTAAAATTCCATAACATAGTCCACCATATGATCAGAAACATATTCATTTATTGGTTTATTACATTAATTATTTTATCCATGGCGAATGTTATAGCTCCACTCCCATTAAAAAAGATAATCAATTCAATGGAATACCTTATGCTATGGAATTTTTGAAGCCCCTACCTCAACATTTTAGGTATTTAGTAATAATTTTGATGTTTTTTAATGAATATAGATGATCATAATGATCATGTTATTACTTGAAACTCCAAAATAAATTAATGAGAGCTATTTAATCTTAATTCTTTAAGACCCTAGATAGGAATTGTGTGAGAAAATGATTCTTGAAAAGTAGCATGGGAATATTTAGTTGGGGGATTTTAAGGTGATATTCACGTAGAAGTTTTACCCTAAAACTGAATATTAGATAAATATTGGTAAATATGTTCCTCCAATAGAAAAATGATTGATTATGAAATACTTGAACTAGTTTATGGAATCAATGATCTCTTCTATTAGAATAGTTTATAATGATGAAACGAAATCCTTATGCTTTAAGATGGGCATATGATCGAATATTCAATCTGAGGTATTCATATTTTTCCAAAATAACATTTATATGTTTTTTTTATGAAGATTTAAGGATATAGATCATATATTAATGGATTTTTAGAGTGATTGGAGTTCCTTATCATCCTAGTGGAAGTGGTAATACTAACTCAATGAAGATATAGACGTTTGTAGAATCTGGGTAGGGTTGTGGAAGATTTTATATAAATCTATTAAATTATTTAGAGATAGAAATTTCATGTTGTGGGTTCATTGTCTTCCATTAGTGTGGTAAGGTGAGGAATATGACTTATTAATTCCAAGTGAGTGTATGGATGTTGTGAATCTATTCCATTTTCTAGATCTAGAACAATTTGAATCTGAGGGAGGGCTCGTGAAATTCTCAACTTCAAATATTTTTGGATAATCTATGGTGGAATATTTATTTGGCACAGGTTCATATCAATCATTTACGTTTTATCATGGTTAGGAATCTCTAAAAGACCCTACCAAGATAATTTCATATGTTATTGAGATAGTCATGCATCTTGGTAGAGAGAAGTAGCATGGATTCTGGTTCCCTTCATGTATGATCACTTTAACTGGTGTTCATATAGAATATGATTTCATCATCCATGGGATAGAATTGTTTAATTTAATTCATAGGAACTGAAAATGAAATCATATAAGTATTTGGTAATTATTATTATTTTAGGGTGACATTTATTTTCTTCAATGATATAAAAATAGTATTCCTGGGAATGTGGGATCAACATTATGGTCAGGTGGGACCAACTCTTTTTCATATGGGAAGACTCATTTTTTAGGGGAAAATTCATCTATTGGAAATATGTTCTGGGAATTTTAAGTGATAGTTACCACTTATGGTAATGGAATTCCATATGATGTTTCAAAAATTTTCGTAGGTTTACCCATAGAGAGAGAACTATAATATTCTATTCCTATGGTACAGGGGATATATCTGATATATCTACCTTCATATATTATGGATCATATTGAATTAAAATAATTAATTACCCAACTGGATGTCATGGATGTAAAAGCTTTCATTCACCCACAAATGTCCATGAGGGTTTCACTGGTGATTTTTTTATAATAATTGATATGGGATCCTATATTTATGAATTGATTACCAAAATATAAACCATGTAATGATCAAAAATAAGTATCCATTTTCCCATATTGATGACCTGTTTTATCTACTAAATGCATAAAATTGATCTTTGAATACCATGATTTTCATTGGGTACCAAAAATTTACAGTGATGTAGTCATATATTCTACATATTTCTATTAAAATAAGGTATGGTCACTTAGTTTACCTAGTGATTTCATTCTGGTTGAAGGTTATATTGGGATATTTATACCATTAATGAAATAAATATTCCATCAAGGCATGCCACCTTCATCATGGTATTTTTGGATGCCAATGTCTTTTTATCTTAGATTATGTATGAGAATGAATGTCATTTGAGGATATATTGGGGATCCTTGTAGGATGAAACCTTCTTATATATGTTTTCCATGTAAAATTTATGGATTTTAGAAAGTAGGTTCCTATAGCATATAGAGTTGTTACATGGTATCTCTGTTGATCCTGAAATGATCGAGGCCATGATTTCCTAACAAGATAAAAATAATATCATTGAAATTATGAGAATATTGGTATTAGTTGGATATCATAACTTTTTAATGATATATCATTGCTTGAATCCACTATTCAACCTATCGTATAAAATAGTGAGATATTTATATGTATCCTAGAGTATGTGGTATCTTTTCATAAGTAAATATGGTGTTTGACCCAAACTCCCAATTTTATTTTCATTAATTATAGTTTTGTTTACAGGATTTAATATAATATATTAGGTTCAGTTTTTGTTTTTTTTCTTATTTATGGTGATCAGATGGTGAAATAGTTTATTCACAACCCCATCCCACATTAGAAAAATTAACCTACACATTATCTATAGTCCATGATATTATTTTATTCCCTCTCGTTCTATTGTGATTGTATTTTAGAAAAAATATAAGGGTTTAATATAATCGTTAAATAGTATTATAATTCTCTTCTATGGAATATTTTATCCATAGGATTCAAAGATTGGTTGATTTCCTCTAGAGAGTTGATATTGATTTCGATTATATATCAAGAATAGTGTATGTAGTTTAATATTATCTAAGTTTGAATTTTACCTCTCATAACCTCAAGGGTACCATTTATGAATAATATTTTACCAGTATCTTGATTTTTATGAATTTTTTTAATTAAAAAAAGAGTTGTACGAAATATTTATTTCAAGAGAATAGTTAAATTGTTATCTTACTGAGCATATTATTCATGATTAAAAAAGTTTTGAAAAGAACCAATGTATTAATAGAATTATAATTTAAAGTGATTTATCTAGCTAATGGTCTCCAGGCCATGAGCATATATTATATATTTTCGTATCATATATAGTTTCATTTTCGATGATCTAGATGGGGAAAATTTATTTTAATAACTATTAAAGGAGAGATCACATGGGAGATACTTTGTTGAATTGAAATAATGAGCCTAAATTCTAGTATCCATGTATGATTCTTCGTATCAAAAATTTTATATCTCAATTTTACTCTTATAAATAAATATATGTTGATCATCATAGTACATGAGGTCTACATTAACCTCCTCTCATACCTCCATAGGAGTCAAAAAAAGGTGGACATGTATTTTATTATTATTTTTCCTAATACCACTTAGTGGAAGAATTATATATGGGTTTTAATTGAATCTTATACCAACATCCTACCATTATATTCATATAAAAATCATAATATGGGCTAATATCTTAGAATGTTCTATGTGTAGGAGGTTGTGTGGTCACACATGGTACCATAAATAATTATCTCCAATATAGATCTCAAATTTAACACATGTTTCTAAAAATCTTTTCATACGGTGTTGGGATATCAGGTTAATCGAAGAATGATATGTCAACAATACATAGATATCTAGAAGAATATATAAATATTGATTTTTAGGATATAATCCATTGTTTCATTATGGATTTTAGAGACATGGTGGATTATAATATAGATTTGGTTGAGTTAACCTCTAATAATCATAACTTTTCTTCAATTAGGATGGTTCCCTTTGATTCATTGAACATATGATTGGATCAGTCTACACTCCATTGGACCATGGTGTGAAAGTCCTCTCTCATGGTACCAGGTAGTATCCTTAAGATAGTTCAAAATATGCTTACATATGATAATGACTAGTCATAAAATATATTTAACATAAGTCTTATTCTTACCATTTATGGTGTACCATATAATTCTCATGGGTTACCATGTGTTTTCTAAGGCCATTCATCAATTTATTCATAAATATTATCGAATTTATGGGAAAATTGAATCATGATATGTCACTCGCTTTCAGAATATTGGGAGGATATGGATAGGGACACATCAATTGGAGTTTCCTCCTTAACATATGTCAATTCATAATGTGTCCCTTATATCTTAACTGAAGGATTAAAATCATGACCCCTCTCATGTTTTGAATTGAGAAGATCATGAAATGGATCCCAATGGATTTGCGAGTTAACAAATTATTCAAATTGTAGACTCCCAAGAGATGATGTTATGTAAAAATAATATTGTATTTTTTTATTTGTTATTATAGCACAAGAATAAATCTAATGGGACATGAGGGTGGATTTTTTTTGAATTTTAAATGCCCTGATTTATTTTTTGATCATACAATGGGTTGATATTAGGGGGATAAAAGTGATATGTTGGGGATAATTTTCAAAACCAAATTTTCACTAACAATATTATATTTATTATTTATTGGAATGTTATTTTATTATTTTAATATTTGTCCTTTTTAATGTTAAAACCCTGAATATAGGGGGAAAAGAGATATTTCATGGTTTTCGAATGCTTTTGATAATACCATGTAAGTCAATAAATTGGTTTTTAATTCCAATTTAAAAAATTAGAGCATGATCTAATTATACTTTTGTTCAAAAAATGTGAGTTACCTAGTACTAAATATCATCCTATATGGTTTTCATATGGTGTTGAAAAAATATTGGTAATACATGTAGTCTACCAAGAATATTCATAATATAAATTTTCTATTTTCCCCTTACTCATTTTAACCCTTTGACATATCCCCTATCTTCCCTATCTCTATTTCTCTCACTCTAACACAGGGGAACCCTCCAAATCTTCTATATTGGATTTAAAGAGTAATATTATTTTTTTACTTCTATTAAATCATCATGTGAGGACATAGACATCATTCAAATACTTTTATACTCATTTATCTCCAATTTTATCTTCTTCCTTTGGGCCATGGAGACCTAGGTCTTGGAAAATATAAAACAAATTATCTATGTATCTATGGTCATGGTTTTATCCAAGGTCTGTAGTATTTTGTCCCCACTTATTTTATTCAATACAACTGTTTATTGGTGATCCAATGTGATTAAGGTAGGTGGATTCATGATATAAAATTTATTATAAATATTATTTTGCGTGGATATATTTATAAAAAAATATTTAATGTGTTTGTTTCATAAAATGGTTTTTTGGTAACTATTTTAATTCTTTTGGGTGATTATTAATTTTTTTCCCAATTTTATAGATAAGGAAATGAATTGAAACTGACATGTTCTCTTATGAAATTTATTTCATGTATAGTTTTAATTAAATAAAATGGGTATAACACATTGGATCCCAATATACCTATGTGGGAATAATATGACAATGGTATGTAGGCATGTAATTCCATCCCAAACATTTTGACTATTCTACAAAAACAACTAAACATATAGAAATTGGTTTTGGTGAAATGGTAGTGTGTCACTAGTATGTTAGGAACATGAATATTTTCTCTCTAGTATCTATATGTATATTGAATGTTATGGATTGATCCCTGATTTTATGAGGATAAAAATATGAGGCCCCAACCTTAGTTTCCATAGGTCTATCCCATATTTTATTTTCATACATTGTATCTTTTATTAGTTTATTAAAAATGTAAAAATCAAGTTTGTAGATAAATTCTTCTTAAATGAGAAGGGTAATTTATTTATATAAATGGTTATCCATTAAACACATTGTGATACTCTAAGTACCTATATGTGATCACACCCAATATAGACCCAATGAGAATATATAGGAATTTGTTTATTAGAAAAATAGGAAATCAAGGTCTAATGGAAATTTTTTCATGATGATTCTG
Source organism: Viscum album (assembly GCA_963277665.1). Lineage (NCBI taxonomy): Eukaryota > Viridiplantae > Streptophyta > Magnoliopsida > Santalales > Viscaceae > Viscum > Viscum album. Next base: position 1,740,169,537 of record OY728137.1, read on the forward strand.
TTATGACATTGGTGGATTTTAGTTTTCAGGAGGTTGAAGGTATGATTAAAGTGATTTTGAACATAATTTTTAGTTATGAGAGTTGTACATTGGGGTGGTCCTTTATATTAAGGTGTGATGTGGTTTTCCAAATCAGATTATGGAATTTTTGTTTTAAATTGGTTGTAAAATATAGAGGGTGATGGTTTTGGTGCCTCTTATAATATGAAAATTATCCTGGTGCATGTATATGTCACTCTATGAAGCATGAAGGACATGGTTCCCTTCACTTCATATATTTATGTGTGGTTTCTTATGTGGGAATGTGGATATTCTGTTGTGTTACTTGGGGTTCAAAGGATATTAGGGATATGGGGTTATGATTATGGTGTGGAATACATGTGGTGTGTTTATATTTGAACCCACATGGAATGAAATCTCATTTGATGATGTAGTTTAGCTTTAAAAAACTATAAATTGTGTAAGGGAAAATGAGGATGCACCATGGACTAGTTTTTTAACCTGCATGTATAAAATAGATACCCCTATTGAATTATCTTATATATTATTTATTTATTTTAACCATATTACCAATGAAGGCTTATTTCAAAACAATTAAGAACCATTATCTAATTTTAATCCCTCAGATTGTACAGATCAATTCACTTTTGATACGAGGTGAGAATTCACTTTTATCTATGGGCTCTAATTTAAAAATTTCTGTTTTACAATGATATATCTTCACTTTCTAAAGGGTATTCATCTGGTTATTAATTTATGGTTACTTGTGGGAGGGTATTTTTGGGAATCATAAGATTCATTTAGGGAGAGGTGACTGGATATATTTTTGGTTATTCTATTCTCTCTAAGAGGAAGTTGAACACTAGTGTTAACACAGAGGATTCATTATATTTCATTTTATTTTTATGAATTTCTGAATGTTTCATTCATTAGGTCATTATTCAATAATTTAAAATAACCAAGAATGATAATTACTATAATTGAAATTTAACTCAATTGTTTTTCATTGTTATCTCATGTGTTTTTATTATATGGATGTTGCATTATTATTTTACAAGACATGGCGTTATATATCCACTATGTTTATTATCATTTATAATTATTAATTTTTTCATAAATTGATCAAAAATGTAAAATTGGAAATAATATAATTAATTATAAAAATACATTATAAATTTAATACCATTCATTGTTTACATTGATGAAATATTTTGGTTTTCCTTAAAGCATATTAATTTTTGAATTCTATCTTTGGATGGCTATTGAATATTAATTTTTCATTTATGTTGAACCTATTTATAATGAACTATTTTACTAAAAACAGAACTGAGATTGTTTTTTTAAGAAATAAATTAATTTTATTTTAATGAGTTGCGTATTGTTTGATAACTTCATTAATTCCTTGGTTATGTGGCCTATTTTCTTCATGGGCGTTCCATGTTAAAAATACCTCTGTTACATTTTGTGATATGTCTAGAAAATTAATAATGAAATGTTCTATTGATAAACTTATATGGTTGGTAAATATAAATAATTATTTCCCACTTCACCAAAGGATATTGTAGATGCATGATTCTAGAGATTGAGTAATGGAATGTGTTGTGCATAATGGAGTTGGGGATTACACCAAGTCGGTTGAAGTGAGGTATGAGTTGGGGTTCTCTTAAATTGGTGATTTTTTTATTTAAAATTGGATGGTTTATTGGATTTGGTTTTATGGGTCTCTAACTACATGATAGAGTTTATTTTTTTAATGGTAAGTGATTCCTTTATTATGGTACTATAACTTGATTCCATGGGTACCTTCAATTTAAATAATTGTAGTTTTTTAATAATGAACCCATGATATGGAATTTTTCTAATTTTAGTAATTAAAAATTATTTGTATCATAATGAAATCCATGGTATAGATGAATTAAAAGATCATTGAGAATGGGAATGGAATATAGTGAAATTAAAATTAAATATAAAATCATGATGCCATGAGTTAAAAGGAATGGATTAAATAGGTAATTATAATTTTGTTTAATGAAATGAAATCGTTTAACATGATCTAATTATAGGGTAAAAAATTGGTAAAATAGTGTATTATTAAATTAATGAATGGAAATTATATAAATAATTAAGTACATATTACTAAAGATGCTGAAACATTATTCTTGGGTGACATTATGAAAATGAGTTTCCTATGACTTAGTGGCCACAATCATGTGCCACATGGGAGAATACATTTATTTGAGTCTATACCTAGGTATTTTCCCTTAGCATGGGTTTGTGAAATATATTCATATATTCTCTAATTTCATACACTTCACTATTGGATTCTGTATTAAAACTAACACGAAAATGTTTTGGGAGGTTTTTACCAACACCGAGGTTTGATATAGAGCATACATATAAATATCCCCCATTCAACCTACCATTATTTGTATTCTATTATGTTGAAATATTCAAGATGTAATGACTAATAGTGTCGGATTTAGACATGCATGGGTTTTGTAGGATCCCAGTTCACTTTTAATTTATGTTAAGGATGTAATATCTTGTGGTTATAATGTTTAAATTAATTTTTCATGGTGTCTATAGTTTCCAATGGGTGGGTATTTATAGGATGTAGTGGATTGAAGTAAATTTTATGATATAGATTCTACCGTGGATTCAAGAATTATTTATGCATACAAGTAATTGTGATGATATGGATATAGATGATGATGTGTTGTATTGAATTATGTACTTGATACAGTTAAATGACTTTGTGTAGGATTATTCATCAGATGGATGATAATGTGATGTGATACATTTTGTTGTGAGAGTGGCACAACAATGTGGAAGTGGAAGTGTGGTACCTTCATATACATATAAATATAAATATATATCTATGTGGGAAAGTGGGTGGGTGTGTGTGTGTTTGTGTGTGTGTTTGAGTTTTATTATGTATATTAATACAAATATATATTGCATAGGGATATTTATAATGAGGGATAGATATATAATCACATTATATAGTGAAATGGTGTCTTACTTTATTTATTCAATAGGATTTACTATTATTTTTTTAAATTTTACATGATAGGTCATGGGAAGGATCCAACTTAGTATACATATATGCTCAAACTATGTATACATAAACTATTTTCATGGGAAAGGGATTTTTTTAGTTATGGAAGTGGGAATTATTAGATTGCGCCATTTTTTTTAGTACCATTTAGATTTTATAGTCACTAGATAAGAATTATATTGGTTATTTTCTATTTTTCATATTATGTATGACATTAAATTCATGAATTGTTATTTATTTTTTATTATTGATATAATGTTTTTGAATAATCTCATCTTAATTATTATTCCATAAATTTCAAAATAGAGTCTAATGCCACCCATTTATGAAAATATACCATCAGTGTTAATCAGGATGTTGTGTCCAACATGAGGTGGTCTTTTTGGGTCATCTCCCTCTCATCTTTTCTATTCCATTAAGGCTGAAAAATGGGTGAGGTCAAGATTTATTGGTACCCAATATGATGGATGATAAAGGTAATGAATTTTGGAGATAGGCAATAGTGAGTATGAATGGGTTGGTTGGGAAAAAATATCAACTCAACCAAGAATGCGATTTAACGAATGTAGAATGGTATGTATATTGGTATTTATGTTCCCTTATGATATGATGTCAGGACCTTAAATATTACTTAACATTCTAATCTAAGTGAGACCACTTATGGCGTAGATACCTAGTAATGGATTTATTATTGTTATCTTCTTCACCTATCTTTAAATAGTGTTGAAAATTTCAATCCCGTTAATTTTTAAAATTTTAATTAATTAACATTAAAATTGTCATATTCATGGTTATTGATCCCCTAACATTTATTGTTTTGTGTGAATGGATTTAGGTTTTCAAACTTATCAAGTTCATGTGGATGATTTTTGGCCAAATGTGGATATAGATCACCATGTATTCAAGCTATATGTGGATGTTTCTTATAGGTTAACACTCTTTGATTTTTAGAAAATGGTTTTATTGATGTATATGAGATCATTTCCAGATAAAGAGATAGTGGTTTTATTTTAGGAGGTTATAATTCTCTTCAGATCGATTTGTGATTATTTGAGGATGTATGAGTGATTTGTTGTTATGAAAATATGTTTTGTAGGTCAGTAGTGGCATTTCATTTTGCAAAGGTATTATAATAACAATAAAAAATAATGGGATAATTTATGAAATTTTTTATTATATGTTTTTTCTCTGACCGAAACGTGTATTTTCTATTGATGATTCCTACTCCTGATCAGGGAATCTATAGTGTGAAACAATTTAATATCCATTATAATGAACTATTAAATTTATATTCAAACCATCTAATTGATGATGGGGATAAGTAATGAAATTTAAAAGATGTTTTGTTACCATATATCCATCATCATGTCATCCCATTTATTTTGATGAAAACCCATGAGGTGTTAGTGAAAGAATAATACATTTTGAGGATTCTAGTCAATATTGGAAATTCATCAGATAGTGTTTATCTGGAAACTCCACGAATAATAACTATATTTGTAGTCATTCAGTTTCCTATCTATATAAATATATTTTTGATTGTGAGGATCTATTCATAACTTTATTCTACTATTTTTTCAGATATGACTATTCTTAAACCCCTACTGGTAAATAAAACATGGGTTTTTATTATTTAGAGGTAATTTCCATAATAAGGGAATGTATAGACTTCCATTTCTATCTGGGTGGATGTAGCAATCCACCTTATACCCAGCTATTACAATAGTGTCCCTAGTGGTAGCTACAAAAACAAGGAGCTACCACCATTAATCAATAGATATGGGACATGGTTGATGAAGAAAACATCATGATTTCTCTCATCATTAGGGATGATGAGTAGAGCGTGACCATAGTAGTGGTTAACATTATGTATAAAGGGGTTATTGAGCTGGCCATGTTTAGATGCCTGAATTATAGTTTCCAGAACTACAGGATCCCGATATCTTCTGTGGTACAGTCTACATTTTTAATACATTGTTTATGCCTTTTTTATTATAGTACCATACACACCTTTATTGAACCCACCCCAGTCCATGATTCCTACCTTGGTGTGGGAAGACTAACATTCCCCATTGTATTTACTCTATATTTATAGGATAAACAAGCTCATATGATGTGTGAATATACTGTGAGTTTATACAAGAGAAACATATCTCATTGGGAGACTTCACTTATTTATGGATACCATCATTTTACATCATTATTAGCATGGATAAGTTGTATTCACTATAGTATAATGTGAATTTATTCCGGTGGTACATTTTACTCCAATACACTAATATATTGGGGATTATCTTTTGAATAATACCATCATATGCATTGGAATAATGTTAATCTATTGTATTGCTTGATTATCAGGATACTATTGAGTTCAGTACAGTATCATCTAGTGTTGTTTCCCAAGTTAATTGAATAGTACCCATATGAACTTTCCAAATAGGATATGAAACTATCCCATCTATAATATATAAAGTTTAGGATTGAGTTTCTATTAGAAATTTTGTCTTATATCGATTTATACATATATGATAACACCTTATAATTTTATAGATCGATAGATTGATGTTTAAGACAACATTTAGAGATGTTAAATTCATTCAAGTCTATAACAACCCTAAAAATTCACTCCCAGATCCAATGATAAAAAACATAAAATATGAATTCCAATCTTTTATAATGATGACGGTGACCTGAAATTCTCTATCCAAAACATACATAATCAATAGGGAAATATTCCATCACTTACATTCTCAAGGAACTTTTTGGTATAGAGTTTTTGTGAACTAGATAAAAAATATTACATAAAAATTACCCATTTCAATAAATGATCATTTCTACAATAAAATCAATATTTTTTAATTTCTCATCAACTCATCATCATCATATATATGAATCCATTCAACAAATAATTCCTTCAACTTCAATATTGATAACCTCATGAAAATGAAACATATGAATGGTGAGATCAAATGATCATGTTTGGTAACCATAATTATCATATAATGAATGTCATATGTGATAATAAGATGATAATAAGGGTATAATGAAATTATAAAATTTTATGATATTAACATAATAATATTCATACTCATATGTACCTAGATCATAAAACATTAAAACATAGTGAATTAACAAATGAAATATTTATCAGAATAAATAATCATGATCTATGTGATATCAATCATGATAAAATGATACATTTATTACCTAAGTGGAATTAATGAAATGATTTCATATCATGCACCATTATCTTTATAGAAATATTAAAATTGAAATAACTATATGGTTTACATATAATATAATTCCAAGGAAACAAAATCATTACCCAATGCATTAGAGCACTACCTCGGCGCACCCATCCTATTGTCTATATCAAGATCACCTGGTGCAATTTGGGTACAACCAACTTATAAGCTATAATAGGCTCACTCGATGTTATATCATTGAATCCATTATAATTGATAATTCCCAATTATGGTTCATGAATAATTTAAATAGAGAAATCATTACCCCATAATCTCATTAAACAACAATTATTATTTTAGGAACATGATAAATAATGGGAAAGAAAATATTTCCATCAAAATATCTTTGAAACATTATTATCCTATGAAAATTAAATGTGTTCTATGAAAATATCATTGAAACATGAATAAACCATGAATGAAATTGGTTTCTATAACAATATATTTGAAAAATAATGAAACCATAATAAATTAATAGGTTCCATAAAAATACATTTGAGTCAATAATAATATATCTATTGATGGAATAATAATGGTATTATTATAAAATATCCCCAAGGGAGAAAATTTAACAAAATGGTTTTCAATATTGATGAATTTAAATAAAATTAATATATCATTAAAACCAATATTGAGGAAAATAACATTTTCATTTTTAAATTCACTTTTAAAAACTAAAACATCACAAAATAAAATCATAATCCATTTCATTGAAAACAGACATGGAATCTTATATTATATTGATGAAAAAAATAATGGTCATCAGGGAGGGTAAATACATTTATTTACCAATTGAAAATATAATCATTTATTTTAATACAATTTTTAAAATGGAAGGAAAAGTGACTCATTTGGTTAATAATAAAAAATTAATATTCAAAAAATTTATAAATAAAGTCAAATAAAATTTGAAATGGATATTTTAACTAATTTTGTTTTAGAAAAAACAAATTTCAAACCATTTTAGAAAACATATATATTTAAGGGCATGATACCAGATCTACTCTAAAATACAACATCAGTATCACTTACAAACAACTTCTTTAATGTTTTGTTAATAAAAAAATTGAGCAAATGGAAATCAATCATGTAATTCAAATTCATAAATTGGGGGAAATACATGTTATTTGCTTCAATAAATTAACATAACATTATATTTCTCAAAAATAATGTTAGACATAAACAATATCAAAAGTAAAAATGTTATAACCTAAATCTATTTCCACTTTTGTAACTCATCAATTGTAAGTCCCATGTAAGAATATCAACAAATGAAACATTAAATGTCATTTAAATAAGCATAATCATGATATAACATGTCAATTTTAAGTATATATTCCTTAAAAATTATTATAGGTTCATATCATAACTTTATTCCTCAATGAAAGATAATTGGAGAGAAATAACCATTACAAAAATCATATAGTTGAAATAAAGAATAAATCAATGAAATAATTCCCTCTATCAAATGTATAACTAGAGAAAATAATTCTAAATAAAAAATAATATAATAATATTCCACACATACACTATCATGAAATATTAATGTCAATGAATAAGTATTAGAAACATTTGAAATGATATTTTGTTAATAAATTCTATACAACTTCGTAAATTTCTAGTCAATTACCCTTGAATGAAATAATTAATACATAAATATAATCTACAATTATAAAATACGTATTGAAGTTATTACCTATAAAATTTTCATTATAATATCTTTGAAATAAATATATTTTTTGAATATGGAATATTTCTATAAAAAATAAAAAGTGATATGAGAAAACTTTTATATTCAGTTAGAAATTATTCATACATATTCAAAAATATTTTTTAAAAATATATATATATTAGTTATATGATTTATTAAGATTATTTTATATGTTTAATACCTTATACATAAATAATTTATTTAATTTCTCTCTAATTTTATATTTAAACACTTAATCTATTAGGTCAATGTTAGATGTCTTGTATGTGTTTAGTTAATTGTTTCAAAATGGATTCAATGTGGTGAATGGGGTCAAATATTTAATTGTTTCAACACATCCAGAATAATAATCATGAAATATTTATCATATTTTTACATTAATTACTTTTCTAGAATTAATTATGAAATTTGGTTTTGAAAAAATCTTAATGTTACAATCATGGATATGGTTGGCCATATTTGTGCTTGAGTAACGTTTCCATTTACCAATGATCATTATGGAAAGAAGGTAAGTTATATTTTATCATTAAAGAGTTATAATAATTTCTGAAATAAAATATCAATACATTAATTATTATTATATATATCAAATATTTTTTTGGTGATGAAAAAATAATCACATCGCTTTGTGAAGATTGTAGTCTACGCGTATGCAGGAAAAACATCATAATTGATTAGTGTAATAAAGAAGATGATTTATTATTTTTCATATTGTTAAATATGTATTTAATATCATAATTACATCTTTTATATTACATATATTTATTAATATTGTATTTATATCCTTACATTTGATGTATTAGGGAAAAACAAATCACACTACTTAGCGAGGTGGTAGTCAAGTGTACACACGAATGAAGTTATCGTATCCCCCATGAAATGAATAGTAACAATGTATATGTTATATAACAACTAAATAAGTATAAATAATTTAAATATTATATATATATATACTAAATTCATAATTATAATAATCCATGTGTGAAGATGATGGAAAATTAATGACATCATTTTGTGAGGTGGTAGTCCACCATACACACGAATGATGAATTCATATCCCTTTTAATTCTAGTGGAGATAGATTTAGTTTGTTTAATTATAAAATAAACATATATTTATATATGAGGAAATTATTTTATTATATAATATGTATTTAATAATATTTTGAAAATGCTTTAGAATAAATAATATAATAGTGCTCGGTTAAGAATGACACCTACTCATTAGACAACATCCTTTGGTAAGCACAAAATCCATAATTTGATGTATTTATTATAAAATAAGGGATGTAGGATGTGAATATATGAATAACAAACATATTTTTGTATAAAGTGTATGTTCATGTAGTCTTTGGATATGTGAATATGATAGGAGAGGTGGATTTCTTTTATAAGTTAGATGAGTAGTATAACTATAATATTTGAAATGAAAAAGGGGTACCTGTGTTTTCCAGATGAAAAAAGGATTAAAAATGGACCCTTATAAATAAATATAAATTCAAAGGTCAAAATATGGATATAAAGTGTATTTTTGACACGTCTCTAGTCATTTGGACTCTTATCATTTTAGTTCCCCCCCCCCCGACAAACATGTTTTCACCATTACCACGGTAATTAATATTTAATGTTTCATATACTCATTATGGTCAAAAATTATGATAATATTATTATATTATATAAATAATAATTATTAAATATTGAAATATATTTTACCGAATTAAATTCACATAAAAAGAATAACTTAATACATATGAAAACTTGATAATACGACTACAAACGGGATGTCAACAATCTTATTTTTCTAGAAAACTATAATTTTATATTAACTGTATGACTAATAATATTTATTATATGATTATAGAATAACATTAACATATAATTAAACTATATATTTCATTTCTTGTTAGGTATTATTTTAATTATTTAAAAAATTAATAGTTTCTGCACTTTTGAATAGTTTTTAGAAAAATCATGTTTTGAAACCCAAAAATAAACCTAGACTAAAATAGAATATAAATATTGTTAAAATGAAATAAGGTGGATTTTATATAACTATATTATAATTTTTTTTAAATAAATTATATTAATAAAATAATGAGATATTTAAATTACATATTTTTTTGAAATGAAATGATTGTTTTACAAAAATATCAATTTTCCCTATTCACAAAATAACAGTTTTTTTTAAAGAATCCAATAGTTCGCCCATTTATTATATTAATATTATTATATAAAAATTTAATATAATCTTACCAAATATATTATCTAAAATTTCTAAATGGAAATTATAATATTTATTTATGAAAAGAGATAAAAATCATTGGTGAGGAAATTTTTTTTAAGAATGAAATTACTGTAAAAAAATTGATTTAAGACAATAAAACTCTATTATCAATAATTGAATTGAATAGGGAATTTAAATATATATTTCATAATGTATTAAAATATTTTCATACCTTAATATTTATGGGCTAGTTTATTAAAGAAATATATTCATCAATTCATTTCAGTGAGGAGTAGTATGTTTAATAAGCTACCGAACATGAATCTGTTCTTTAATATAATTTAGTTACATACCAACTACTTAATAAATTTTTCCATCAAATGTTCATCATGAACCCAGAAAAAAAAATTAAAATTTGAAACTAAAATTCCAATTTATGAAACCCTCATCATAAAAAGTATAACAAAAACATTCTATTAATAATATATAAAAAAGGTATAATGTCCATATGGAATAACACATATAAGGTTTCCATATATGATAACATATGTGAGAATTAAAAATTTAAACATGGAATAAAAGTGTCAATTCTAAATAATTATTTATAGTGATTGAGATCACTAATCACATAATGGTGAATGATCATGATAAATCCAAAAACCAAAAAAATGATAAACAAAATATGTGTAAAAATGGTCAACTATACCATTAGAAATTATGGTAATACTGAGAATTTTTTAATGATAATTATCTACAAGGTGAGTAATTATTTACTATATAGAGTATGGAAATGGGGAAATATAATTTCTGGATACTTTTAAATTCATTGCATTAATTAATTTCCACAACAAATATTGACATTATCCTTAAATGAATAGTATTAAAGAGGAATATTTCATACTTGAAAATCTAAAATAATGATTTTAAAAACCACATGATGACAAAACGGAAAATAAATTTATTCCAGTAATATTTATACATTAACCAAAATAAAAATGTTTATAAATTATAAGACAATTCCGAAAATTAATAAACCTTCAAATGAAAAAACTAATAAATTATTCCAAAAAAATCAACTATAATAACCAAAGTTAAAAATAAATAATTCCATATATAAATGAACCTATATCAAAAATTAAATAAACAACCTAAATATTATATATTTTTTAATATTTATGTTTATAAAATAATTTATAACTTATAAGTACAAAAATATTGTTATCTTAATATTTATTAAAATTAACATCTTTGTCACAAATAACTTTTCCATCACATGGTTATTTATATAATAAATCATATTTTCCCTAAATTACCTAAATATACAATTTCAAATAAAACCACAATGTTATAAATTCTAAAAAAAATTATATCAAAATAGTGTAATTGTATAATTCCTAGTAAAATGAATCTTTACATATATACTAACCCACAAAATTCATCATATGGTGTAATTAATCACTTTATGCTTTAATCACATAAAACATCAAAAGGGATATCAAAGACATTATAATTTTGATAGAAGTTAATCATATATATCAATGATGGTATCAAAAAATCTTAATATAACTTCATATGTAAGAATCCTAGTATATAATATTATCTATGAATTTCCTTTGATACCAACTATAAAAACCATAAACCCATACACTTGGATCTGGTGCTGAAAAAAAACATTAGAATTTTGGAATTGATAACAATAAAGGTGAATCAATGTTCACTATTAAATCCTATAGTATCAAATGAAAATTTTTGGATCACTTAGATTATAAATGTCCATTTAGGTTTTCTGTTTTATAGAATTAAGAAAAACTCAAACATAAACAATACCCTTGTCATTAAAATATCATTTTTTTAACTTACCCAATATTTTCATATATTACATTAATTCATCATAAAAATACCTTTTAAACCCTTCTAACCATAATTAATTCAATAAAATTATCATACAATGGTTTAAAGTAATCATAAAGAGGTTGAGATCAAATTCTTGGTGAGGGTAATTCTTAGGAATAACAATTTAATTTCATTAGTAAAGACAACATGAAAATATGGGTCTGATGAAATAAATAAAGCTGACTAGCATAATATAATAATATTTATACCCATCAATTCATGAATCATAAAACATAGAAAATAGAAGAAGGATATTATAAAGGAAATTTTAATTTGAATCATTATTCATGAGTCGTGTGATCTCAATATTGATCAATAAAAAACATTTATAATTCATTGATTCATAATCATAACCTATTGGTATGTTTGTAAATTGGGAAATTATATTTATAGAACCCATATAATACTCATTCAATTGTAATAACCATATAGATTACTTAAAATATAATTATCTAGAGAACATAATCAATACCCAATGCATTTGAGCTTTAACTAAGTGTTCCCATCAGAAAAGATATATTGGACCCACCCAGTGCCATCTAGGAACAATCATATTCTAATTTATAATTAGATCACCTAACACTATCAATTTACAAAATTTATCAGAATTAGTTTCTATTTACTTTCCGTGAATAAACTATAGATGGAAATTATTTCATCATAATATCATTGAAACAAACATTATACATTTAAAAACATGTTAAAATCATGGAAAAGAAACATGTACCAAAATTATCTCATTTAAAAATGATTAACCTATAGAAAAGAAACGAGTTCTATAACAGGTTCTCTGTATCATCACTAACCCATGAAAAAAACAAGTCACATAACAATATCATTGAAATACGATTTTCCTATAAAAACTAAATTGGTTCCATAAACATCTCAATGAACTAATCATGATTTATCCGGAAAAATAATGAGGATGGTATAATTATAGAATATATCTATTGTATAATAAGAAACTACAATGATTGTTAAATTTATTAATGGAAATACAAATTAAATATCATTAAAACATTAGGAAAATAACCCTTTAATTTTTAAAATCACATTTAAAGAATAAAAATTTAAAAAATATTGTTTAAATAATATTGTTTAAAAAAAACCTTGGAAACATATAAATTAATTTTAAATTAAAATAATTTTAATTAAACTATAGAAATACATTCTTTTTTTAAATCATAAAAATACTCCTCATTTTTAGTACATTTTATAAAAGAGGTTCAAAAGTGATTCATTTGAAAAAATTGAAGAAATTTCCTTTCAAAATTTTTAAAATAAAGAAAAATTATATTGTAAAAATACTTTTTAAAATATTTTAATATCAAAAATGTATGTTTAAAAACATTTTTAAAAACATGGATATATAAGGGAAAGATACATCATCTAAAAAATACATCAGTGATATCCCTTAAAACAAATCTTAATGATGATTATTTAATAAAAAAGGATGAAACAAAAATAAAACATGTGAACCAAAGTCATATCAATATTAGAATAAATAATATTTGTTTCATCAGAGTAATATTACATTTTTAACTCAGAAATTACATTGAATATAAGAAATCGTGAAGTAAATTAGATTGTGAACTAAATCATTTCCCACTTTGGTAAATCATCATTCAAAATAACCATGAAATAATAACATATAATGACACATTCACTATCATTAACATAATGAGTTTAATGATGTTAATTTTAAAAGTGAATTTTATACATCTCAACTATGAATATATGTTCATATCATAATGTAATTTCTCAATGAAAGATAATTTGAGATGAATAAACCTTATAAAAATCATACTTTTTTACTTTATAAATTAATAAATTGATATATTATGTATATAAAATTCAAAACCCATAAAATAAATTGAATTAAAACATGTCGTAATAAAATTTAATTACACACATGTAACGCCCCAACCCCAGTTACTCTGAGTCAGTGCATTATTACATAACATTAGCATGATACAAGGAATCATGTCCCGAAAGACAGATCTGTTTAGTATCTTTGGAAGTAATAGATACATACATAAGTTTAAAATTACATAATTAAATAAAAAACAACATTGTGGCCCCTATGAGGACTCGTATATCCCTTAGCTTATTCTTGCAGGTTAATCATAATATACATTTTCGCATCCTAGGAATAATAAAAACATATGAAAACGGTGAGCTCAGATGCTCACTAAGGATAATAATATAGATGAAACTATCCTAAATAAGAATAACCATTTATGGAAATGTATAAGACTAAAACACATTACTTTTAAACATAAAATTAATCATAATATAGAAATGATAAATCAAATAATGATATTTACTTATTCACATATATATTTTACTAGTTGAATAATCACATGTAATATCAATATCCAATTTCATAATGATGTAATGCATAATTATCGACATCATAATCACATAGTCAAGGCCTTGTTCCATGACTACAAATAAGATTTTTTCAAGACCTTGTACTAAGAAAATAGTTTTTATTATGAGACCTACTGATGCATCGAGCAGCTATAGAGGGCTATACCCATCACTTACTATGTCAAATGAATTCCTCAAATGAAAAGGTTGAAACATAACATAAACATCTGTAATAAAACTAGCATATGAAATTCCAATACATTATCCATATACCTTGAATGTTATAAAAATAACTCATCCATAATCTAACATACCACAAAACCTTCAATACAATATGGAAGATTGTATCATTAAAAAATCAACTTCAAACATGTGTAAAATCTATCCAAGGATATTGATATAGATGAAATCAAAACAATTTGAGAGAAATATCTCTATCAATTTTGAAATAATTTAAAAGTCTCATAATAATAAAGGATAAAATTAATTTTGAAAATATAATTATAATATTTCAAGGGAAGCTTCAGAGGTGTTATAACGGTGGAAAATAGCCACACTCACCATATAAGTTAAGAAAACAATTGTTCCTTATTTCATTGAAAAGGTCTTAAAGTACCATGTTTGGAAAACGATGAAACGGTTACATTCAAAACCTTTTATAAAAAGTCAAACAATGGTATAAATGACTTTAAACTATATTAAAGGAAAATGTAAAAATGTTTTGAAATATATATTTACGAATCACTAATGTGGATGATAAAGAGGTCCTAGTAGATACTCATATATAAACAACCTTGGATAATGAATAGATTGTATAATTAGCCCTTACCTTGTACTTTTCCTTGATCGAGGGTACGTTAAGATCTGGTATAATAGTTCCATAATTGTTATTATTTTTTAAATGAACCACATACATAAATATGATATCATATTTGATATTATAATATTTCATTGTTACTAATATTTATGTAGTATCTTTGTTTCAGGTGTTAACCAATTCATTTTCCATTATATGATTTGTTACATAAGCTATGTTTGTTATGGATAGGATGTATTTGATTCATAATCAAAATTATATTCTGTTCTTAAGAATTATTTTTAATCATAAAATTATTATTATTCTTGAATGGTTATGATAGGGAATGAATTTCATCGCATTTGTGGAGATGGTAATTTGTACGTACGCATGAGCAAATATATCATTCTATTGATGGTAAAATCTTAATTAATTGGATGGTATATCGTATTTACAGAATCATTAACATGATATTTTTATTATTTACTTATGTTATACTCATCATTATACCCCTACAAATAATGATGTGTTTTAATAACAAACTACACCGTGACCTGGAGACTGTAAGCCGAACGTACGCACATATGGTGACTTGTCATTCATTGGATGGATATAATAATTAATGTGGTTGTACCATATTTATAATGAAATCACATTATGTATAAGGTATTGGTGTTATTATTATTTTTATGGAAACAACAAATAAAGTGGAAGTGGAAGAAGATAAAAACTTTTAGAGAGGTGGTGAAATTATTACCTCTTCTTCGGGTGTTTCCTTTTGAGTTGATCAAAAAGGCTCCTTAGGTTGGATTTTTGATCAATGAAAGGCATATAGGATGAAGTAAGTGTATCTGGGAGGATATTTGAGTAGGGTATGGCCGATCCAAATGGATCTGGAGTTGTGATTTTGAGAGAAGGGGATGTACACTTTTGTAAGGGAGGTGAGGGTCACTTTAGGAAAATCCTAAAATATTGTTTCCTTATACAATAATATTCAGATTTTATTTGCTCCAAAAGGATTTTTTTGAGGATAAGGTGGGGATGCATCAAAAACCTCTCAACCAATTGGTTTTATATAGTTTTATGTCACCATATTAACCTTATCTCTTAGATTTAACAATTAGTTAAATAGTTTAACTATTACCTTGTATTCTTATATTATTATAATATAGTGTTATGAAAATTACTATAAGAAAAGCCAACCAAACCCCAAGTGGTTCATTTTTGATATATGGGACCTTTTTAATATCCTTTGGCCGAACCATAGATTTTTAGGAATATTATATCAGTTAATAATATAGTATTTTTTTAAACTCATTTATGTCGATTTTAACACTATTTGGTATTTTGTTTTTGTAAAAGTCATAAAAACATTATCACTTTGATCAAAATTTATTTAATCAACCCTAATATTTTATATTAGAGTATAAAATTGGTGTAATTCATCAAATGTCTCAATTTAAATTTATTTGGATATTTATAATATCAATTATTTTAATATTTCATTAATAATGTAACTACTGCATCATCATTGTCTCATAAATAAATTTAATTATTTATTGTCTAAAATTTATAAATAAAATAAAATTATTTAAGAAATATTTTTATATTTCTAATGAATATTTATAGTCGAATTTATCTTATGTATAACCCTATATAAAAAATTTTTTAGTTATTAAACATTAAATTTAACACTTTTAACTCTTCTTTAAATAAAATGATAATAAATGTCTAATCTAATCCATGTGTACAAAAAAGATCATATTTTATTCTTAAGGTTGATTTTGGTCAAAATAAACTTATCCAATAGAATTAAGACATGTGTTTGGGTAATTATAAAATCATTTTTACCATTAATTACCTGATTTACTATTAACCTTGGAAAATAAAATTCAAAAAGTTACTATTCATCAAAATTTATTTTCATCATATTGAAATTCCAATGTGCCTAGAAGGTTGGTAAAAGACATTAAAAAAATTAAATAAAATTTTATACATCTAATCTTATTATAAAATGACATCAATGAATTAGATTGAACTAATATAGGTATTATGTATCTTTTTTTACATTAAAATAAATTTAAATAAAATTAATAATTATTTAAGTAAAAGTCGTTTTTAAACAATATCGTACTATTTTTCACTATTCCTCAAAAATTGAATGTTTTCCTAAAAATACCAAAAATTCACACTAAGCTAATTTTCATATTTAGAATCGAAAAATGAAGTCCATTTTGAAAAATAAAATTCACAAAATTTCAAAAACTGGGTATTACAATTCGTAATGGCTAGTTTGATTGGTCATGGTGTGTTAGATCTCTAAGCTGCATACAACGCACACTATTGCATTATTCAAAGAGAAGCATATCGTGGAAGATTGTTGTGTTCTATTCTTTCATCCTTCAAATAATTTCATCCTCAAAATTTCTAGAATATTTCTTCATAAAAATATTTGGGTTGTTCTTCGTCATAAGTTTCTCAGGATCCCACATTGCCTCTTCCAAATTATGGTTTCTCTGTAGAACTTTTAGCAGATGAATCACCCGGTTTCTCAACACATGTTCTCTGGTATCAAGGATCATGATAGGATCTTCACAAGAAGATAGATCGGGTTCAAGTTCTATCTCATCATAGGTGAGTACATGCGTTGGGTCAGGCATGTATTTTCTCAATAGAGAGATGTGGAACACATCCTGAACATTGGAGGGACATTGATTCATTGCTAAACGGTAAGTTAAAACTCTAATTCATTGTAGAATTTCGAAAGTTCTGATGTACCTGGGACTTAATTTACCCATCTTACCAAATCGTACAACACCCTTCTATGGAGATACCATCAATAAAACATAATCTCCTACATTGGATTCCAAATCCTTCTTTTGATTATCAGTATACATCTTTTTCCTACATCGATCTGCGTTGATTTGGGTTTGGATAATCATCATCTTTTTCATTGTTTCCTCAATAAGTTCTTGGGCCTATGAGATTTCCTTCACCAACATCATCCCAACAAGTTAGTGTGCAACATCTCTTTCAAGATAATACTACATATGGTTGCATTTAAATACATTAATGGAAGCTATTGTTATAGTAAAATTCTACCATAGGTTAATATTGATCACACATTCCTAGAAAGTCAAGTGAAAAAGATATCAACATGTATTATAAGGTTTTAATAGTCTGTCCTTATTGTCCATTGGTTTGAGGCTTCTAGGTAGTTCACAAATGAAGTTCATAATCTAGGGATTTCTGATGACTTTTCTAGAATCATGATGTAAAATAGGGATCATGATCAGAAACAATCGATAGGGGTACACCATGAAGTCTTACAACATCATTAATATATAGTATTTCAAAAAAATTAAGTGTTAAATCTTCCCTTATAGAATGAAAATGTGCTACCTTGGTAAGACGATCAACAATGGCCCATATTGCATCATTATTTCTTAGTGTATTTGGTAGAACAATGACAAAGTCCATCGTAACGTCATCCCACTTCCAATCAGGTATGGGAATAGGTTTCATGACTCCTCTAGGATGTTTCCTTCTAGCCATCACATGTTGAAAAACCATACATCTTAACACATAATCAACTATCTCCCTCTTCATGTTTCCCAACCAAAAAAATTCCTTCAAATCTCTATTCATGTTAGTCCTACATGTGTGTATAGTGAAATTGGATCTATGAGAATCATCTAAAACATCCATTTTTAGATCAGTTATGTTAGGAACACAAAGTCTCTTCACAAATATCAAAATTCCATCTTCATATATGAATTCAATCAATATCTCATAATTCACTATTTTAATTTTCTTTTGAAACTCCTCGTCATCAGTCTGAGAAATTTTGGTCCTTTATAGTATTGTTGGATTGGCAACCATTTGAAAAAGTATTGATTTTTCACCTTCCATGATTATTCCAGATTTATCTTTACTAGATCCATGAACATAGGATCTCTTTCAAACCTCACCTTGTTAAAACTCAATGATCATTTCTTATTAAAGCATTTGCCACCTTATTTTCCTTCCCTAGGCGGTAGTGTATAATGGAAAAATAATATTTTAGTAGTTTAAGTCATCTTCATTACCTAATGTTTTGTTCTTTCTGTGAGAAAGTATACTTCAAACTCTTGTTATCTGAATATATCTGACATTTTTTCACCAAAGAGATAGTTTCTCCATATCGTCAAAGAAATGATTATATCTAATAACTCAATAACAAGATTAGGATAGTTTTGTTCAGGAATTTTTATCTGGCATGATGCATAGGCAGTAACCCTATCATTATGTATAAGGACACAACCATGTATAGTCTTTGAATCATCACTATAAATAGCAAAACCATCATTCCTCAATTGTAGAGTCAAGATATGATCATTGAATAATATTCTCTTTAGTTCTTCAAAACATTATTCAAGCACTTTGGTCCAATCAAATTTAACCCCATTAAGTGTGATCTTGGTTAATGGGTTATCCAATTGGGAAAAATCATTAACAAAATGTCGTTAATAACCTGATAAACCAAGTAAACTGCATACTTTAGTTTTACTCGTGGGTGTTGGCAATTCTTGTATTTCCCTTATCATAAAAGTATCAACATAGATTAAATCATTAGAGACAATATGACCTTTATAATAATTATCCTAAATCCATAATTCAAACTTTCTAAACTTCTCATATAATTCATTTCATCTAAGAGTCTTTAGAGTAGTGCACTATTGATATTCATGATCTTCATAGCATTTGGAGAATACCTAGATATCACAAATAAATACCACTACAATGTCATCAATATAATCCTTGAAAACTCAATTCAATAGATCCATGGATATAGAGGGTGCATTAGTCAATTCAAAAGCCATTACTTTAAACTTGTAATGCACATACCTGGTTCGAAATGTTGTTTTCGGAATTTCTTCCTTCCACACAAACAACTGATGATATCCAGATCGAAGGTCAATCTTTGAAAAATATTGTGATCCAAGAATTTGATCAAATAAATCATAAATGAGAGGTAGGGGATACTTGATCTTTATTATTATATAATTTATATCGCTATTGTCAATTCACAACCTCATATATCCATCTTTATTCTTAACAAAAAATAACATGGGGTCCCTATAGAGAAACACTATGGAGAATAAATCCTTTATTACTCAATTCCCCTAGTTGATTCATTAGTTACACTAATTTCACAGTGGCCATTCTATAAGGTGTCTTCGATATAGGCCTTGAACTAGTAATTAAGTCAATAGAGAACTCAATTTCTCATTCTAGCGGATGTTTAGGTAAATCCTATGGAAACATATCAACATATTCTTGCACAATAGGTGCATCCTTTGTTTGAACATTCATTTCCTCACCCATTTTTATTTCATTCTATTCCTCCCCAAAAATTGAATTTAGTAGAGCTACTAGGGGTGGATCTAGATCAGAATCAGAGGGTGACATTTTTGCTCAAAAGAAAAGGTTCTCTTTATCGTCATAAAAAATTGTAACCTCCTTTTTCTATAATAAATTTTCACATCATGGTCTAAAATCAAATCCATGCCGTAGATTATATCAAATTAAAACATGGGTATGATGATGATATCAACAGATAAAGAACATTTATATTTCCTAATGGGAACTGATTAACAAAATATTTTGGCAAAGATAATTCCCTTAGGCGTTTTCACTGACAACTCCCTTATTAAATCAAATTGGAAATATCTAATTTTCATAGAAAACTAAGAAGATATGAAACAATACAAGGATCCTTAATAAAATAAAGCATTGGATAAACTTCAGAAAACCATTAAATTATCTTCCAATATGTTATTTGGAGCTTCAAACTCAGCAATAGTGATCGCATAATCTTATCCTTTCTCCCATTTCCTTTTCTGAGGTATGTTTCTTTGGCACTTAGGACATTAATTTGAATAATTCCCCATTTCTCTACAATTGTAAAATTCAACATTGGCATCCTCTTTCTATCGCTTGCAATTAAAATATTGGTGGCGTTTTTCACCACACTTATAACATACTCACATTCACATCAGGCAAGTACTGGGCTGTTTCTTCCCACATTTATTGCAGGATGGAAATTCAACTTTTCCCTCCATCCAGTTATTTCCATTTTCATGGTGTTCAGCAGATATCTTCATCTATTTTTTCTCTTTAAAATCATAAAACCTAGATAACTCCTTTTCTGTCTTGATAGTGCATTAGACAATATCATCATATGATGAGAAGGATTTTGAAACTAATTCTTGATAGATAAATGGATTTAACCCATCAATGAATAGAACAATCTTACTCCTTGGGTTATTTATATAATTTTCTGCATGAATTTATATCCTTGTAATGTTAGGCTCATACTTTGCGATATTTTTATCCTCCTTTTTTCCCAGACCCATAAATTGTCTTTTCATATCCGCTCGATAGTCATGATGAAAGTAGTTTTCTTTGAAAATCCCTTTAAACTCCCTCCGTTCCATATTTGATACTTCTTCATCTTGATTTGTGTTTTGAAGGGATGACCACCATTTATCTGAATCTCCCATGAGGCGATAAACATCCTTTACATCTTTTTGCCTTTCGCTACATTCGAAAGCATAAAATATTTTCTCTAAGGAACTTATCCATCACTCAGCTAAAAAAGGATTTGTAGTCCCATTGAATGTTGATGGATGTTGCCTCATAAATTAGTCTAACATTGATCCTCCTCATTGTGGATCGGGGAGCTCCATACGAGTAATGTTATTATTTATAACCTGAGAGATTTTTCCCAATACGGTTATAATTTGTTTAGAACCGGTTGCATCACGAGCTCAAATATAATTATCTTGAGTAAGAAGGAAATCCTTACATGGATTACTTGTGGTGATATGGTTTATATTTGTTTCACTAGTATCCCTTTATAAACAATGTCATACACTAGATTATCGTTTATGAACCACAATTCATAATTACAAACTAGTAAAATACCTAACATAAATTGAACCATTTATGCATATAATACATAATCCTAAAAAATGTTTTCATTGAGGAAGTATTTACTCATAAATCCTTAATAATGGTTTGGTAAAAAATGTAAAATATCCTAAGCATATCCTCCAAGAGTGTCGTAACCAAGAGTGAAGAAATTCCTGTTGTCGTGTACCAAGATACCCCGGGTCCAACCCAAAAAACCTTTTCATATTTTTCACTCCTATTTACATCTGTGATGGAGCCAACTCTACCTACTTGTATCTAGATAGGGATGTATAGCTTGGAAAAAACACGAAATCTATTCATTACCAAAATTCTAGGAATTTATTTTATACTAATCCTCAAAGTCTATCTTAGGGTATTGTTCTCTAATCGGAGATTTTCTTAATCTAGCTTCCAAGGTATGTACTAAACTTCATATGATACCAACTATAACACCAAACCCCTAGTTACCTAGAGTCGGTGCATTATTACATAACATTGGAATGATACAAGGAATCATATCCTGAAAGACCGATCAGTTTAGTATCCTTGGAAGTAATAGATACATACATAAGTTTTACATTACATCATGAAATAAAAAACCCACATTGTGTCCCCTTTGAGCACTCTTATATCCCTTATAATATTCTAGCTGGTTAATCGTAATATACTTATTCTCATCCTGGGAAAAATAAATCATAAGAAAGGGGTGATGTAGTACCCCCGGTTTCGGGTACATAACCCCTTTCATCATGTTGTTTTAAAATGGTGTGTATTTGATTGGGTTTCCCTAAAATAGAGAGTTTCCATAAAATAGAGAGTTTATATAAAATAGAGAGTTTCCACAAAATAGATAGATTCCATAAATTAGAGAGTTTTCACAATATAGAGAGTTTCCATTAATTTGGGTGTTTCCATAATGTTGGTTGTTTCCATAATGTGGGTTGTTTCCATAAAGTGGCAGGTTTCCATTGTCACGACCCATCCTCGGGGCCCGTGCCATGACTACCCAAAGCCTGCCTTCCATAGGCTAGGGGCTGGTGACTAGAACCAAAGGCGTAAATCCTGATAAAAAGGGAAGGAATTGCCTTTATAAGGTAAAAAAACACCACAGAGTAAGCAAGCAGAAGTAAACACTAAGTAAACTGGGTACAACTGTAAGTTTTGGAATGTAAATGTGCCAGAATACAAACCCAACTTAAATAAAGTACAACTGAAAAGAATGTAAAACAACTGAAAAGTAAAGCAGCAATGTCAAGTTGTCCACTGGAAATCCCACCTGAAGGGTGGGTACAGATAGTCTCCTCACCTCCTCGGGTCCAGCCGTCCGCTCCGTGTACGTCCCATACAGTGGTCCACCTCCAGGTACCAACTTTCTCCATAAGCCTCGGCCATGATCAGCGTTGTCCGTCGTCTGCATCCAACACAACATAGCGCGGGCATAGCCTGTGCAGGGGTGAGTTTACGCTACTCAGTAGGGACCCCGAGACCCCCGAAGGTCTCCCAGAATCCATGAAGGATAAAACACAAAGGAAAGATACAATCACAAAGTAACAACCAACTCTACTTAGGTATATACCCATACATATACCTAAGTCATCAATTCCATTTCGGCTCCAACATCCGAAACCAAGTTCGATACAGTCCACACAGGATATCACAACCAATCCACACAGGATAACACAACCCAATCCACATATGAAAACTATCCAATCATATCGAAGATAATGATTGAAATTCAAGAATCAACTCACACATATATACTTCTTCGTATGACTATAGAGATGATCAGATGTAGCCACTGATTCATCTAATTTGTCGGACCCATAAAGGATACAAGACCAGCTAAGCTGTCGAACCCACAAAGGATACAAGACGAGCTACTCTGTCAGACCCACGTATGATACAAATATTGAGTCAAATACTGTCGGACCCACATAGGATACAAGAACAGTAGTCACGTACTGCCAGACCCACATAGGATACAATAACAGTATTCATCACCGTCTAACCCACGGAGGATTTCAGTACGGTCCTCACTGCTGCTGAACCCACGGAGGATCCCAGTACAGTCGTCATCGTCGTCGCAGTCGCAGCCAGCTCTTGGGTTCCCGTACACAGCATGCTCGATTCCGGGAGGGTCCACTCCATGAGACAAGGGGATTCGATACATCAATTGACACGTAGTCCGGAGTTTATGTATCCCAAAGTTCCGCCTCGACAAAAGAACTCAACGTGACAGTCAGCGCGTCAGTCGGACGCCCGGTCTGATAGTTGTTGGCTTTTTCGTCTCATGGGTCCGGTTGGTTTTTAAGTCAAAACCAATCCAACCATACTCCAACAGCGTCCAAACCTTGAGAGGAGTAAGCCAAAAGAACCTTCTCACTAAGTGTAATCCAACAAAGTCGACGGCACGCCTATCGGACGTCTGGAACTTATGTTATAATTGTTTCCGTTCCGAGGTCCCAGTTGGTTTCGTGTTCGAACCAACCCGACCGTACCCTAAGTTCTTCGAAAATTTGAGTTTAATATACGGAAATGACCGACTCGATCCAAGGATTGCATCGCAACTGACGGTGCATCGATCGGAGGTTCGTAACACAAGTTATGGGCCTTTGAACGAAGCTGTCCGATTTTAGGGGGTTTTGGGCCCGCCCACGACCCCGCCCACGACCCCATGGATCAGCCCAAACCGGGTTGACCCGACCCGGGTCCGGGTCCGACCCACTTGGGCGTGGCCCAGCCCAGCGGGCGCGGGACGTCCCTGCGCGCGGCTCGGCCCGGTGCGGGCGGTCCGGCCCGGCCCGGCCGGTCCGGGCGCCCGTGTGCTGAGTGGATGCGGAAGGGGGGGAGCTGCCACCCCCTTCGAACCGAACAGCGGTCACGCGGGGGGTCTGCCCTGCTGCGCTGACTGGGGGTTCAAACCCCCGTATTTTCCTGATCTGGTCGGCTGTAACGGCCGGCCAGTTGTACCGTGCGGGATCGGTTGGTCCTGCCTCCTGTAGCACCGGCGGGCGGTGGTTCCGACCACCCTTCCCTGCTCCACCGCGGCCTAGAGCCATGGCCTTGGTCCGACCGGCGTCGTGCGATGGCGCCGTGCCCCTCCACTGTGGCCCACCGCGGCCGCGGCCCTCCATGTTTCTCCGGTGCGGCGTGACGGTGTCGTGCCCCTCCATTGAGGCCCATCTCTGGCCACAGCCTCTTTCGGCCTCAACGGCATGGCGCAACGGTGTCGCACTCCTTCGCCGCGGTGAAATTCATCATTTCCGCACGGTGACATTGCACTGTGCCACATTCATCCCAAACCTCAACAGTGAACATCAACAAAGGGGGAGGAGGATCATCCATGTTCATGCAGTCCGACCTCCTCCTGTTAATTTGATAACATGTGGCCAAATATTTAATGATGAACGCAATGAATAATCACATCGTAAAAACACACCCCTACCTTGAAGTAGTTGTCGAAAGAAGATTGTCATGGAAAACGACGTTGCGAGGTAAAGATTCGTACGTGCTTGACGAAGAACGTCCGAGGTGGAGCGGCATCTCACACCGTCTACGAAGAGGAGAAGAATGGCACGAAAATCACTCCTTGCTGTGATGGCATTCTTCGTGGAGGTCTTGACATTCTTCACGTGGAAGACGATGTTCTTCAAGACTAGATCCCTCCTCTCCAAAAAAAACTCCACACAAAGATTCAAAAATAATAAAATAAAGCATTTCCTTATTTTATTACTCATGCCAACCTTTTTCAAAACTCAAATTGAAGTCACCAAATTAATTAACTTGTGTTGTCCAATTAATTAGGCGTTTTATTGGCATGTAATTTAATGATGAAGAGTAACAAAATTAATTGCTTGAGGGGAAATTAATGGGGTGTTGGGGAAATTGAAGGAGGTGGGGGCTCGTGTGGGCCCCACCCCAACTTACTCACATCTTTCTTTCCCATAACACTTAAACCATCAGTAAATAAATAAAAATAAAATTGTAAAACAATTATATTTTTCTTCCTCACATTTTTAACATCTCCTCCCGAGCAAACGCAACTCCAGAAAAAGTCTTCCTAAGCAATTACCGGGGTTTCGGTTTCATCGTTGTCCTCAGATTTCGATTCTGAGCACCAGTTCAAAATTTAGGAAAACCCTCTCATTCGTTCACTGAACGTACCCGATCTAAACTTCGGAAAATGATTCCGGGCACACCGGGCCTTGGAATCAGGTGCCTTCAGAAACTGCGTGCTCGTAAAATTCCAAATAAATTAAGAAAAAAATTCCTTGAAATTTATGGGTATTTACATTACTCCAACCTCAGGGCTTTACGTCCCCGTAAAGATACATCACAAACTAGGGGAACAAATGAGGGTACTGAGCATGCATCTGAGCCTCCCGCTCCCAAGTGATCTCCTGGAGGTTCTCGTGCTGCCACCTGATGCGCACTAGAGGAATCAACCGCCCACGTAGTACCATGTCTTGTCGATCCTCGATCTCCACCGGGACCTCCGCAAAAGTTGCTCTGTCATCAATGTCCAGCTCCCCATGGTCGATGATATGCATCGGGTCATGCACGTATCTCCTCACCTGAGATACGTGGAAGACGTCGTGCACCTGGTGCAACTAAGGTGGTAGATCCAAGTGATAAGCCACCTCGCCTATCCTCTTGAGAACCTGGAATTGTCCGATGAAGCGCGGAGATAACTTGCCGACCCGACCAAATCTCTGTAATCCACGTCGAGGTGAGACCCGCAAGAAAATGTGGTCGCCATCCTCAAACTCTAGTCGTCTTCGCCTCCTTTCATCATAAGACTTTCATCGGCTCGGAGATGTTCTCATCCACTCCTGAATGACCTGGACCTTCTCAGTCATGGCCTGGACCATATCCGGTCCCCAAGTGCTGACTCTCCAGGGTCTGTCCAGCATAGAGGTGATCTACAAGTTCGGTCGTACAATGCCTCATATGGTGCCATTCCGATGGTGGAGTGGTAGCTGTTGTTGTACGCAAACTCCCCCAATGGTAGGTGGTCCTCCCAACTGCGACCAAAGTCGAGGACACATGCACAGAGCATGTCCTCGAGATTCTGAATGGTCCTCTCCGATTGACCATCCGTCTGAGGGTGAAAGGCGGTGCTCAGACGTAGTTGCGTCGTGAATGCCTCCTGCAACCCCTTCCAAAGGCGGGAAGTAAAGCAAGCATCTCGATCAGAGACGATAGATGAAGGAACACCATGAATCCGTAGAATCTCCTGAACATAAATTCTTTCCAAACTCTCTACTGATCCCTTCTCTTTGATGGGTATGAAGTGGACCGACAAGGTGAGTCGGTCGACAATCACCCAAATGGAGTCGTGACCTCTGGATGTATATGGAAGTCCAATCAAGAAATCCATAGATATCCCATCCCACTTCCACTCCGGGACCTCCAAGGGCTGTACCAAGCTTGTCGGTACCTGGTGCTCCGCCTTCACCTGCTGGCAGGTGAGGCATCGAGAAATGAACTCTACTACAGCCTTCTTCATACCCGGCCACCAGTGTTATCGTCTGAGATCCTGGTACATCTTTTCCACTCCTAGATGTACCGCTAAAGGGGAAGTGTGGAACTCTCTCAGCAACTCCTCCTATAAATTAGCTGGTACCATGGTGTGTCCCCTGAAAAGGACGTGGTGCTCCCCTCCTACAAAGAATCCATCAGGTCCTTGTCCTAAGGACATCTATGCACGCTGCTTCTCACAGTCAACGTCCCCACGTTGTGCCTCTCCGACCCGCTGTAGTAGTGGAGGAGTGACTGTGAGTGACTGTAGAAAGGCTGCTCCATCTCTATCTACAAAGGATATCTGTAAAGCAGATAGCTGCTCTATCGCCTCCCCAAGTAGCTGAATGCCCGTCCTCCTGTTGAGAGCATCAGCTACTACGTTCTCTTTTCTAGGAGTATAGACTATCTCAAAGTCATAGTCCTGGAGGAACTCGATCCATCGCCGCTATCTCAGGTTCAGGTCCTTCTGCGAGAAGAGGTACTATAGACTCTGGCGGTCAAAATATACTATAATGCACTCTCCCATCAGATAGTGTCACCACATCCTCAAGGAAAATACCACTACTCCTAAATCTAGGTCATGGGTAGCGTAGTTCTGCTCGTGCTACATCAACTGTCGTGATCTATAGGCGATAACTGCCTGCTCCTGCATCAGGACACACTCGAGTCCGGCACCTGATGCATCGCAGTAGACTACATACCCTACTCCCTCCTCAGGTAGCCTCAAGATAGGTGTGTTGGTCAATCTCTGTATCAGCTCCTGGAAGCTCTACTGACATCTATCTAACCACATGAAGGGTTTCCCCTTCTTCTTCAAAGCTAAAAGCGGTTCCGCAACTTTGGAGAAGTCTGGAACAAATCTCCAGTAGTACCCTGCAAGACCCAAGATTCTTCGCACCTCTGTCACGCTTCTGGGTGGCTCCCAAGCTAGCACTGCCT
This sequence comes from Viscum album, assembly GCA_963277665.1. NCBI lineage: Eukaryota > Viridiplantae > Streptophyta > Magnoliopsida > Santalales > Viscaceae > Viscum > Viscum album. The sequence continues at coordinate 1,740,198,255 of OY728137.1, forward strand.
CGATCTTCGCAGGATCAACTGCAACTCCCTCCTTAGAGATGACGTGTCCCAAGAAGTGGACCTCACGTATCCAGAACTGACACTTCGAGAGATTACAATAAAGCTGGTTCTCTCAGAGCGTGTCCAGTACAACCCGCAAGTGGTAGGAATACTCCTCCTCAGTAGTCGAGTATATCAATATGTCGTCGATGAAGACCACGACAAATCGATTGAGGTAAGGCGAGAAGATCATGTTCATGAGACTCATGAACACTACTGGAGCATTGGTTACGCCGAAAGGCCTAACCAAGAACTCATAGTGGCAATACCGACATCTGAAGGTCGTCTTCTACACATCCTCGTCCTGAACTCTGAGCTGATGATAGCCTGACCTGATTTCTATCTTCGAGAACCACCATTCTCCATTTAGCTGATCGAAGAGGTCGTCAATCCTCGTTAGCGGATAAATGTTCCTCACAATCACCTGGTTCAGGCAATAGTAATCGACACACAATCGCAAGCTCTCATCTTCCTTCTTGGCAAACAAAATCGGGGAAGACCAGGGTGAAACACTGGGTCGGATGAATCCCTTCCCCTACAAGTCCTCCAGCTGTACCCGTAGCCCTCAAAGCATAGCGGGAGCCATAAGATATGCTGGAGGGGATATCGGAGCTGTCCTGGGGTACAGGTCAGTGTAGAATTCTACCTCTCTATGAGGAGGTAGTCCTGGAACGTTTTCAGGGAAAACGTCCGCATACTGATCCACTGCTACAAGAAAACTCGGACTTCGCACGTAAACTACACCTAGGATGAGGCTAGCCATCTGATGAGTGATCGGATGTCCTCTCCTCTGCGTGAGTCCATCCTGTGCTGAAAAGGCTCCCCTCTCACCGGTGAAGGTGAACCTGCTCCCATCGGTGCGGACACACCGCACCTTGCACCTAATACAGTCAATCTGAACATGGACTGTAGATAACCAATCCATTCCCAAGATGACTTCATAAGGCCTCGGCGCTGCTACAAGAAGATCCCAGCCGAAGATCTCACCTCCTAGAGTAAGCTCACACTTCCGGCACCAATGCGTAATCGTCGAGTCTGCTCCTGTAGGATTCTCTAGCCGTAAGGATCGAGCCAACGACTCGGTCGGAATCTTCGAGCTCCGAACAAGGGTAGCGGCAATAAAAGAATAAATCGATCATGTGTCTATAAGAACTACAGCAAGGGTGGAGTAGACACATATAGTAACTCGAATCATCTCTGGTTCACCGTGGTCATAGGCCTCTGCTGCCTGAAGCTGAGCCTGCCTCTGCCCGCAAGCTCCATGTGGTCGGGGTAGACCTCCTGGTGGTGGTGGTGCTAAAGCCTCAAAGCGTCGCCCACCACCTGCTGCTCGGCCAGCTCCTCTGCCTTGTACGTCTTCTCCCTGCAGACCACCACGGTCGACCCTATGCCTCTGCCTAGGTGGTCCCTCAACCGTATGTTGCTCCTCTACATGGCGGGTCAGACAGTCACGAGCCATGTGGCCCTACCCACCGCATGCGTAGCACTATCTGGTCCTCGTAAAACTGGCTCTGTGCCACGTGCCCTGCACATCTAAGCCAGTGTCCTAAGGTCATCTTCCAGATGGTATGGTCCTCCTGGACCCCTGTGACATACGTCGACTGCCAGCTACAGAAGACTCTGCTACGTGCCGCCCTGCGGTAGGTCTCACTGCTGGTTTAGGCTCAGCAAGAAAGCTCTCTACGAGAAGCGTTCGCTCTAGTACTCCAGCCTGCATCGGAATGCTGAGGGAGATCATCGATGCCCTGATCTCATGCCTCAGTCCCTACTCGAAGGTCTGGGCCCGGAAGCATGGGTCTCATACCATGTCCATCGAATAACACGAGAGATCCGTAAATCTCACCGAGTACTGGGCTACCATCATGCTGCCATGCCGCAGCTATAGTAGCTCTTGAATGTACACCGCACGTAGGGTGGATGGGATGAACTCTGAGTAGAAGAGGCTCTCAAATTCCGTCCAAAGGGGAGATTCCTCATCGTGCACCTGGAGCATCAGGCTCCACCATCTGTCTGCTACTGTGTGCAGAAGAATCGCTGCAAGGATCACCATGTGGTCAGCTGGTGTCCCTACTAACCTGAAAACTCGTACAATAGCCTCAAGACAATCATCGGCTACCTGAGGATCCATCTCCCTACGAAACCTGGGCGGTCTCTGACGCTGAAACTCGTGCAGTGCATTAAGGTGATGTGCACTCTCAGCGGCTGGTGGCATCGGTGGCTCGGCGGGTAGAGGTACCACCAGTGCCTCTGTTGTAAAAGGGCCCTACACCGAGGCCTCATCGCTCGGTGGGCTGTCGTCTCGCACAAAGCTCTAAACCCTAGCTGGTTGTCATTGTGGGGCTACCCTGAAAAGAAACAGTCGTGCCATAGTCAATAAAATATACCTGGTGAGCTGACACAAAGTAATCACAAAGGAATCTTTTGAAACACACATGCAATCAACGTTTTCGTGCACTGAGTCGGAAATCAGAAGTCAGGGTCCTGGTGTATGGATACGTCGGCTGCCGCACCAACAGTGGACTCCATGGACTGATAACCACACTAAATACCCTTAACATTATTTCTTCACATAGAAGAAAGATCAGAGTCCTGAGTTATGCGGTAGAACTGAACTCCTCTGATACCGATTTGTCATGACCTATCCTCGGGGCCCGTGCCGTGACTACCCCATGCCCGCCTTCTATAGGCCAGGGGCTGGCGACTGGCACCAAAAGCGTAAATCCCGATAAAAAGGGAAGGCATTGCCTTTATAAAGTAAACAAACACCACAGAGTAAGCAAGATGAAGTAAACACTAAGTAACCTGGGTACAACTATAAGTGTTGGAAAGTAAATGGGCCAGAATACAAACCCAACGGAAGTAAAGTACAACTAAAAAGAAAGTACAACAACTGAAAAGTAAAGTAGTGACACTGAGTCGTCAATTGGAAATCCCACTTGAAGGGTGGGTACAGATAGTCTCCTCAACTCCTCGGGTCCAGACGTCCGCTCCGTGTACGTACCTCCCAGTGGTCCACCTCCAGGTACCGAATTTCTCCACAAGCCTCGAACACGATCAGCATTGTCCGTCGTCTACATATAACACAACAAAGTGCGGGCATAGCCCGTGCAGGGGTGAGTATACGCTACTCAGTAGGGACCCCGAGACCCCCGAAGGTCTCCCAGAATCCATGAAAGATAAAACACAAAAGAAAAATACAATCACGAAGTAACAACCAAATCTACTTAGGTATATGCCCATACATATACCTAAGTCATCAATTCCAGTTTGGCTCCAACATCCGATCCCAAGTTTGATACAGTCCACATAGGATAGCACAACCAATCCACACAGGATAACACAACCCAATCCACATAGCAAAATTATCCAATCATATCGAAGATAATGATTGAAAGTCAAGACTCATCTCACACAGGTATACTTCTTCGTATGATGATAGAGATAATCAGATGTAGCCACTGATTCATCTAATCTGTTGTACCCACAAAGGATACAAGACCAGCTAAGTTGTCGGACCCACAAAGGATACAAGACCAGCTACTCTGTCGGACCCACGTAGGATACATGTACAGAGTCCAATACTGTCGGACCCTTGTAGGATACAAGAATAGTAGTCACGTACTGCCGAACCCACATAGGATACAAGAACAGTAGTCATCGTCATCGAACACACAGAATATTTCAGTACGGTCGTCGTCGCTGCCGAACCCACAGAGGATCCCAGTACAGTCGTCATCGTCGTCGCAGTCGCAGCCAGCTCTAGGGTTCCAACACACAGCATGCTCGATTCTAGGAGGGTCTTCTCCATGATTCAAGGGGAGTCGATACATCAACTGACATGTAGTCTGGAGTTGATGTATCCCAAAGTTCCGTCTCAACAAAAGGAACTCAACGCGACAGTCGTTGCGTCAATCGGACGCCCGGTCTGAGATTTATTGGCTTTTTAGTCCCAGGGGCCCAGTTGGTTTTTAAGGAAAAACCAACTCAACCGTACTCCAACTATGTCCAAACCTCGAGCGGAGTAAGTCAAAAGAACTGTATCACTAATAGGAATCCAACAAAGTCGACGGAACATCTATTGGACATCCGGAGCTCATGTTATAAGTGTTTCCACTTAGAGGGCCCAGTAGGTTTTGTGTTCGAACCAACCCGGCCATACACAATGTTCTTTGAAACCTTCAGTGTAATATACCGAAACAACCGCCTCGGTCCAAGGATCGCATCTCAACTGATGGTGCGTCGATCAGAGGTCCATAGCCCATGTTATGGGCCTTTGAATGAAGCTGTCTGATTTTAAGGGGTTTTGGGCCCAGAACCACCCGGCCCAAGACCCCCTGGGTCGGCCCAAACCGGGTTGACCCGACCCGGGTCCGGGTCCGGCACACTTGGGCGCGGCCCGGCCCAGCGCGCAGCCCGGCCCCGCGCGGGCGGCCCGGCCTGGTGCTGGTGGTCAGGGCACCCGCGTTCTGAGCGGATGCGGAAGGGGGGGAGCCACCGCCCCCTTAGAACCGAACGGTGGACCCGCGGGGGGTCCTCCCTGCTGCGCTGACTGGGGGTTCAAACCCCTGGTTTTTTCGGATCTGGCCGGCCGTAACGGCCTGCCAGTAGTGCTGTGCGGGACCGGTTGGTCCCGTATCCTGAAGCACCATCGGCCGGTGGTTCCGGCCGCCCTTCCCTGCTCCGCCGTGGCCCAAGGCCGCGGCCCTCCATGGTTGTCCGAAGCAGCGTGACGGCGGCACGCCCCTCCTCCACGACCCCGCTCCAGCCACGGCATCTTTCGGCCTCAACGGCGCGGCGCGACGGCTCCGCGCTCCTTTGTCGCGGTGATATTCCTCCTTTCCACGCGGTGCCGTTGCACCGCGCCGCCTTCGTCCCAAAGCGCAACGGTGAACATCAACAAAGGGGGAGGAGGATCTTCCATGTTCGTGCGGTCCGACCTCATCCCGTTAATTTGATAACAGGTGGCCAAATATTTAACGATGAACGCAAAGAATAATCACATCGTAAAAACACACCCATACCTTGAAGTAGTTGTCTAAAGAAGATTGTTGCGAAAAACGGCGTCGTGAGTTAAAGCTCCGTACGTGCTTGACGGAGAACCTCCGAGGTGGAGTGGCATCTCACACCAGCTGTGAAGAGGAGAAGAAAGGCACGATGATCACTCCTTGCGGTGATGGCGTTCTTCCTTGAGGTCTTGACGTTCTTCGCGTTGTTCACGTGGAAGACAATGTTCTTCAAAACTAGAGCCCTCCTCTCCAAAAAAACTCCACACAACGATTCAAAAATAATAAAATAAGGCTTTTCCTTATTTTATTACCCATGAAAACCTTTTTCAATACTCAAATTGAATTCACCAAATTAATTAACTTGTGTTGTCCAAATAATTAGGTGTTTTATTGGCATGTAATTTAATGTGTAAGAGTTACAAAATTAATTGCTAGAGGGGAAATTAATGGGGTGTTGGGGAAATTGAAGAAGGTGGGGGATCATGTGGGCCCCACCCCAACTTCCTCACATCTTCCTTTCCCATAACACTTAAACCATCAGTAATGAAATAAAAATAAAATTCTAACACAATTATATTTTTATTCCTCACATTTTTAACATCTCCTCTTGAGCAAACACAACTCTATAAAAAGTCTTCCTATGCAATTATCGGCGCTGCGGTTTCATTGGTGTCCTTGGATTTCGATTCCGAGCACCAGTTCAAAAGTTAGGAAAACCCGCTCGTTCGTTCACTGAACATACACGAGATAAACTTCAGAAAATGATTCCTGGCACACCGGGCCTCGGGATCAGGTGTCTTCAAAAACTGCGTACTCATAAAATCCCAAATAAATTAAGAAAAAAAAATTCCTTCAAATTTACGGGTCTTTACATCCATTAAGTGGATTGTTTTCATAAAGTGGGGTGTTTCCATAAAGTGGGATGTTTCCATAAAAAATGTATTTCCATAAAAAGGGTAAAGGTGAATGATGGGAGATTTTGGGGGTTTTATAAGGTGTGTTAGGAACAATAATAAGGTCATACGATCTATACACGGTTGGCCCAAATCATGTGGTCAAACTTGCACAGAGGTCACATATGGATCCTATTTTCTAGGAGCTTAGTTGTTTTTTATCTAAATATTTCGCTCTATAATCAAAACGCCCATATTTCGAGATTATTCTCCCTAGTAAGATGGATAACCCTCCCCACACAAGTTAGAGCCAACCTAGAGCCTTCCCTTTGTGATTTCAATCATGATTCATTGGGTATGTGCCGATCTTCTTTGTTATTTTCTATTTTCTACAAACTCATCCTTCTCTTCTTCTAGTTTTCTTTAATCTACACCTCATGTGGGTAGATATAAGTTTTTTAACATCATGTAAGGCTAAATATGGTGTTGTTCATGATATAGGAAGTGATCTATGTTGTTTTCATGGAATCTTGATCCGATTCATGATGTACGTCACCATTCTTTCCTGATTTGTCATGTTTTCATATATCTTCTTAGATATACTTCACAGATCTCCATTAATTCTCATATATGAACCTATAGTGGGTAGATATATGTTTTTTTATGATGAATAATTCTATGTTGAGTCGTGATCTTGCTAGTATAAGAGATCTAATGTCGTTCTTGGGGAATTGACATGCCTTCTTGTGCGTTCTTCGTCTGCTATGGAGTTTCATCAAAACCATCATGGTAGGAGGCTTCTCTCTCGAATCCTTTAGCTAGAATTTATTGGCATAGATTCAAATTGGTTTATTTAAGAGATTTTAATTTTTAAAATCATGTATATATCTTCTTTAGTGATGATTTATGATTTTTGTGAAATTGTGTGATCTTAGTGAATAGTTGAGAAAGGGTGATTCATTTCAAGATTTTAAATTGTTGATCTTAAATTATAGACTTTCTGGAATTGATAAGTGGATGACTAAAAAGGTTTATTTTAATAAAAGTTGTGTTTCGTTGTAATTATTTGGAATTGAAATTATTTGTCCTTGAAATGGTTTTGATGGAAATGGTTTTCAATAAAAATATGCTTTTATTGAAATGGATGTTTTGGCATGATGATTGGGTATATGTGGTCAATGTTCATATTTCATATACAGGGCTTAGTTGAAATATGACCTTGTGCTTGGTGATAAAGGGTTAATGGAACATGGTAATTTTATATACGGTCATGGTAGAAATATGACCTTGTGTTCGGTGCCAAATGGTTAATGGAACATGGGACACAATTACCTTGTGACGACTTGGTAGATTGATGAGAAATCTCTCATGAGTAAGGAAATGTCATAACATAGCATTCATGGTTGGTTTTTGGTTTGGGGAATGGTTGGGTATTCCATGAAAGGGATATTGTGAAATGATTTTAAATCTTGTTTAGTTATTTTTTAGGAAAAATATTTTACTAGGAAAATTGTTTCCAATTGAACTTGTATGCTTTTGGTATGAATGGTTTTGGAAACATGTTTATATTTAGTTATAAACTATTTCTGAGAAATTGTATTATATAAACTTTTTAATATAATTGTTGCTAACCCTTCTATACTAGTGGTGTGAGTTGGGAAGACATTTGGGAAAACCTAATGAGTTTTATACTCATCCGTACTTTGGGACTTTGGTGATTTTGCAGATGCTATCTTCTGGGAAAAGGGAAAAGGTAATGTTTTACACATGTTAAGAACTACCTCCTGATGTTTTGTATATTCGAAGATTATGGAGCATGGATCATATAGAGCATGGAGTGTTGTGGTCTGTGGATAGTATTGTGTAGTTTATCTGCTATGTACATTGATACTTGGTTATTCTTCCAATGTTGCTTACATTGATGTGGTTTTGAGATACGTGAGGTTTTTGTGTTGTCTTTCATTCCTCCATTCATCATATAGTGAATGTTTGGTTATGGTTGGTAGGTTTATTTATTTATTTCTCAAAGGTTAAATCATCCCTCACTTGTTTTTGAAACCCTTCGGCATCTATTTCCATCCTTTTGCATCTTGGGGATGTCTTTTAAGGCCTATTAATGACTCATTGCACTCTAAAGCCAATGAGAATTTGCTGGTCATTACAAATTGTATCAACTTGTTCAGTCCTTGCATAACAAGTTGTCAACGATGTTCCTAGTTTTGGAGATGAAATCCTTTCTTGTCTATTCCTTGGGAGGGAATCTTAGAAAGGTGTAGTATTGTCGGAACATGAAATGTATAGAATAAAAGGATGTAGTTAACCCTTTTATGCTGAATGTAAAGTTACCAGGGAGTTGTGTAAGTGTTTAGAGACACTTCTTGAATTTTGAAATCTCATTGTAGTGGGTTTATATAATGAGATGAGCATGAGATGCATTTTAGAGGAATGAATTCCCACTAAAAGTGCATACAAAATTTTCAGGAATGATTCATGTCGTAAAAAAAGTGCTAAATTTTTTAAAAATTATGGAATTGGTTTTCAAATGAATGATTTTGAAAAGGTGAATTCATATCATATTTTGAAAATGGTTTAATTTTCAAAATCATGTTAAGTGTTTTCAAAAATAAATTAACATGGGATAAAGGTTTTTTTGGAAAATGATGTAGTGATAGTTGATGTGATATAATTTGAAATGCTAAGCCAAATATTTCTATAGATTCATATTAATGGATTTTTTTTTTGTTAGTTTAGAAAATGGCACCTGGTAGGCGTCGTTGAATCTAAACCGAAAATGCTACGGAGAATGTGGTTGCACCTGAACCACGTGTGAACCAAGAGTTAGTTCAGAGTATTGTCCATGATTTTAAAGCTATAGACACAGGGAACCAGATAAATGAGCCATTACATGTGGATCATATCATTTAGTTCATGAAGAAAAATCCACATAATTTTTTGGGTGATTCCAAACCTGAGACAGCGGAGTCATGGCTATTGGGATGAATCATATCTTCGAATTCATCGGCACACCAGTAGAGATAATGCTCAAACTGGTGACATATCTACTCAAGGATCTTGCATTCCAGGGGTGGGATTTAGTGGTGTAGGCTAAATTGGATGAAGGACTTACATGGGAGGATTTTGAGGAATTGTTCAACAAACAATTATATCCTCACATGTTTAAGATCCTGAAAAATGGACATCATCATCCAGAAATAAGAGAGTCTCTCTATCACAAAGTAAGAATATAAGTTCATTAAACTAGGAAACTTTTCAGTAGATGTGGCGGAAAGTGCTTCTTTGAAGTCATGCATCTTCAAATCAGGTCTACGATAAGAGATTCGATCCAAGATTGCAGTACATTGTATTACAAAATATATAGAGATGGTGAAAAGAGAGAGTGTGGATGAATGTGATATCTTGAGATCTATGGGAGGAGGAATGATAATACCTATAGGAAATAGAGGGGAACTCAACCACTGGGAACAAGTGGAAAAGGGACACCTATTTACACACTACAAGTGAAAATCAGAACTATACGACTAGATCTGTAAACCATCCTCCATGCCCCCAGAGCAAAGCATGTGGTTTTCAATGTGGTTCTCCTGACCACATAAATTGAGATTATATGACACAAACTATATCATGTCATAATTGAAACAAGATGGGACTTCTTCAGCATTACTGTCACAATTCTCCAAGGTCAGGTGGATGAGACATTTCTCAAGCATCGCAAGCATAATATGATTTAACTGGATGAGTACAACAGAATCAGTCTCTTCAGTAGAGTAGATATAGTTATGTTGATTCTAGAAATACCATGAATCCTTAACCATGGAAACCTAAACAAGGAAACAAGGATAATAGTGTATTGAAGAAACAATTTTATGGAGCTTATGAGATGATTGTCGATGATAAGGTCGAACCATCTATTGTGAGGGGTATGATTCAATTGAATTCTGCCTTTGTGCACATGTTGTTTGATACTGGTGCATCCGATTACTTCATTTATTCTCATGAATTTTACATTCTATGTTTAAAACTAGAAATGATGCCTTCTATTTTGAAAATGAAAACTCTTCTTGGTGAAAGAGAATGTCAAGAAATTGTGTATAGAGCATGTTCAATAAATGTTTATGGAGCCTAGGTAATATGGGACTTCTCAATGTTGGATGTGGATGTCTATGATGTAATCCAGGGTATGGATTGGATGACAACATTCAAGGCTCAAATCAACTGTTATAGGAGAATAGTTATTTTCATGACTGAGGACGGTATCAAGCATCTCTTTAGAGGAGAATGGATTGTAAAGAAAGAGGACAAGAGCACGTTGGAACCAATGGTGGGTATGATCTATTACTAATTTTCAGTGTTGAATTTGTCATCATTGTGAGATATTGATGAAAATAGTTTTCCAACTATTGTGGATCAATTACTAGATGTTTTTTCCAAGAACATCTCAAGGTTACCACCTCTAAGGGAACTTGAGTTTATGATTGATCGTTTTCTAGGGACCATTACTATTTCCCTTATTTATTATAGAATGGCACCAATAGTGTTACAAGAATTGAAAGTGTAGTTAGTAGAGCCGGAAATCAAGGGTTCTATTCGACCAAGTATGCCTCCATGGGAAACATCAATTTTCTTTATGAAGAAGGTAGATGGAACTCTTGTGTTGTGTGTTGATTATCGTAAGATTAACCATGTTACGATAAATAACAGATATCCACTTCATTGTATTGATGATCTATTCGATTAATTAACGAGATCTCAATTGTTTTCTAGCATTGACTTATGATCAGGATATCACCAATTGAGAGTTCAAAAAGAGTATATTCCAAATATAGCTTTCAGAAGTATATATGGCCACTATGAATATGTAGCCATGACTATCGTTCTAAATAATGAACCAATGGTCTTCATGGAATTGATGTATCATATATTTCAACAGTATCATGATTCTTTTGTTGTGGTGTTTGTGGACGAAATTTTGGGTTATTTAATGACAACGGATGATCATGAGTCGCACCTGGAAACAAAGTTATAAATCTTGAGAGATCATCATTTGTATGCCAAAATTTCAAAGTGTGATTTTTGGATACAAGAAGTACATTTTCTTAGACATGTCATTTCTAATAAATGTGTTTCTATTGATCCTGAAAAGATAGATGCCATTATCTCTTGGCTACCACCGGAGAATGTTTTCGAGATATGAAGTTTTCATGGTCTATCTGGTTACTATCGATTATTTGTGCATGATTTATCACGACTAGATTCACCAATAACATCTCTAAAAAATAAGAATTCCCCATTCCAATGGACAGAGGAATGTTAGAAGACTTTCCAGGAATTGAAAAGTTTGACTTACATCGGCACCTATCTTGATCTTTCCAGAATCAGGACCGGGGTGTGTGGTGTATTGTGATTCTTTGGGATAAGGATTGGGTTGTGTTCTCATGAAAAGAGATCATTAGGTTTCGTATGGTTCAAGGTAGTTGAGGGTTCATGAGAAGAACTGCCCAACACATAATTTAGAGTTAGCTGTAGTCATCCATGCTTTGAAAACATTAAAACATTATCTCTTTGGTGAGAAAATTACTGTGTTTACAAATCACCGAAGCTTGAAACACATTTTCTCAAATTCATATTTGAATCTATGTCAATGGAGATGGATGGAGTGTCTCTAAATGATTTAATTTGTCTTGATGTACACCCCATGGAATGTAAATTTGGTGGAAGATGTATTGAGTAGAATTTCATAGGCTCAGTTTACGAAAGAAGCTTTAGATGAATGGTTGTTGATGTCTGCCGTAGCTGACATGCATATATAATATGAATACAGACGTGATGTTGAACTTTTATTTTCAGCTACACGTGTTCCTGAATTAGTAAAAATGATCAAAGTGGCACCAACATCTGATGCAGAATGTCTCATTTTAAGTTCAAAACTCAATGGTGTGGAGACCATTGAGGGATGGAAACATGATGGGGGTTCAGTTTTGTGTTCCAAATATTGGATGGTTGTGCCTTTGGTTTATTAGGAATAAATACTTTATGTTTACCATAATAGGATATGGGTTGTACATCCAGGTACACATAATATGTATAAGGTGTTAAAGACATTGTTTTGGTGGAGCGGAATGAAAAGGAAGGTGGCCGAGTTTTTCTCATGGCTCATAACTTGTCAGTAGGTTAAAGAAGAGAATTAGAGACCAGCTGGTATGTTACAATCATTTCCCATCCCAGTGTAGAAATTGGATCTGATAGAAATGGATTTTTTTACAAGCCTTCCAAGAACGGTCCAGAAACACGATGCCATTTGGGTGATAGTGGATCTTCTAACAAAGTCGGCCCATTTCATCCCTATTTGTAAATCTCATATGTTTGATGATCTTTAAAAAATCTATAAATGTGAAGTTCTAAAGAGGTATTGTGTTCTAGTGTCAATAGTCTCATATAGATATCTGAGGTTCATGTCTCGTTTCTAGGAATCCTTACAGCAAGCCCTTGGAAATCAGTTGACTATGAGCACAGCGTATCATCCTCAGACCGATGGGCAATCCGAGCGGATGATACAAATGTTGAAAGACATGTTTTGGGCTTGTGTAATAGATTTTGGAGGCTCATGGGATTAGCAGATACCCTTAGTGGAGTTCTCATACAATAACAATTATCAATCCTCGATACACATGGCTCCATTTAAAGAATTGTATGGGGGTCCTTATCGTTCTCCACTACGCTGGGTGGAAACAGGCGACACATCACTAGTTGGGACAAGCCTGGTCCAAGAAAAAATAGGGAAGATCCATTTGATTAGTTAGAATTTCGAGATGGATAAGAGTCATCAAGAATCTTATGCAGATCACCATCAAAGACCGTTGTCATTCGTTGTGGGTGATCATTCCTTCTTAAGGATCTCTCTAAGTCTTGGACATCATCGATTCGTGAAGTAGGGAATGTTATCGACTAGATAGATTGACCGTATTGAGATACTAGAATAGGTTGGAGAGGTGGAATATCGGTTTTCATTACCATTGTGGTTTAGTTCAGTGAATAATGTGTCCCAGTTGAAAAAGTATCACCCCAATCCTGACCATGTGATCATATGGGATCACATTGAGCTAGAACTGGATGAATCATTGGTATATATCCCTCTATGGATCAAGGATAGACAAGAGAAAGTCTATCATGGGAAATCATTGGCCTAGTGTGGTTTTTATGGTGACATGATCAGATTCAAGAAGAGACTTGGGAACGTGAGAAGGAAAGGAAAGAGCAGTGGCCAGAACACTTTTTGGCCAATAATGGTTTTCTACTTTCCAAGGAAGGAACGAAAAATGTTGGGGAAAATATAGTCCCCCCGTTTTAGGGTACATAAACCCTTTCCTCATGTGTTTTTAAATGGTGTGTCTTTTATTGGGATTCCCAAAAAAATTTGTGTTTCCAAAAAATAGAGTGTCTCCATAAAATAGAGAGATTCCAAAAAATATATATTTTCCTTAAAATAGATATTTTATATAATATAGAGAGTTTCCATAAATGTGGGTGTTTCCATAATGTTGGTTGTTTCCATAAAGTGGTTGTTTCCATAATTTGGGGTGTTTCCATAAAGTGGGTTATTTTCCATAATGTGGGGTGTTTCCATTATGTGGGATGCTTCCATAAAAATTGGGTTTCCATATAAAGGGTAAAGTTGAAGTATGGGAGAGTTTGGGGGTTTCATAAGGAGTGATGGGACCAAAATAAATTTCTCACAATCCATACACGGTTGGCCCAAATCGGGTGGTCAAACCTTGCGCTGATGTCAAATCTAGATCCAATTTTCTAAGAGCTTACTTGTTTTTGCTCAATATATTTCGTTTTGGCTTCAAAACACTCCTATTTCGAGATTACTCTCCATATAAGGATGGATAACCCTTCCCACATAGGTTGAAACAAACATAGAGCCTTCTCTTGGTGATTTCAAGACTGATTCATGGGGTAAGTGCCGATCTTCTTGGTTATTTTCAGTTTTCTGCAAACACCTCCTTCTCCACTTCTCATTTTCTGTGATCTACACCTCATGTGGGTAGATATAAGTTTTTTGAAAACAATTACTACTAAATATGTTTTTTTCATGATAGAGGAAGAGATCTAAGATGATTTCTTGGAATCTTGATCCGATTATTGTGGTATGTCACCACTCTTTCCTGGTTTGTCATGTTTTCTTATATTTTCTCAGATCTACTTCACTGATCTCCATTCGTTCATAGATATGAACCAATAGTGGGTGGTTTTTTGCTTTTGGATTCCAAATAATTCAATATTTAGACGTGATCTTGCTAAGATAAGTGAACTAAAGTCGTTCTTGGAGAATCGACCGACCTTCTTGTGCGTTCAACGTCTGTTGTCGAGTTTCATAAAAACCTTCAAGGTATGAGGATACTATCTTTACTCCTCTTGCTAGAAATGATTTTCATAGATTCAAATTGGGTAATTTAAAATAAATTTATTGTAAAAATAATGTAAAAAACTTCTTTAGTGGTGATTTATGGTTTTGGTGAAATTACGCTATCTTGGTGAATTGTTGTGAAAAGGGTGTTTAGTTTCATGAATTTAAAATATTGATTTTAAATTATAAATTTTCTGGAATTTCTAAATGGATGATGAAAAATGTGGTTTTAAATAGAAATAATTTTCAATAAAAATTTAGTTTTATTGTAATTGTTTGGAATTAAAATGGTTTGGAGTTGAAATGGTTTTGATGGAAATGGTTTTCAATAAAAATTAGTTTTTATTGAAAGGGTTGTATTGGAATGATGATTGGGCATATGTGGGGTGTGTTCATGTTGCATATATGAGGCATGGTTGAAATATGACCTTGTTCGTGGTTCCAAAGGGTTAATGGCACATGGAAATTGAATATACAAGGCTTGGTTGAAATATGACCTTGTACTCGGTGTCAAAGGGTTAATGGAACATGGGGAACAATTACCATGTGAGGACTTGGTAGATCGACGAGAAACTGCTCTTGAGTATGGAACTATCATAACGCAGCATGAATGGTTGGTTACATGGGTTGTGGAATGCTTTGGTATGACAAGAAAGGGATATTGTGAAATGATTATAAATCTTGTTATTTATTTTTTTGGAAAAATGTATTTCTGGGAAAATTGGTTTCAATTTCACATGTATGATTTTAGTAATGAATGGTTTTGGAAACATGTTTATATTTAGTTATAAACTGTTTTTGAGAAATTGTTTTATGTAAACTATTTTTTATAACTGTTTCTAACTATTCTATCCTAGTGGCGTGAGTAGAGAAGTCATTGGGGAAAACCTTCTGAGTTTTATACTCACCCATTCTTTAGCACTTTGGTGGTTTTGAAGATGATATCTTCCAGTTCAAGGGTAAAGGTAATGTTTCACATGTGTTTAGAACTACCTCATGATGTTTGGGATGTTTTGATATTGTGGAGCACAGAGCTTGTGGAGAATGGAGTCTTGAGGTCTTTGGAGAGTCTTCTGTAGTTTATCCATTGTATACTCTCATACTTGGTTATTCTTCCCTTGTTGCTTACTTTGATGTGGTTATGAGATACATGAAGTTGTTGAGTTTTATTTCATTCGTTCATTAATCATATAATTAATATTTGTTTATGGTTGGTGATTTTATTGGTTTATTTCATAAAGGGTAAAATTTCCCCCACTTGTATTTGAATCCATTTAGCATTTATTTCCAGCCTTTGGCGTCTTTGGGATGCCGCTTAAGGCCTAGTATTGATGTGTTGTACTCTCAAGACAATGAGAATTTGTGGGTCATTACAGATGAGCTCAGAAGCTCAGTAAGGATAACAAAATAGAAAAAACTATCTTAAATAAGCATAAACATTTAAGGAAATGTACGAGACTAAAACGCATGCATTTTAAACATAAACCTTAGCATAATATGGAAATGATAAATCAAATAATTCTATTTACTTATTCACATGGATATTTTACTAGTCTAATAATCACATGTAATATCAATAGCCAATTTCATAATGATAGAATTCGTAATGTCGAACATCATAACCACCTAATCAAGTTCTCATTCCCATACTACAAATAAGATGTTTTCAAGGCCTTGTGCCAAGATAATAATTTTTCTAATGAGACATACCGATTCATCGAGGAGCTATAGTGGGCTCCACCCATCACTTACTAAGTCCAATGCATTCCTCACATGAAAATGTTGATACATAACATAAAAATTCATATTAAAACTAGAATATGAAATGTCAATACATTATATATAAATAATGAATGGTATAAAAATAACTCATCCACAGTCAAACATAACACAAAACCTTCATTAAAACATGGAGGATTGTATCATAATAAATCACCTTCAAACAATTGTAAAATCCATCAAAGGATGTTCACATAGATGAAATCAAAACAATTTGAGAGAAATATCTCCTTCTATTTTGAAATCATTTAAAATTCACATAATTATAAAAGAAAACATTTTTTTTTTGAAAATATACTTATAAGATAGTAAGGGAAGCTTGGAAGGTGTTATAACGACATAAAATAGTTGTACTCGCTGTATAAGTTAAAAAACATTGTGTCCTTAATTCGTCAAAAATGTCCAAAAGTACCTTGTTTGGAAAACGAAGGAAAGATTCCTTTCAAAAAAAATAATGAGTCAAAAAAGGGTATAAATTACTTTAACCCACATTATAGGAAATAGTAAAAATGTTTTGAAGTACATTTTAAGAAACATGTATGTGGATGATAAAGATGCCCCAATAGATACTCATGTATAGACATCCTCAGATAATGAAGAGATTGCAGAATTAACCCTTACCTTGTAATTTTCCTTGGTCGAGGGTAAGTTAAAATAATTTATAAAAGTTAAATCATTGTTATTAAATTATACCAGAACCAAATACATAAATATTATATCATATATGATCTTCTATTATTTCTTTGTTAATAATATTTCAGTAGTATCATTATTTCGGGTGTTAACTGATTAATTTTATTTTATATGCATGGTTATGTAAGACATTATTGTTATGGATAAGATTTATTTTATTCATATCAAGAATGATATTTAGTTCTTAAAAATTATTTTTAATCATAAAATAAAATATATTCTTGAATGGTTATGATGGGAATGAATTTCATCGCGTTCGTGAAGATGATAATCCGTACGTAAGCACGAGCAATAATATCATTCTATTTATGGTGAAATCATATGTAATTGGATGGTATATCATATATACAGAATCATTAACATCTTATTTTTATTATTTACATCAGTTATACTCATTATTCTCCCCATCCAAATAATGATATGTTTGAATAACAAACTACACAACGACGGGGAGATGGTATGCCATAAGTACGGACGTATGGTGACTTGTCATTCATAGGATGGATAGAAAAATTAATATGGTAGTACCATATTTATAATAACATCATATTATGTATATGGTACTTGAGATATTATTTTGTAATGGAAACAACAATGAAATAGGAAGGGGAAGAAGAAAATAACTTTGAAAGAGGTGGTAAAATTATTATCTCTTCTTCAGGTGTTTCCTTATGAGTTGATCAAAAGGGATTACTAGGATGGATTTCAGATAAAATTAAGGACTCTGGGTTAAATTTAGGGTATTTGGGAGGATATTTGAGTAGGTTTTGGCCAAGTCAAATGGATTTGGAGGTGTGATTTTGAGAGAAGGTTAAGTAACATTTTATAAGAGAGGTGAGGGTCACTTTTGGAAAAGTTTGAAATATAATTTTACTATACAATCATATTCGGTTTTTAATGGCTCCAAAAAAATCTATATTGAAGATAAGATGAGGATGGGTAAAACACCTCAAAACTGATAGGTTTTAGATAGGTTTAGGTCATAATATTAACCTTGTCAATTATATTTCACTCATAGATAAATAGTAAAACTTTTACAATATATTTATGTATTTTTAAAATAAATTGTCAATAAACTTATTATAAAAATCCAATAGAACCCCAAGTAGTTCATTATTGATATATATAACCTTATATAAGTCCTTGGGGAGATCCTAATATTTTGAAAAATATTATATCAATTAATAATATAATATTTGTTTTAAAAACTCATTTATGTCAATTTTGACACTATTTGGTATTTTGATTTTGTGAAAGTCATAACAACATTATCACTTTGAAAAAAATTATTTAATCAACCCTAACATGTCATATTAACCATTAAAATTAGTTTAATTTATCAAAAGTCTCTTTATTCATTTATTTGGTTATATATAATATCAATTATTTTAATATTTCATTAATAAGGTAATTATTGCATCCTCATTGTGTCATTAATATATCTAATTAATTAATGTCTAAAAAATATAAATAAAATACCATTATATAGGAAATATTTTTATATTTCTAATTTATTTTTATAGACGAATTTATCGTATTTATAACCCGGACTTATAAATGGTTTAGTTATTAATATTTTAATTTAACACTTTTAACTCTTCTTTAAATAAAATAATAATAAATGTCCTAATCTAATCAATGTGGACCAAAAGGATCATATTTTATTTATAATGTTGATTTTGGTCAAAATAAATTTATCCAATTGAATTAAGACATGGTTTAGGGTAATTATTATATCATTTTTACCTTTAATTAACCTATTTATTTTTAAACGTGGTAAATAAAATTTAGAAGTTACTATTTACCAAAAAATTATTTTCAAACTATTTAACAATATTTTACATTCTAATGTCAATAGTGTCTCTCAAATTTTTGAAATTCAAATCATCGTATCGGTAAAAATATGTTTTAGGAAAATTTTCAAATGTTCCTAGAAGGTGGGTAAATGACGTTAAAAATATTCAATAAAATTTTATACATCTAATCATATTATAAAATGACTCCAATTAATTTCATTGAACTAATATAGGTAGTATGTATCTATTTTTACTTTATAATAAATTTAAATTTATATAATAATTGTTTAAATAAAAGTATGTTTTAAATAATAATGTATTGTTTTAAACTGTTCAAAAATATATATAGTTTTCAGAAAAATAAAAAAACATTACCCTAAGAAAATTTTGATATTTCAAATCAAAAAATGAAGACTGTTTTGAAAAATAAAATTTATAAAATTTCAAATAGTGGTTATTTCTTTTCATATCGGCGAGTTTTATTGGTTGTTGTGTGCCAGAACTCGAAGTTGTGTACAACGCAATCTATTGCATTATTCAAAGAGAAGTGTACCATGGAAGATTGGGTTGTTACATCACATAATAATTATATAATAATGTTAATGAATAATTATTACAACCCAATGAAAGGAAACAATGTTATGAAATTCTATACCACTTGGAATCTTTCAACCCAATTACCCTTCAATGGTATAATTAAAATATAAACCTAAAATTAATTTCCTTATGAATTATTCATCTTATTAAATGTAAAATGGTAATTTAATACACCAAAAAATAAATAGATGTTGTGATTGTAGAATATGTCTCACAGAAACATAATGTGAGATAAGAAAACCCTAACCTCTTATCCATCATTCTTCGTAGATATTCGAACCACACATATAATTAAATTATAATATTTATTTATTTATTAATATCCTTTTAAAATATTAATACCTAATACATAAATTATTTAATTAATTTCATTTTAATTACATATATATATATACATTATCAGTTTTGTCAGGATCGGGTGTTTTAAGGACATTTGGTTCATTGTTTCTAAATGGACTCTGTGTGTCTATTATGGTCAATGTTTTCATTATTTAAAAATATATAGAATTAATAATAATGAAATATTTATCATATTTTTAAAAAAATTATTTTTTTAAAAACAATAATTAAATATGGTTTTAATGAATGAGGTACATTACAATCATGGAGATGGTATGTCATATGTATCCTTGAGTAGTGTCTCAATTTCTAAATTATCATTAAAGAAATAAGGTAAATAATATCATATATATAATGAAAATAATATCATAAATTAAGTATTATTTCATCATGTATTATTATATATATAAACTATGTGTTTTGTTGATTTCAAAATAATCGTATCGCTTTGTCGTGGCGGTAGTCCACATATACACTAAAACAACATTATCGTGTTTTAGTGTTCGAAGGAAAATAATATATTATATATATTAATGATAAATATATAATTAATATAATAATTATTTAATTTATATACAATATATTCATGAACTTTATATATATTAACATATATATAAATCCTTAGTGAAATACAAGTCTCATCGCTTAGAAAGGCATTACTCCACCACACACATGAGTGATGTTATTATATCCTCATCGAGAATGAATATTAAGAAGGTATGTGTAATATAAAAAAATAAAAATAAATATATTATTCATATCATTATTATACTATAAATTCATCATTATAACGTTCCATCCGGAAAGATGATGAAAAATAAATGACATCGATGTGCAAGATGGTAGTCCACCGTACACATAAATGGTGATTTTGTATCCAATTTGATGGAAGAGGAGATAGAATTATGTTATTACATTAACATAATAAAATATAATTATATGTTTTATAGTATTTTTATTATATAATTATATTTTAATAATATTTTATAGAGGTGTAAGAATGATTACATAATAACCCTTAGTTAATCATGACACCTCTTCATCAGAAAACATCATTTTTTAAGATAAAAATACATCATAGGAAGGTTTTAAGATCATAATAAAATCTCTATTTTGGGGGAATTGAGGAATAATCTTTTGTAGGGATTGATATATCCAAATTGATTTGATGTTTTGAAGATGATAGGAATGGTGGTATCCTTTATAAGTTTGGTGAGTAGTACACACGTAATTTATGAAGAGAAAAATATGTACCCAGTCTTTTCACATTCAAAAAGGGAACAAAAATATAACATTATAAATAATTTGCATCATAATGTATAAATATGGATATTGTAACATCCCATGAAAATGAAGGATAAAAGATTTTTCATATTTATTAATATTTTTGAATTAAATATTAATTTTACTTTAAAAGGGTTGCTATGTTCTATAGCATACCCGATACGCAACAATGGGTTTCTTTGAAATCTTTCGTTGCACACTAATAATATAGTATTATTATTTTAAAAGGTAGTTAACTCCTAGCCGTTGTATTGGCAGGAATGAACAAAAATAAGAAAAATATGATTATACATGGTTGTTAAATGTATTTACATTTATCCAATAAAAAGTTAGAGGCTTAAAATATGCATGAATCTAATTTTTAGCATAATTTACAATAAAAGGCCGCTTTACCATCTTTTCATGGAGAACCATAATTAAATATAGTTTTGGTCATTTTAATTCATTAAAATTGACCAAATAAAATCATTTTTTATAATGGGGACATCCAAATTTACTTCTGTAAATTTTTGAAATTTTTACGATAAATTTCATTTTTTATTGAATAGTGAAAAATATTGTATTTTAATTAAAAAGTGCCTTTTAATATAATTTATTTATATGGTTAGATTATATTTTTATTTGGTTTTAAATTTAAATTAAAATATATTTTTACCATTTAATCCAATGTTGGTCATTGGAATTAATTTCACTTTAAAATTTGACATAAACAAGTATCAATCTTTTGATTGTTATTGTTTCTTAAAAACACGCTATTTGTTTTGATAATGGAAATTAATGTTAAAATTAATTAATTCCACTACTGTTTTTTGAATCGATAAAAATATGCGTCATTTTTGAATTCAGAATAACGAATATAGCTTAGGATGAATTTTTGGTATTTTTCTGAAAAACATCAATTTTTGATGAATAGTGAAATCACTTTGTAGTAGTTAAAAAAACTGACTTTTTCATTAAAATGAAATTTTATCACTCCTGTGAATTAAATGATGGAAATATGACACACAAGGTTGTTATTATTAAGTAAAATATGGTTCATTAAGATGAAAATAATTTTTTGTGAATAGTATCTTTTGACTTTTATTTACCGCAGTTAAAGGTAAATTGGGTAATTAAAGGTAAAAATAATATTATAATAATTCAAAATTACCTTAACACTTCTCAAAACCTTATTGGTTGAGTCATTTATGACCATGGTCATATTTGGGTTGATTTTGGGACCCCATTGAGCCACTTGGGAGTGATAATGACAATTTAGATTAATTAAATTAAAGTAAAGGCAAAAATGAAAAAAGAAAATATCTTTTAGTAAATTAATTTTTAGGAGTTATATAAATTATATTTTTTATTATAAAAAATAATGGAAAATATAAAAATATTTCTTATATCATGCTGTTTTTTTATAATTTTTAGACATCAGATAATTTAAATTATATATGACACAATAATGATGTAGTGTCTACCACATTAATAAATCATTTAAATAAATAAGATTATATTGATTAAAATATTATCCTAAACATGTCCAATTACTATTGGATGATTTTATTTCGACCACGAGTCATCTTACCTTTGCCTATAATGGTTTTTGGTCCATTATAAACCGAATATAATTATATAATAAAATAATGTTTTCACACTTTCCTAATGAGCCCCTCCTCCCCCTTATAAAAGGATACCATTGCTAACCAATTACTCACAACTCTCAAGCCTTTTGACTCATACAAAATATGCCCAATTAATCTCCCTACATCCCTCTCCTCCTCTTATAATCCTTACCTTAGGAAGATGGCACTTCAAGAACTCCTTTGGTTCAAACCAAAGGGAGTTACCCAAATTAAAGGTTACATTTTCTCTTAAATTGTTTTCTTTTATTTTACTTCTACAACCTCTAAACTCTTTTTATTACATTCTTTTGTAACAACAACAGTATCCTCAATATACTAGGATGTTTTTATGAGAAGGATTCTAACTACACTTACATACACCTCCATCTAATGGATGAAGAACATAATGTTTCTACGGATGGAAAACTAACACCTCACGAAATGATTATTGTTCAAATATCTCCAACTGCATCTCATGGTGGCAATTATGATGGAACTGTATTTATATATGATATATATTATGTTTATTTTTATTTATTCTTCATTATTTTCCATTTATAGCATGCCTTTATGGTTTCCATTATGGGTAAACACGATAATCTCATTAGCGGAAATGTGGACTACCGCCCACTCAAAGTAATATGACTCGTTCATACCATATGTGGTATGTATAAAGGATAGATTTAATGATATTATATATGATAAAATACTGTAATTATAATACTATTATGTATCATTATGTTTTAATTCCATTTACTATGAAATAGAAATGGAAGTAGCGTTCATGCGTAAGTACGGCTTACCGTCTCCATGAACGGTGTATTTCATTTCTTACCTCTAAATGTTATGTACTATTATAAATACATGTATATACTAGATATATATGATATGTTGATATCTAAATCATTAATATCATTCTGAATATAATGGACTACTGACCACATGAACAACATTTAATTATAAGAAGTCCATTTTTGACTCAAGAACCAAATATCGAAAAAACGAACATTATTAACATAAATGATTACATAATGTTTATAACATGGTATTAAGTGATATAAAAGGAATAATAAACTTGAAAAAGGTTATTAATAAAGTAGAAATTAACATTAGTTTATTATTTAGGATATTAAATAATGAACGGGTCAAGTTGGACACGAGGTAAGGGACTTCGCCTCAATCTCCTTTCATTGAGGCATATTTTGTTTTAATACACGACTTTATTTTATACACTGTATAAACACCCTTGAATTTTCAAAGGGAATATTTTTCTACGAAGCATTTTACTCAATGAAAAAAAGGAATTTTTCTTTTAATGTAAGCAGTGACAACGACCTTTTCCACCACCGCGAGTATTATCCGATCTTTGGCTTCCTCAACAAGTTGTAATGTTTTTAAAAGAAAATAAATACCTTATACTCTTTTACATATTTTTGGTATAGAAAATGGATTTGAAAATGGATTTTTTATGACAATATATTTAAGTGATATATTGTGATTGAAATGTTAAAATGTTTTCTTTCCTTTATATTTGTTGTATGTGTTACGATTTTATATTGGTACTTGGACATTTAACGGGTGGTTACATGATAAACCAAATGACGGGTGGTTCCATGAATACCAGGACAGGTGGTTACGATATAACCTCCAATTCATTGGTTATGGAAGTTGGCAGTATGGCTATTCCATTTAGTGATATATTTGGAAGTCAACCGTATGGTTATTCCATTTATGTATGTTTATGTCCCAAGTTACCTTTATATGTTATGTGTTCTTTATATGGGTTTTATGGTAATATTTTGGTTACAAAATGGTATGTAATGATATTTTATTCAGTGAAGAGTATTTACTACTTCATAAAGGTGAAAAGCATTACTTATGATAAAGTATTCATGGTTTACCTATTGCCTTGAAAAACTAACAGTTTTCTTTCTTTATGTATCCTTTACTTATCTTTTTATGATCATCCCATGTTTTTGAAATATTTTTCACAGGACATAAAGTGGAATAGGACCATGTATGGGATCAAGGAAAAGTCATGCTCTCTTAATCATGGAATTAGACATTACACTTTTTTTCAAGCGTTTTTTTGTGAAAAAATGGAAAATGACTAGGAGTGTCTACTTTTTAATCTTTTGTGATGTAATATTTATGTCTTAATTCTCTAAAAATCTAAACCTGAAATGATCCTTGATGTAAATTATTAATTTAATTCAATATTATGTAAGGTTTAAGGTTTGGTCCATATAGTTGGTATCAGAGGTTTGTTTAGAAAACTTTAGTAGTTAGGGTATTGTAAAATTAATATCCATAAAGTAATTTATGTTAATATTGAAATCATATAGCATTTACATATTACCATGTTGCTTCGCCTAAGATATTTTTGTGTTCAGAATGATTTTCCGCAGAGGAAATAGGGCAGCTATGTTGGGATGACATCAGGAAGAGGAAAACCTTCCAAATCAGCAACTTGAGATGGTTAGAATCGGAAATGAACAGTTTGTTGTCGTGAAGGTACAATTGACTCAAGCTATAAATGGTGGTGAAATACATGCACGAGATCATCCAGATCAACCATAGAGTAACATGTCAGTAGTAGAGAATTTCATGAGGCAACATCCCCCATCATTCAGATGATCATCTGATCTTATGCTAGCAAAATGGTGGATTAAAGCACTGTAAAATATTTTCGATGTTATGGGTTGGTTAGAACATCAAAAGGTTAGTCTCACTATTTACCATTTTGAAGGTGAAGCTGAATAGTGGTGGTCGATGGTGAAACATATTAGGGATAGTGAAGAGATTGATTCTCTTGATTGGGATGAATTCAAAGGTATGTTTCATGAGAAATATTTTCCTGAGGTTGTTTGTCTTAGGATGGAAAACAAATTCCTAAAATTGAGGCAAGAGGATGACTCAGTGGCTGATTATGAAGCAAAGTTCACTCGACTAGAAAGGTATGCACCAAATTTCATCTGAAATCTTGATAGTAAGATAAATTGATTTTACTCAGGACTAAATCCACGATATTGAAGAGCGTCATCCTCTCATGAGTTCAAAAGTTATGAAGAACTTGTTCGATTTGCATAGAATGTGGAAATGGAGTTTGCTGATGATCAAGTGTTCTTTTAAAAACAACAGAATAAGAGGTCCAGTTGTCAGGCAAAGGGGAAAAATTCATCAACGATGTAACGTCCTGGATCCGGGTTCCAGTCAATGGGTGCCCTGAACCCGGTTCTCCACGTTACCTCAAGCGCATTTCCCCAAATGCCAGAGGCTGCTGACTAGCAGTGAGGGCCCAGGTTTGATAGTGGGGAAACTATGCCCTCATTTGTCAAAGTGTAGCGCAATGGAAATAAATAAAATCATACAACAATAAAGGAAGTAATAACCCATGCACATTTAATATAACAACTGTAGAAAAAGATAACTGATTTGTTATATAGATATGATGAAACATGTCTCATGTTCTAAGAAAACAGCCAGATCATGTTACGTAGTAGTACAACAATACAGAGTACAACAAATCAAAACAAAACAACCAGTAGCATCATGATCCTAAGCCCATTCCAATGCTCCCTTAATCCTCAGCAGTAATCAAGTACCTTTATAAGGACCCTTTCTCTTATCCACACCTGCAAAAATGTAATCTGTTTGAGCCGAAAGCATGACCCAAACAGGGTGTGAGAAATAATCTCAGTAGGCACCCACCAAAGGCTCATGCCCAACTGTGTGTAAATAGGCAACAACAATGTGAAAAAGTAAAAGAAATAACTAAGCAGTACTCAAAAATTAACTAAATTAGTAGTTATATTTCCATTTTATTATTCAATTTATCCATTTAATATAAGAAATCACCATAGTGAATTTCTAAGTAAATAGTCAGTGTCCTCAGACACGTAAACCCTTACCCTCAGGTAATCAGAATCCAACCCCTAGGTACTTTCCCTCGGGCATAAAACATATTTCCCTCAGGTGTATGAAGTTTCGCCCTCAGGCACAAAAGTTACTGCCCATAGGCATATGAAAGGTTACCCTCAGGCGAAAAAGAATGTTGCCCTTAGGCTAATCAAGTCATGCCCTCATTCTATAGTAAAACACTACCCTCAGGCATAAGTAACCGGGCCGAGCCCAACATGTAAATAAGAAATTCATAGTCAATTCCTCTCAAGGCAATTTAACAAACATTATTACAATGTAATACCCTTGGGTATCCTGGCCAAATGGCTAAATAGAGGAACGCACCCCTAGGGTGGTCCTGGATCCAAGCAATGATCCCAAACAGTAGGTTATTATCACATTTAATTTCCTATACAATTCTAGGTTTTTAAAACAGCCAAGGCCTCAGCCACATGACACCCCAACATGGGTTTGTAGCACAAAAATACACAAAAACGCACAATAATTGGAAATTAAACACCAAGCCACCTACCATAAACACCCAAGAACAGTATACCCGATTGAAACCTTCTGAAACATCCAAGAACGTCGTAGATATGAGGTAAAATAATTATCATTCATCCTCAAATAACATCCCTTAGAGGAATGATTGGAAATAAACACACAAGGAGAAGTAAGCTCTTACCTGTGTGGTTCTAATGAGATCGACGGTGGAAGAATCCAATTCCTGACGTGCGATCGGGATCTCTTCAAAGCTCCAGCCTCCTCTCCCGGCTCCAAAATGCGTCCAAAGCCTCCCCTGCCAAATGAGGAGGCTACTGTCCGTTTTAAGAAAAAACCAAACTACACGGTGTGTACTATGGACTACACGACATGTACTTTTCTCATTTAACTTTTCCCCTGGCCGCACCTCCAAACTGTTCATCTGTCGACATGAGTAGACAGTGTGTTTTCATGATTACATGGCATGCACTGTTGCGTATCTGGAAGCTACTGCCACCGCCTTACTATTTGCCTTCCGACTGACTACATGGCCTGTATATACCACTACACAGCATGTAGTCAGTTTTTACACCCTTAGTTTCCGACATGGCTACACACCCTGTGTACTCATCCCGTATGGCCAAAAGTACACGACATGTGGAACAGTACACAGCGTGTAGTTCAAAATTGTAGGATTTTCCCCATTTTCCTTATTTTCTAAAAAACACTTAAGAAAAAGAGAAAAGAAGAAACATGTACCTCAAAAATAAGAACCGGGTTCTTACAAACTTCCCCCCTTAAGGAAATTCGTCCCCGAATTTCCCTTCCAAAGGTGGCGAAGATAAAGCTCAGAACAGCTCTGGCCTCTGAGCACGTATGTTGGTCTCCCACTCCCAGGTTTCGTCCTGCACTCGGCCATGCTGCCATAGCACCCGTACGAGAGGAACTGACCGGCCTCGGAGAACCTTTGTGCTCCTATCAACGACATGAATCGGAAGCTCCTCAAAGGACGCATCTATCTGTAGCTCAACGTCCTCGGGTTGATAGATGTGAGACGGGTCTGAATGATAGCGATGCAACTGAGATACATGGATGACATCGTGCATGGATCGGTTCTTCTGTGTTAACTGCAACTGATAGGCAACCGGTCCGACTCTCTCCAAAATATCTAATGACCCCACATACCTCACTGAAAGTTTACCCTGTCTCATGATCCATCTATGTCCCAACCTTGGCGAAACATGCAAGAAAGCATGATCCCCGACCACGAACTCCAATGGTCGTATGCGGCGATCAACATAAGATTTCTGATGTGACTGGGTGGTAGCCATCCGCTTCTGAATCAACTGGACCAACTCAGAAGTCTCCTACACGAGATGTGGTCCTGGTAAAGCTTCCTCACCTACCTCCAACCAGCACAAAGGTGATCGACATGGCCTGCCATATATGCCTCGTAAGGTGCCATCTCAATAGTTTCCTTAAAACTGTTGCTATAGTAAAACTTGACCAGGGGTATATTCTTCTCCCACGAACCCCCAAAGTCAACGATGCATGCACGCAGCTTGTTCTCAAGCACCTATATCGTACGCTCTGACTGGCCATCAGTCTAAGGGTGGTAAGTTGTGCTCAGAAGCACCTGTGTACCCAGTTCCTTTTGAAAACTCTGTCAGAAACGAGACATAAAATGGGTGTCCCAATCTGAAATGATAGAACGAGGGACCCCATGAAGATGCACGATCTCTCGGATATACAACTTCTTGAGATCATAAACTCTGAAGGTATCCTTGATCGGAAAAAAGTGAGTTACCTTCATGAGTTTGTCCACAACAACTCACATGACATCATTGCCTCGAGGTGACCTCGACAACCCCGTCAAGAAATCCATCGCGACATCATCCCATTTCCACTCTGGAATGGGTAACTGCTGTAATAGTCTAGGTGGTATCTGATGCTCCACCTTCACCTGCTAACAGGTGGAACATCTCGTAACAAAACCAGCTACTTCTCTCATCATACCCGGCCACTAGTACTAATGTCTCAAGTAACGGTACATCTTTGTAACTCTGGGATGAACTGCCCAAGATGAAGCATGAAACTCCCGCATCAGCTCCTCGTGTATATCCCCTGGAACCCATACTCGTCTTTGGAAACGTAGTACCTCATCATCGCCTATCGTCCAACCAGGAGGAGGGTCCTCACTTTTCACCAACACCTGTAAAACTAGTCCTTCTGAATCAGAGAGTTCTCTCATCCTTACTCTATCTAGGAGGGTAGAAGTCACAGCTAAAGATAAAAGATAGGTCTGCCCATGACTGTCATGCACCTCCAAATGCATCTCAGAGAACAATGTCATGAGTTGTCACTCAACACTGGCCTCATGTACCCCATGTATATAAGTCCTCCTGCTCAGTGCATCAGCTATGACATTACATTTACTAGGTGTATAGGAAAGCTCAAAATCAAAGTACTGAAGGAATTCATCCCACCTTCGTTGTCCCAGGTTCAAGTCACGCTGAGTAAAGATATACTTGATACTTTTGTGGTCAGTTAAAACCAAAAAATTCTCTCTAAAGAGATAGTGTCTCCAACAGTGCAACACATGAACAACTGCAACCAACTCAAGGTCATGCGTTGGGTAATTCCTCTCATGTGGCCTGAACTGTCGAGAATCGCACGCAATGACTCAATCGCCCTGCATCAACACTGCTCCCAGCTCAATACCTGATGCATCACAGTAAACTGTATAGCTCTTCCCATCCTCTGGAAGTATCAGGACTGGTGATGATGTCAACCTTCCTTTCAGGTCTTGAAAGGCTGTCTCGCAAGCTTCTGACCAAACGAACTTCACACCATTCTTAGTAAAACCCATGAATGGTGCTGCTAAGCAGGAGAAGTCCTGTATGAAGCGTCTGTATTAACCATCCATCCCCAAGAAACTCTGTATCACAAACACGTTCTTAGGCTGCTCCCGGGAAACTACTGCTCTCACCTTCTCTAGGTCTACTGCAACTCCTGTCTCTGAGATGATATGACCCAGGAAGTGAATCTGGTCCATCAAAAAGTGGCACTTTGAGAGCATATCATATAGATGATTCTCTCTCAGTGTAATCAATAAGATCTCAAGATGGGTGTCATGGTCGTGTCGAGTTTGAGAGTACACCAAGATATCGTCCATGAATACTACCACAAAAGAATATAGATAAGGATGGAACATGCGATTCATCAGATCCATGAAAACTGCTGGCGCGTTCGTGAGTCCAAAAGGCATAACCAAGTACTCGTACAGACCATATCTGCTCCAAAAAGTTGTAAGCGGTATATCCGATGGTCTCACGCGCAGCTGATGATATCTGGATCTCAAGTCAATCATCGAGAACACTCGTGCTCCATGAAGTTGTTCAAAAAGACAATCAATCCTCGGTAAGGGATATCAGTTCTTAACCATCAACTGGTTCAGCTTCCGATAATCCGCACAGAGTCTGAGGGTTCAGTCCGCCTTCTTCACAAAGAGGACCGGTGAACCCCAAGGAGAAGTACTGGTTCAGATGAAACCCTTTGCATGTAACTCCTCTAACTGCCTCTTGAGCTCCTGCAACTCTGGTGTATCCATCTTGTAAGGAGGAATGGACACTGGTGATGTTCCTGGCACATGCTCAATAGAGAAATCCACCTCTCGTTTCGGAGGTAGACATGAAAAGTTGTTCGAAAATACATCCTTGAAATGATCAACCACTAGAGGAAAATCTGTCTGAACAGTCCCCTGATCATCCAGATATAAACTCACAATCTGGGTTGTGACTCCACCACTCCCATGATGCTCTGGTCCAGCTCGACTCGCCTGAACATCCCATTCTCCCTTGTATAGAAACTCTCCGCCCTCTGGTGTCGTGAAACTCACCCTACGACAATAGCAGTCTACAAAGGATCGAAAGGGAACCAACCAGTCCATCCCAAGAATGACATCATAGCTCATCATCTCGAAGACATAGAGGTCCCATAGAAAGTGACACCCACCAACCTCAAGGGGGCACTCCTTGCACTAACGCACACATGCTGTTCTCATTTCCAATGGAGTGTCTAGAGTCATAACATCAGAAGAAGAAGAAACACAGAGCCTGAGGCTCTCCACAATAGGCACAGATATGAAACTATGTTTAGAACCCATATCGAAAAGTACAAAAGATAAGACAGAAGCTACTAGAATAATACCTTTGACAGTAGAAGGTCCGGGATCCTACTCCTGCTGGGTCTGTTGCACTTCATATGCCTGCCCAGTGCCGCGGCCCTGCGACATAGCCTGACTACCTTGAGATGTCCCTCCCTGCTGCCTCTGAGATCCTGGTGTCTGGCTACCATGGGCACGACCACCATCTCTGCCTGCACGCCCTGATGTATTCCAGTTTCCTGACTTGTAAGAAGCCACCGGTCCTGCTCCCGTACGCGAAGTCTGTACAGAACCCCTCTCACTAGCCGCTGGTTGAAACTCCCTGCAAAAGTACTGCAGATGACCCATCTTGCCGCAAGCTTGACACTCCATTGTGTCACATGGACATTACGGTCTCTTGTACCCCTCTCTACCGCACGGGTAGCAAAAGACCGAGCCACCTGAAGAAACCACCTGGCTAGTACTGCCATTGTGAGAGAAACTCATTTGTTGCTTCCTCTTTCTGGTAGAAATAGTACCAGAAACCATTGTTGAACCACCCTGGCCCACACCACTAGCTTCCTGCAGGTTCCTTTCTATAATCAGTGCTTGGTTCATAATATCATGTACCGAAGGAAACCTGAAAACATTCACCAGTGCTCGGATGTCATATCGAACACCATCCTCAAAGCATCTAGCTCTCAACGTCTCATCACCCACCAGAATGGGTACAAAATGCTGAATCTCGGTGAAACGAGCAGAATAATACATCACCGACATAGCACCATGCTAAAGATTCATGAACTCTCGATCTCAATCTTCTCTCAGCGTCTCTAGAAAGAATAATTCATAGAAGAATTCCTGAAAATATTCCCACGCCATGTCCATCTGATGCTATAATTGGGTGGTAACATCCCACCACCTCTTGCCGGAATCACCGAGCATATAAGTCGCGATCTTGACCCTCCGCCCTAGAGGCCTCTCAAGATTCTCGAAAATAGTCTGCATAGACCCCAGCCAAGACTCCGTAACCTGTGGTCTGCCATCCCCTGAGAACGTAGGCGGATGCTGCTGCTGGAAGATATGAGTCATCTCATCCATAGATGTGGTAGCCGGCGGTGCTCCCTAAATGGTCTGCCTAAACCGCAAAAAGCCTTTACGGAACTGCGCCTCTGTGCCTGTATCTGGTATAACAGTTGGCGTCGCATCTGGCTCAGCTAGATGATCCACTGGTAGCCCATGGCCCACCATATTTGGAGTATAGTCATTTCCGCTCTCTTGGAGAACAACATGTGGTCTTCTTGGCGGCATGACTCTACAAGGTCAAACGCACACCTTAGATCTACATTATCAAAGACTGAAAATGAAGGGACCAAAAAGGGAATAGGAGGAAGAAGGAATTTCAAGATTTGAAAAACAAGACTACACGACGTGTATACTGACTACACGGCATGTAACTAACTTCTCTTCCCCTTCCCAGGTCCTTCTACACGGCTTAGCCACACGGCTCCCATTGATCAAAACTACACAGCGTGTATATAATCTACACAGCAGGTATGGTGAATATTTCCAACTTCCCGTGTCGTTTGTGACACGTCTAACCACTCGTCTTGATACTAAACGGCATGTTACACCCTCACACGGCATGTACACCACCCCGTTTCCCCAGCCACACGGCTAACCCAACACGGTCTATCCTCAGACAAGACTACACGGTGTGTCCCACATGTACACGGCGTGTACAAGACGAGCTCCGCCGACCCGTGTTGTTAGTTACACGGTCGGATATACTGCTCAAACTACACGGCATGTTCCATATACACAGAGTGTGTACACGAAAGGATTACCCAAACCTGTGTTGTTAGTTACACGGTCGGGTCCCTAGGTCACACTACACGGCGTTTTCTTCATTGACATGACGTGTTCAAGAAAAGATTACACCGGACCGTGTTTTTTAGTTACACGGCCGGGTCTCTAGGTCAACCCTACACGGCGTGTACGTCTGGTACACAACGTGTTTTACCCCAGCCTTTCCCTACCCCATGTCCCCACCCACACGGTCTGTGACATGGGAAGATACTACACGGTGTGTACTTAGGGTACACAATGTGTACTTAAAAAGTTTTACTTTCTTCTTGAACAGAAGAACGTACACGGCGTGTTCAATGAACTACCTGGCGTGTATACTGGGTTTTCCGGACAGTATGACTCAGAAACTTGTCGAGAACCCCTAAAACACTGTAAACAATACCTAAGTTCCAAATTCTAATCCGTAAGGGCCCATACTCCATTCGAATCAATGTTTGGTATCTTATCTGTGTCATAATAAAATAAACAGTCAATGATCCGCCAAATTCCGGTATATGGGGGCACATACTCCCCAAAAATGAATGTTTGGAAATCATTCTATAAACCGGCTCACACAAAAATACCCTATCACATAGCATGTATTTATCAAAGCAGCTATCAGTACAACATGCTTTTCTAGCACAAAAACTATCACAACAACATGCAATTTCTAATTCACCTATATGGCATGGAAACTACGCATGGCATGTGATTCCTAGAATGTGCCTAAATGATGCATGATATGGAATACTCTAATCTCATTGGGTTGCAACTAAATAGAACCCAAGGATAAAATATAAATAGCATAATCAAAAGTGCATCACCCAACGGTGAAATCAAATAAACTGTAAAATTTTCAAAATCAGAAGAATTGAAAAACACGGGGTAGATTGGCTTTTCCCTCGACACGGGTTAGCTACGCCCGAGCACAACTCATTACCAACTACAGTTTCCGTTCTATCCCTGACTAAGGCTCCAAATAGTATGCCAAAGAAAAAAAAGCCTCTGATACCACTTTGTAACGTCCCGGATCCGGGTGCCACTCAATTGGTTCCCCAAAACTGGTTCGCCACGTGACCTCAAGCGCATTTCCCCAAACTCCAGAGGCTTCGTACTAGAAGTGAGGGCCCAGGTCTGATAGTGGGAAAATTATGCCCTCATTTGTCAAATTGTAGCATATCAGAAATAAATAAAACCATAAAATGATAACGGAAGAAATAATACATACACATATAATATAACAACTGCAGTAAAAGATAACTGATTTGTTAAATAGATATGATTCAACATGTCTCAAGTTATAAGAAAACAAACAGATCATGTTACATAGCAGTACAATAATACAGAGTACAAAAAAGAAAAACAAAACAGCTAGTAGCATCGCAAGCCTAGGCTATGTCTCATGCTCCACTACTCCTTAGCAGCAATCAAGTACCTGTATAGGGACCCCTTCCCTTATCCACACCTACAGAAATGTAATTTGTTTGGGCCAAAAAGCATGACCCAAACAGGGTGTAAGAAATAATCCCAGTAGGCACCCACCAAAGGATCGTGCCCAACTCTGTGTAAACAGGCAACAACAATGTGAAACTGTAAAAGCAATAACTAATCAGTGCTCAAAAAGAAACTAACTTAACAGTTATATTGCCATTTTATTATTCAATTTATCCTTTTAATATAAGAAATCACCACAGTGAATTTCTAAGTAAACAGTCAGTGTCCTCAGACATGCAAACCCTTACCCTCAGGTAATCAGAATCCAACCCACAGGTACTTTCCCTCAGGCATAACAGATATTTCTATTAGGCTTATGAAGTGTCACCCTCAGGCATAGAAGTCGCTGCCCTCATGAATACGAATGGTTTCCCTCAGGTGAAAAAGAACGTTACCCTCAGGCTAATCCAGTCATGCCCTCATGCTATAGTAAAACACCACCATCAGGCATAAGTAACCGGGCTGAGCCCAACATGTAAATAAGCAATTCACAGACAATTCCTCTCAAGGCAATTTAACAAACATTATTTCAATGGCATACCCTCAGGTTTCCTGGCCAAACGGCTAAATAGAGGAATGCACCCCCGGGGTGTTCCTAGATCCAAGCAACGATCCCAAACAGTAGGGTATAATCACATTTAATTGCCTATAAAATTATAGGTTTTTAAAACAGTCAATTCCTCAGCCACACGACACCCCAACATGGGTTCATAGCACAAAAATATACACAAACGCACAACAGTTGGAAATTAAACACCAAGCCACCTACCTTAAACACCCAAGAACGGTATACACGAACAATGACTTCTGAAACGTCCAAGATCGTCGTAAATATAAGTTAAAAAAATTCTCATTCATCCTCAAATAACTTCCCTTAGAGGAAGAATTGTAAATAAACACACAAGGAGAAGGAAGCTCTTACCCATGTGGTTCCAACGAGATCGACGGCGGAAGAATCTGATTCCCGATGTGCGATCGGGAACTCTTCCAAGCTCCGACCTCCTCTCCCGGCTCCAAAATGCGTCCAAAGCCTCCCCTACCAAATGAGGAGTATACTGCCCGTTTTAAGCAAAAAAAACAAACTACACGGCTTGTACTATGGACTACACGACGTGTACTTTTCTCATTTAACTGTTCCTCTGGAGGCACCGCCAAACTGTTCATCTGTCGACATGAGTACACGACGTGTATTATTGATTACATGGCGTGTACTTTCGCGAAGCTGGTGGCTACTTACACCACCTTAATATTTGCCTAGCGGCTGACTACACAACATGTAAATACCACTACACGGTGTGTAGTCAATTTTTACACTCTTCATCGCCGACATGGATACACACCCTGTGTACTCATCCCACACAGCCAAAGTACACGGCGTGTGGAATAGTACACAATGTGTAGTTCCCCATTTTAGTATTTCCCCATTTTCCTTATTTTCTCAAAAACACTTAAGTAAAATAGAAAAGAAGAAACTCGTACCTCAAAAATAAGAACCGGGTTCTTACAAAAGAAGCCTGGAGGTAAGAAAAATAAATATTCATCTTGTGAGAAGTGTGGTAAAAAGAATCCTGGAGAATGTTTATCAAAGTCTGGAAAGTTCTTCTGGTGTGGTAAGTCTGGTCATATTGCCCGTAACTGTAAGGAAGATGATCAAGAAAGGAATGAAAATCCATCGGTAAGATGTTTAAAGTGAAACGAAATGGGTCAATGTGAAAATGAGTTCCTATAGAAGAACTCAACTGAGAGAAATCAGTTAGACTACATGCAGAAAGGGGTGGTGAAATCCTTCACAACTACTTTAGCAGTTGTTGGGCCATCAAATGAAGTAGTATCAGGTACACTATTTGTTTGTTCAGATTATGCCAATGTGTTGTTTGATTCAGGGTCTACACTCTCATTCATTTCTGAGAAGTTTTCTAGTAAATTGGGAATTCCATCTCAAGATATGTATACAGAACTTACGGTAAAAAAACCTAGACAAAATTTTGAGACAAACAGAAAACATAAGAACATTCATGTCCTTGTGTGCGGAAAGAATCAACCTGGAAACCTTATTGTTTTGCCTCTAGTAGAGTTTGATGTTATTTTGGGCATGGATTGGCTTTCTGTTTATCATTCTAAGATTGAATATAGAGCTAAAGAGGTCTCTTTTCAGAAATATTTTCAGATTCTATAAAGGAATGAACCATTTCTTTTGATAACATATCAGGAAGTTGAAAAATTGGTAAAATATGGAAATAAATTTTACCTTGCACATATTGTTGAAAGTAACGGAATTGTTCAGATTAATTATGTGCCTGTGGTAAATAAGTATCTTGATGTTTTTCCTGATGAGTTTCCTGGTATTATACCTGATCGCGAAGTTGAATTTACTGTTGACTTAGTTCTTGATGCTATGCCAATTTCAAAACCCCCTTATCGAATGGCTCAAATTAAACTTTTAGAGATAAAGAAGCAATTACAGGAGTTATTAGATAAAAGATTTATTCAACCTAGCACATCACCATGGGGATTTCTTATCCTATTTGTTAAAAATAAATATGGTTCAATGAGATTTTTCATTGATTATAGAGCATTGAATAACATTACTATTAAGAACAGGTATCCTTTGCCTCATATCGATGATTTGTTTGATCAGCTCTAGGGAGCTCAGTACTTTTTGAAGATTGAATTTAGGATGGGGTAGCATCAGTTGAAAGTAAAAGAAGTATACATTTCGAAGACTGCATTTCATACTAGATATGGCCATTATGAATTTGTATTTATGCCTTTTGGGGTAACCAATGCAGTTGTTGTATTCATGGATCTTATGAATAGAATTTTCCATGAGTTCAAGGATATGTTTGTGGTTGTGTTCATTGATGATATTTTGGTTTATTTCAAAAGTAATGAGGAACATGAAAGTAATTTAAGGGTTGTCTTTCAAACCTTAAAAGAAAAGAAACTATTTGGGAAATTCATCAAGTGTGAGTTTTGGTTGCAAAAAATTTCTTTCCTTGGCCACATTATTTCAGAAAATTGCATAACTGTTGATCCATATAAAACAAAAGTTGTTGAATAATATCCAAGACCAA
This sequence comes from Viscum album, assembly GCA_963277665.1. Classification (NCBI taxonomy): domain Eukaryota; kingdom Viridiplantae; phylum Streptophyta; class Magnoliopsida; order Santalales; family Viscaceae; genus Viscum; species Viscum album. The sequence goes on from OY728137.1 coordinate 1,740,235,659, forward strand.
AAAATATAACCAAGATTCGTAGTTTTCTTGGTTTTTCAGGATATTAATAGAGGTTTGATGAAAAAATTTCACGGTTATCTAGTCCAATGACTAAGTTAACTCGAAAAGGTGTTAAGTTTATTTGGACAAAAGAATGTGATGATTTTTTTGAGGAATTCAAAATGAGATTGGTGAATGCTCTAGTTTTGGCACTGCCATCCAGAAATGGTGAGTTTGTTATCTACAGTGATGCTTTGTTGAATGGACATGGTTGTGTCATAATGCATAATGATCAGGTAATTTCGTATGCTTCACATCAATTGAAACCCCATGAGTTAAATTACCCTACACATGATTTAGAGTTAGCTGCTATTGTTTTTTCTTTAAAAATTTGGAGGCATCATTTGTATGGAGTGAAGTGTGAAATATATATTGATCACAAAAGTTTGAAGTATGTATTCACCCAGAAAGAATTGAACATGAGACAGAGGAGATGGATGGAACTAATCAAGTATTATGATTGCATGATCCATTACTATCCGGGAAATGCAAATAAAGTGGCTGATGCTTTGAGTCCAAAAAGTAATACTTCATTAAACATGTTACGTTTGGAATGGGGTCCTTTGGTTTTTAATTTGATGAACTTTGGAATAGAAGTTGTTGGTGCAGGAAATTATTCTGTTTTGTTTCAGGTGTCAGTGAAATCATCTCTATTGGAAAGAATTAAGCAATCACAGAAGGAAGAAAATGAGTTGCAGAAAAAGGTATAGTTGGTTCAAAATGGTAAGTTATCTGATTTTAACATTGATAAAGATTGTGTTTTGAAATTTGGGAAGATATTATGCGTGCCTTGTGATTCAAAATTGAAGAATGAGATGTTATGTGAAGCTCATACTTCCCCGTTTTTAGTTCATCTGGGTAGTACTAAGATGTACAGAGATATTCGGGTGTATTACTGGTGAGATGTAATGAAAAGAGATATTGTTGATTTTACTGTAAAGTGTTTGACTTGTCAGCAGGTTAAAGCAGAGCGGAAGTTACCGAAAGGTATGCTTTAGCCTCTACCGGTTCCAGAGTGGAAATGGTAAAATATATCAATGGACTTTGTTGTGGGGTTATTGAAGACATCTTGAGGTAATAATGCAATTAGGGTTATTATTGATTGATTGAATAAATCTTCTCATTTCCTTCCTATTCAGGATACATAGTCTCTAGATCAACTTTCTCGATTGTATGTTAAAGAGATATTCTTGTTGCATTGAGTTCCCCTCTCCATTGTATCTGATCATGATCCCAGGTTTACTTCTATCTTTTGGAAAGGCCTTCAAAATTCATTGGGTACTAAATTAAATTTTAGTACAGCTTTTTATCCTCAATCAGATGGGCAGTCAGAACAAAAAATCTATACATTGGAAGATATGATACTTGCTTGTTCGATGGATTACCAGGGAAGCTGGGACCAACATCTTTCTTTATTTGAATTTTCATATAATAAAATTTTTCATTCCAGTATACAGATGGCTCCATCTGAGGTATTATATGTAAAGCGTTGTCGAACTCCAGATTTTTGTGATGAAGTAGGTGAAAGGAAGCTGATGGGACCATAATTGGTAGAAGAGATGATAGAGAAAGTTCAGTTGATTTAGAAGCACTTGCAAACAGCTCAGAGAAGACAGAAACGTTATGTAGACAACCAGAGGAAGGATCTTTCTTTTGAGGTAGGTGATCAAGTCTTTCTCAAAGTTTCTCCATGGAAAAGTGTGATGTGTTTTGTTAAGAAGGGAATGTTGAGTACTATGTTCATTGGACCTTATGAAATCTTAGAGAAAGTTGGATCAGTTGCGTATAGAGTGGCTTTACCTCCAAGTTTATCCTAGGTACACAATGTTTTTCATGTTTCGATGTTGAGAAAGTATATGCCATATCCATCTCATGTTTTGAGCCCAGAGGTAGTTCAGTTTGAAGAGAATCTCTCTTATGAAGAACAACGAGTCCAGATTCTTGACCGTAGAGAGCAAGTGTTGCGAAATAAGGTAATTCACTAGGTTATGGTGTTGTAGAAAAACCATATGGTTGAAGAGGCCACATGGGAATCTGAAAATGCTATGAGGGATAAATACCCCTACTTATTTTGAAAAGTGAATAAAAATTGCGAGGATGCAATTTCGAAAAGGGGGGAAGGATGTAACATCCCAGGAAAATGATGAATAATAGATTTTTTTATATTTATTAATATTTTTGAATTAAATATTAATTTTACTTTAATAGGGTTTCTATGTTCGATAGCGTACCCGATACGCAACAACGGGTTTCTTTGAAATCTTATGTTGCACACTAATAATATATTATTATTATTTTAAATGGTAGTTAACTCCTAGACATTGTATTGGCGGGAATGAACAAAACTAACTAAAATATGATTATACATGATTGTTAAATGTATTTACATGTATCCAATAAAAAGTTAGAGGCTTCATATATGAATGAATCTAATTTTAAGCATAATTTACATTAAAAGGCCGATTTACCACCTTTTAATGGAGAACCCTATTTATATATAGTTTTGGTCACTTTAATACATTCAAATTGACCAAATAAAATCCTTCTTTAGAATGGGGATTTCAATATTTACTTTGTGTAAATTTTTGGAATTTTTTTGATAAAGTTCATTTTTTTAATGAATAGTGAAAAATATTGTATTTTAATTCAAAAATTCGTTTTAATCTAATTTATTTATATGGTTGTATTATCTTTTTATTTGTTTTTAAAGTTAAATTAAAATATATTTTCACCATTTAATCCAATTTTGGTCATTGGAATTAATTTCACTTTGAAATTGGACATAAATAAGTATCAATCTTTTGATAGTATTTGTTTCTTAAAAACACGCTATTTGTTTTGATAACGGGAATTAATATTAAAATTCCTTAATGCCACTCCTATGTTTTTAATTTTTCAAAATATACATCATTTTTGAATTCGTAATATCAAATTTATCTTAGGCTGAATTTTTTGTATTTTTCTGAAAAAATTCAATTTTGATGAACAGTGAAATCACTTAGAAGTAGTTAAAAAACTAACTTTTTCATTAAAATGAAAATTTACCACTTCTGTGAATTGAATTTTGAAAATCCGACATACATGGTTGTTATTATTAAGTAAAATGTGGTTCATTAAGATGAAAATATTGTTTGGTGAATAGTAAATTTTGACTTTTATTTACCGCGGTTAAAGGTAAATAGGAAAATTCAAGGTAAAAAGAATATTATAATAATTCAAAATTTCATTAAAACTTGTCCAAACCTTATTTTTTGACTAATTTATGAAAATTGGAATCTTTGGGTCGATTTTGGGACCTCATTGAGCTACTTGGGAGTGATAATGACAATTTAGATTAATTAACTTAAAGTAAAGGAAAAAATGACAAAAGAAAATATCTTTTAGTAAATTAATTTTTAGAAGGATAAATTATCATTTCGACTATAAATATTCATTGGAAAGATAAAACTATTTCCTATATCATGGTATTTTTTTATAATTATTAGACATCAAATAAGTTAAATTATTTATGACACAACAATAATGTAGTGTTTACCTCATTAATAAATCATTTAAATAAATAAGATTATAATGACTAAACTATTATACAAAACCTATCCAATTCCTATTGGATGATTTTATTTTGACCATGAGTCATCTTATCTTTGACTATAATGATTTTTATACCATTATAAACTGAATATCATTATATAATAAAATAATGTGTTCACACTTTCCTAAAGATCCCCTCCTCCCCCTTATAAAAGGAGACCATTTCTAACCAATTTCTCACACCTATAAAGCCTTTTGGCTCATCCAAACTCTACCCAATTCAGCTCCCTACATCCCTCCCCTCCTCCTAGAAGCCTTACCTTAGGCATAAAGCACTTCAAGAAGTCCTTTGGTTCAGACCAAAGGGAGTTACCCAAATTAAAGGTAACGATTTCTCTTAAATTGTTTTCTTTTTATTTTACTTCTCCAACCTATAAACTCTATTTATTCCTTTATTTTTTTTAAAAACCAGTATCCTCAATATACTAGTATTTTTTATGATAAGTATTAGAACAACACTTACACACACCTCTATCTAATAGATGAAGAACATAATGTTTCTGTGGATGGAAAACTAACGCCTCACGAAACGCAAATTGTTCCAATATCTCCAACAGCCTCTGATGGTTGCCATTATTATGGCACTATATTTATATATGATATATATTATGTTTATGTTTTCTTTATTCTTCTATATTTTCCATTTATATCATTCCTTTATGGTCTCCCTTATGGTTAAATGCGGTAATCTCATTAGAGGAAGTGCGGATTACTGCCCCCTCAAAGTGATATGACTCGTTCATACCATATGTGGTACATATAAAGGATAGATTTAATGATATTATATATGAGACAATATTGGAATTATAATTCTACTATGTATCATTATGTTTTAATTCCATTAAATATGAAAAATAAATGGAAGTAGCGTTCATGCGTACGTACGACTTACTGTCTCCATGAACGGTGCATTTCATTTCTTACCTCTAAATGTTATGTACTTTTATAAATAAATTTATATACTGGATATATATGATATATATGATATCTAAATCAAGAATATCATTTTGGATATAATGGGCTATTGACCACATGAACAACATGTAATTATAAGAAGTCCATTTTTGTCTCAAGATCCAAATATCGATAAAACGAACATTATTAACTTAAATGATTACATAATGTTTATAACATGGTAGTAAGTGATATAAAAGGAATAATAAACTTGAAAACGTTTCTTAAGAAATTAAAATTTATCTTTAGTTTATTATTCAGGACATTAAAGAATGAACGGGTCAATTTGGACACAAGGTAAGGGACTTCGTCTCAATCTCCTTTCATTGAGGCATATTTTGTTTTAATACACGACTTTATTTTATACAATATATAAACACCCTGGTCTTTTCGAAGGGAATATTTTTCTATGAAGCGTTTAAATAAATGACAAAAAGGAATTTTTCTTTTAACATAAGAGGTGGTAATGACCTTTTCCACCACCGTGAGTATTATTCGATCTTTGGCTTCCTCAACAAGCTGTAATGTTTTTAAAAGAAAATAAATACCTTATACTCTTTTATGCATTTTTTCTATTGAAAATGGTATTGAAAATGGATTTGTTATTTCAATATATTTAAGTGATATATTGTGATTGAAATTTGGAAATGTTTTTTTTCCTTTTAAATTTTTGTATGTGTTATAATTTTATATTGGTACTTGGACATTTGACGGGTGGTTACATGATAAACCAAATGACGGGTGGGGCCGTGAATACCAGGATGAGTGGTTACATTATAACCTCCAATGAATTGGGTATCTAATTCGGTCGTATGCCTATTCCATTTAGTGATATGTGTAGAAGTCGGTCGTATGGTTATTTCATTTATGTATGTTTATGTCCCATGTTACCTTTATATGTTATGTGTTATTTATATGGGTTTTTGGTAATATTTTGGTTACAAAAGGGTAACTAATGATATTTTATTCAGTGAAGAGTATTTACTACTTCATATAGGTGAAAATTATTACTTATGATAAATTATTCATGGTTTACCTATTGTCTTGAAAAACTAACAGGTTTCCTTCTTTGTGTATCCCTTACTGAGCTTTTTATGCTCATCCCATGTTTTTGAAATGTTTTTCACAGGACATAAAATGGAATAGGGCCAAGTATGGAATCAAGTAAAATCCATGCTCTCCTAAACATGGAATTATACATGACTCTTTTTTTCATGCATTTTTATTTTGTGAAAAAATAGAAACTGAGTAGGAGTGTCTACTTTTTATTTTTGAGATGTAATATTTTACAATGTAATAGTTATGGTCTAACTCCTTAAAACTCTAAACCTAAAAAGATCCTCAATGTGAATTATTCATTTAATTCAAGATTATGTAATGTTTTATGTTTGGGTCCTTATAGATATAAAATGGGTTTTATATAACTTTTTATTTCATTTGAACCCTCATATTTTTAGTTTAACCCTCGGAAAACTCATTTTCACCATATCCATGGTAATTAAGTTTTACATATATCACTATTTAATATGGTAATAAATTATGTTAAACATATTAGATAACATAAATTTTTCATATTCTAAATCTATGATCTACATTTTCAAAATTTCATTTAAATAGGTGAAAAGTTTAATTTAAAACTATGCCTACAAACACGAATAAATGTTCTTTTCATGTAATGTATTTTTCAAGGAAATTATGATATTATATTAAAAATATTAATAATAAAAATTAATCTTTGAATATAAAATAATTTTTATTTATACATAATATATAAATTTAATTTATAAAATTACTCATTAGGTATTTTTATAATTAATTAAAAACCAAAAAAATATGTAATTTGAAATAGTTTTCAAGAAATTCTCATTATCAAACCTAAAAATAATATTATTCAAAAAGAACCAAATAAATATGATTAAAATGAAATTATGTTTATTAAATATTATTAAATTATAATTATGTTATTATAAATCATATTAAAAAGTTAATGATATTTTTAAATTACATAATCTATTCAAAGGAAATAACAGTTATACAGAGAACTGATTTTTTTTCTATTCATTAAAATGTCAATATTTTATAAAAAATATCAAAATTTATCATCATGTTAATTTTAATTTAATAAATTAACAATGAACATAATTTTATCATATGTAATTTATAAAATTTCCAAAACATTTAGATAATAATTTTTCCAAAAATGAAGAAAACATTTATTTAGAAAAACATATTTTTGAGAAATAAAATTACATTCCCAAAATAAAAATTGATTATTTAATAAGAATTTATCCATAATTAATATTTAGTAAAAAAATTATAAATTTATATTCCATAAATTAGTTTATATTACATGTAACTCCCAATTTAATTTATAGGTTATAATAGTTATATACTTTGTCGGTTGGTTTTTCACAGTGTTGTGGGTCTAATATTCTAAGAACATAATGATCTTCTATTAAAATAGTTTTGTCCTTCATAGTGCATCATCCCAGTGTTCTAGTGGTCTATTTGTAAATAATTAATATTTTGTTGTAATATAATTTATTTATTATCATCAAATGAACCAAGTTCCATTGAAGAACCAATACCCTCTCTTATGGATCAATGGTTTATTTGATCACATGAATTGATTTAGATGGTTTTGTATGATTGGTTAATAGTGTGGATATCAAATGATGTGGGTAATGGATAGGGATATTTCTATGAAAACATTCAATTTGTTTTTGGAATTATTAGTTTTTTAATGATTTTCGGTGCGAATAACATTCTGGATAAGTTCAAGAGATTATTGGATGTACTATTATGTGATGTTCAGGATCAACTCATAGTTGTGTTTATCTATGAAATCCTTGTGTATTAGATGTTTTAGGAGGAACATGAAACAAATATGATGCCTATTTTTGGATTTATTTATTGCCAAAATTGTACATGATGGTTTTAATGTGACTATTCTGGGCTTGTGAGGAAAATTGTTTTAGACATGATGTATCTCACTGAAGAGTAGTACTGGATCCTTTAAATATTAACATATTTTCTTCCCAGGTGTCCACCAAGGGACCTCTAGAGGTGTTACGTTTCTATTTCCATATTATTTATTATATGAGGTTTTTTCCCAAAAGCCACCAAATTGTGACTCGTAGGATAGATTTCACTAAGAAGAATAAATATTTCATGTATATTAACAAGTTATAGGATTATTTTAAGTATTTTAAGGAAAATATGGTTAGTGATGAATTTATTCTATTTCTAGAGGATGTAGTTTTGTTTTATGTTTATTTTATTACTTCACACATTTTTAGTTATATTTTAATACAGATGATAGATTTTATCTCTTATGTGTTTCCGATGTTATGAAATCATTAATGTAAAAACAATAATCATTCTATAGACTTAGAGTAAATTTTGTTCGCTTCAATATTGTGGTTGAACTACCCCATTGGTGATCAGTTTGTGGCCTCCATGGATCACAACATTTGGATATATTTCTTCTCCTAATGTGAATTTAATATTCATAAATCATAATAGATAAAATTAATATATGATTTAAAAATTATTATTTCTTATTCCAAAGGGAAGGTGAATGTTATAGATAATGTGAAAACTAGGAATTCATATAATGATAAAATTCATGAGAATATGTATTTTTATATAGTGGTGTAGGATTTATCCATAGATCACCTAATAAATTATATGTCAATGGTTGAAGATTTATCTTCCAAATGATGGTTAATCTTTGTTTGGAGTGTCAGGTGCATGAATCTTGAATGGGGGATAATGAGGGGGGGTTATCAAGACTGACTTATTTTCTGAAATTCCCATAAGGGATAGTTTAAGAATGATCAGCATCAACTATTATTTTTTGGGATGATATTTTTCTTCATATGGTGATGCATGAGGGTGTTCAATGGGATTCCCATATATCTCCCTTGGTATTATATCCTACTATACTGAATATGTATCATACCATAAAATTTGAGTTCTAGTGGTATGGAATCATGTAGTCAATTTTAGTGTTTTACACTCGATTTTTAGAGTTCCGTAGGATAAATAATTGGAACCATGTTCCTGGTGGGCTACATAAGCTTCAAAATATTCCTAGAGAATGTGGGAAGACATATCTATCGTGTTAATTACTTGGTTTCTTGAATCTCATGGATATTATGATTTTATATAGGTAATTAGTGAAATATTGATGATGTTATCTCACATCTCAGTGATGAATAAGTTGAGATTATAGAAGCTTTTATCGATGTAGAATATGTGTGATCTTGTGATGCTTTATGGGGTCTCTAAGATGATTATTTCATATCATTATCCTAAATTGCCACAATGTTTTATAGAGATGTTGAGCATGAATTTGGTTCATACTTATGCATTATCACTACATTTCATCAACATATTAATAGTCACATAAAAAATACTATCCATGATTTAAATGACAGGTTATTTACATGTATTTTCAATTTTTTTGTTCATGGGTGGGTAACCAAACCTTAGTTGATTTAAATTATATTATGATTTTTAAATCCACTATTTATATATTGTCATTAAAATCATTAGATATAAAAACATTCTGATCTTAATTAATCTCGCTTGTGGCTGCAGAGATATCATTTCATTTAAAAAAATATTACAGAGCATGGCGCTAATGATATAAGTAATTCACAAGTGAATGATTGTGGAATAACAGAATCATATGTCATATGTTTTTCAATGAATGAGGCCTCTATAGTTTGATATTGGAGGTAACATGTTATTGAAGTTGTATCCTAACCATGTGATGTTAAGGTTTGGATGTTAGTTTAAGACTTATCACTAATTTATTAGACCTATTATGTTGACGGTGTGTGTTGGATCCTTGGTTTATCATTTATCACTACCCCAATAAATGACATATATTCATGATATCATTCATCTATTATAGCTTTATTGGTACCTTTATACATATTCCCACATCACTGATTATGGTGAAATAGATACTAATGATAATACAGCCAACACAGAATGACTTTAATATGTTTAAAACTTTCGTGAGATGTTATAGAATAATAATTACATTAATTCATTTATATTTTGTTGTGTAATGGTGTCTTAGAGGAGATAACATGTGATAAAGTGTCATGGATGCATGATCAACATCATTACTTGTTAAATTTTTAATCTCTGTAGAGATTTTTTATATATTTATGATCTGACGGATACAAATTTATGAGGATGTTGTTCTTAATTAGTTTAATATTAGGCCAATGTCCTTGTAACTATTTAGTAGTTATCTCTAACTAGATTTCTATTTTAGATGATTATGTTTTTTGATATTATTATCTTACAACATATTTTGTTTTCTATGTTTGTGACATAGTGAGATCCTTGAGGCATATGTCATGGGTGGATATTTCTCCCCCCTATATCACCACATGTGCATCTCAGGATTAGTTTATATTCTATATTGTGAGAATTAATTGAGGGGTATCTATTTTATGGGAACAATTTTTATGATCCCTTCCTTTATGAATTTGGAGGCTTGATATTTAAAAGAGGTTGATTGAAAGATAGAAGTGGGTTTGAGTACTATATTCAGATAGTAGAGTAGTTGTGTTTTATCCTCCATTTTAATACCAAAAGGTGTGGTATGGGTATGAAATTATGGTGTAGTTTTCATCATAATAGTGTGGAGGGTATAGGGTTATTGTTGTGATGTGTTTTACAAGATTAAGGGTTCATTAGCATGGTGTCAACTACTCTATAGAGATTGAATGACCGGTTCCCCTCCACTTTCCTATTTAAGGGAGACTATAATGTGGGGTTGGGGAAATTTCATGCTATATACTAGGGTTTGTATCGTCTAAGAGATATATGATGAATATTAGGGTGATTATCATGGAGGGTGGGTTTGGATTAATTTCCTTTTTAGCATGGAATTAGTAGATCTGTGATATTTTGGATTAAAAACACTAAAATTATTGTATAGACAATGTTGTTGAGATTTAAATTATATTTTATGCAAATCAAATAAATTACATATCATTACAAAATTTAATTATCTTTATCCTTCCCCCTTAAAAATCTAAGATACATGATGGAATCTTTAAGATAAATTAAACCCTATTTTTATTTGATATAAGATTCTGGTGATTGATTTTATGGTGATAATAGTTGTGATTTACCTATTCATTATAGGATATTGTCTCTCCCACTGACTATTTTAGTGATATGGAATCAATTTTCATATTTTTTCTTCTAGTTATTGATCGATGGTTATTTTTGGGATGATTGAAGGATTAGGATGTACTGACTGTTCCTATTAAATCCTTATCCAGTTTGTATTTTATTAGTTTCAATAGATAATATTCAATATGAATGACATGTGCCGACATAAAAATTGAATTTTTTTTATGAAATAGAAAATTGTGAAAAAAACCAAAAGATTGTTTCAAATTAAATTTATATATAATTTAAAATAAAAGAAGAATCATAACCTTAGTATAGATATCATTCTTTATTGACTCTATTGATCCTTTTAACCCGATTTAGTGTATCATTGTTGCAACATTAGGACCCAAAGAAATGAAAATCTGGAGGTGATCGATATTTGTTACTTCAAACTTTGATATATAAAAAATATTAAATGATAGGTGATATCATGATTATTTGATAATTTTTCATTGTTTGAGTTGGTAGTTTCATGTTCCATTGCTATAAACAACATATTTCTTGTTATTTTAGGTATTTAGTATAAGATAGGTTGAATAAGAGGTTCTCTTGAGATCAAGAGAAAACCCAAGAAAAATTATTCATTATGAGATAATAAATTTTCAAGGTAATTTTTTCCATGACTATTGTGTCTCCAAAGGATTGTATTTATAATTTTTTTAACTACATGGGATTTTATCTACAATAGATTGAAACTAGCATGTTTTTTGTCTCTAATAGATTTTATTAATATAATATTATATCAAAATTTGGTTATATTTACATTAGGTTGTGTCTCAAATGTATTATATTTATTGTGGTTTGGATCAATGATGATTGTATCAAGATTATTCATAATCTATAGTAGATTTTATCTAAAATAGTCCTACATAAATAAGTTTGGTCTACAACCAATTGCATTTAAAATTTTATTTAAAAAACTATTTATTTATATAATTTTTTTTATCTAAACCAATGTTTTTCCACAATTTTAAAATCTACAATAGATATAACCTTATATTTATAACCCTATATCTATGGTTATAATATATGTTAATTTAAAATAATCCATTAACAATCTCTTGACATCTCAAAGATCAACATTCATTGTAATATAACAAAGCTATAATTTTTTTAATGGTGTGTTCTAGACTATGAAATGATAAATATAATTAAATATTATGGTATATAAATATTTTCATCGAACTCTATAATCAATACACCTATCCTCCATAATATTTATTAACACAAAAATAAATATTTATATTAATATAATTCCTTAAATAGGACAATAAATAATTAATATATTAAATTTCAAGTTATTAATAATTCTTTTATACTGTTGATAAATAGAATACTAAATAAATATTATTTCTTCAATAAATTAATATTTAATATATTTGATAAATATAAAGAATAATTTTCTGAGATCAATAGAAACAATATGTGCATAAACATCTGAGATTATTCCATTATGGCATTAATAAATCTTGCATAAATTCTAATATCAGTGTCAAGAAACAAATAAATGTACTCTCAAGGGAGATGTTAATGTCAAAATAATTAAAACCAATTAAACCCCTTATAGTGTAATATAATCCATTTGGATCATTATCATATCATGTAAGATTAATACATGTTTAATCAAGATATTTTTATTATACATCACTCTTTAACATCATAAAATGAATCCATACCCATAGAATTGAAATGGAATTTAGATTTATAGTATCATTTCAATCTAGTGGATTAGATATTAACATCCATAAATATGGAATTGAAAAAGTATATTCTATACTAACACTTAAATATCATACCACTCATTACAGATACAACATACCAAACTTCACTATTTACATTTGGCGCAATGGTTTATGGAATCAAATATATATACGTCAGTCATGAAATTATTTCCAAAAAATTAAATTATTAGGATTATTAAACATAATCCTAGACAGGAATATCCAATGAAACACAAACATGTTGAATTCATCAATAATGTTTTGTCATCATAATCTATTACCTTTGAGTATACTATGTGAGAACATCATGAGGTGAGGTTTCATCCACCAAATATACTTACATGTGAAGGAATACATCATATATTTCTTGTTAGAATATGCAATGTTATAACATACTAGGTAAATAAAGATTATTACATTTTCATATTTATTAATATTTTCTAATTAAATTTTAATTTTACATTAAAGGGGATTCTAAATTTCATGGCATACCTGACACGCAACAATGTGTTTTTTCCAAAGTCTTATGTTGCACACAATACAGAGTCAAATTGAAAACAATTATAATAAAATTATTAACACCTAGTAATTTAATTGGTAGGAATGAACATAAATAACCATTTTTGGATTAAAAATTTTTTGGAAATGTTTTTACATTGATTCAATAATATTTAGAGGCTTAAAATGTGAATGAATCCAATTTTAAGCATTAATATTCTAATATTTTTAAATGGTAGTTTTACCGTATTTTGATTGAGAATCCATTTTAAATCTAGTCTTTTCCATGTATATATGTTTTGTTTGAAAAAATAAACTTCTTTTATAGAATTTTGATATCAAAATTTACTTTAAGTAAGTTTTTGGTATTTTTTGATAAAGTTCATTTTTAATGAATAGTAAAAAATACTGCATTTTATGTCAAAACTATATTTTCATATGATTTATTTATATGGTTAGATTATATATTTAATTGTTTTTAAAGTTTAATTGGGTTATTTTTTTACCATTTAATTCAATTTTGGTCATTGAAAGTAATTTCACATTGAAATTGGACATAAACACATGTTAATCATTTTGTAGTTTTTACTTCTTAAAAACACGCTTTCTAGTTTTTACAAAGGAAATTAATTTTAAATTAGTTAATTAAAAATTATATGATTTGAATTTAGTAAAATAGACATCATTTTTGAATTCAGAATATCAAATTTATCTTTAGGATAATGTTTGGTATTTTTATGAAAACATTCATTTTTTGATGAATAGTGAAACCACAACATTGTTGTTAAAAACCAACATTTTCATTTAAATGATATTTTACCACTTCTATGAATTGAATTTCAAAAATCCAATATACATGGTTGTCACCAGTAAGTAAATTGTGGTTCAATAGCATGAAGGTGATTTTTGGGGAATAGTAAATTTTGGTTTTTATTTACCGTGGTAAAAGGTAAATAGGGTAATTCAATGTAAAAATAATATTATAATAATATAAAACTACCTTAACACTTTTCCTAACCATATTTTATGAGTCATTGTTTACCAATATAATCCTTGGGTAGAACATTTGGCCTTTGTATGTCACTTGGGTAAGATAATTACTTTAATAACATTTTTTGTAGTAAAAATGAAAATATCATAAACTTGTATTATTTTGCTAAAACTATTTTAATGTGGGTTGTATAATTAATATATTTGACTATAAATAGTAATTATAAAGATAAAAATATTTCCTACATCATTGTTTTTTATTTATTGTTTTTAGAAAACAAATAAATTTATTTATTTTTGACACAATGATGATTTAATGATTAACTCATTAATGAATGTTTTAAATAAATGTGACTATATATTTTAAAATAAATTTATTTTGAAGAATTCATGACAAAAACGAATTTTATGGATGATTTTGACTTGTAATATTTTAATTAATAAAGTTTTTTCAAATTGGTCAAGTTTCTATGGATTTTTAAAATGTCATGATATGAATAGTATAAAAATTGACATAAATGAGTTTTTAAATAAATTAATATTTTATTATATGATAAAATAGTCCTAAAAATCAATGATTAAGAAAAATTGACATTTACGACGTCACAAATGTCATTAATTCTCAATTTTGGGTCACTTTAAATTTTATTGTAAATATTTTAACCATATAGAATGATTATACAAAAAAGTCATGGTAAAAGTTAAATAAGTTATTAAAGGGTTAAATAAAAAAATATAAGTATTAACAAATATCCAAAACCAATTCAATTCATATTGGATGATTTTAATTCTACTTATATTCATCTTATCATAAAATTTAATGAGTTGTGGACCTTTTGAAACTTAAAGTCATTTTATAATAAAATAATACATTCAAACATTCCTAAATAGCCCCCCTCTCTATTATAAAATGACACCACCACTAACCCATTAATCACACCTCTAAAGCCCATTGGCTCGTCCAAAATCTACCCAAATAACCTCCCAGAACCCCTCTATTCCTCCTAAAAGTATTACCCTAGGAAGAAAGCAATTCAAGAGAGCCCTTTGCCTCAAATCAATAGAAGTTACCTGATTTGATGTAACGTCTTCTCTCATGTTTCTTTCCATTATTTTTCCTTCTCCACTCCCTATTCTATAATTATACATTGTTTATATAAAAACTTTTGTATCATAAATATAATTGGTTGTTTTTATGAGAATTATTCAAACTACACTTACAAATACCTCCATCTAATGGATGCGAACATATTGATTCTGTGTACGGTGAACTACTGCCTCACAAAATGATTATTGTTCGATTTTTCCCAACCACATATCATAGTGGACATTATGATGGAAATGTAATTATATAAGATATTTATGATATTTATTTAATCTCATTTCTTTTGTAATTCCCATTTAGAACATACCTTTATGATTTTAATGTTGTATAAATACTATATTTTTTTTGAGAAAATGCAGACAACCACCCCCACAAAGTGATATGACTCGTTCATACTGTACGTGGAACATATAAATGATGGTGTTAATGAACATATGTAACATATATAAAATATTATCATATAATTTAATTATAATATACCTAATTATCATTTTTTTTTATTCCTTTGAAATTAAAAAAATTAAATAAAAGTAGCGTCTATGCGTATGTATGACTTACCATCTCCAAGAACAGTTCTTTTCATTTTCATATATCCAAATGATATGTACTATTATAAATAAATATATATTATATATATATATTATATATATGATATCTAAATCATTAATATCATTCTGGAGATAATGTAATTCTAACCACATTGACAATTTGTAATTATAACAAGTTCATTTTTTACAATAGTTCTGAACATCAACAAAATGTCCGATATGAACTCAAATAATTAATTAATTGTTATAGAAAGGTAATAAGTGATATAAAAGGAATAATTAACTTGAATATTTTTCTTAATAAAGTACAAATTAACATATTTTAATTATTCTGGATGAATAAGGAACACACAAGACAATTAGGACTTGAGGTAAGGGAACTTCTCAACCCAACATCCATTCAGTGGGTTAATCTTATAATTATTTAATATTTCATGCTATGAATATGTGAGACATAAATATTGATTTCATGTATTTTATTTAATCTTGATTTATGTTTATTTAGAGTTAATACACATAATCTATCTATTTTATTTACGAAATGATCTTTGTAAGGTAAAAATTCACCCACCTCTTTGAGTCAAAGACTTCATTTATGCTATGTATTTTAATTTCCATTCTCATATGTTTGGATATGTTCATATATATCCCTATTATTTTATATTTTATTCCCATGTGATGAGAGACCCTTTTCTTTCTCATCAACTCATTTTTTGGAATGTTTATGCGACGTCGTTAGGATGCCTAATTTTCATAACAGTACTTCTTATCCAAATTTCAATTCTTTCAGTTAAACTTTTACTTTTGATTATATTGTGATATTAATATGTTTGAATGAGTTATTATTGTTTTACAAATAATATAAACTTATATTTGGTGTATTTATGTTTGTCACACAAAATGATGTCAAATATTGTACCTTAATGTAATGATATAGTCTTTCTAAGGGACTATGTATCAATATATTTTCATTGAGGCATTCTTTGATAATATACAACTACTTCATTTATACGGTGTATAATAAAACCCTTTGACCTTTATTTTGATTCAAAGGTAATATTTTTTCTACGTAGCCTTTTACCAAACATCAAAAGTAATGTTTTTAACATTCACGAAAATAATGAACTCTCCACCGCCGCAATCGTTATTTAGCTTACTATATAAGCCTTAATATTTATAAAAAAAGGAAAATAAATATTGAATTATTTTTTTGGTTTTTTTGTTTTTGAAAATGGTTTTTCAAATGGATTGATTATTTCAATATACTGAAATGATATCTTGTGATTTTAAATTAATTTTTTTTACTGAAATGTTGATATTTGTAATATTTTATGTTTTATGATTATGTAATGGTTCCTGGACATTTAAGGGATGATTACATGATAAACCAAATTACGGGTGGTTCCATGATAGACCTAGTATGGTTTTCTAGTTTATAACTTCCAATGCATTGGTTATAGAAGTCATCTGCATGTATATTCCATTTAGTGATATGTGTGGAAGTCGACCGTATCGTTATTCCATTTATGTATGTTTATGTCCCAAGTTACCTTTATATGTTATGTGTTATTTCAATGGGAAGTATTTTAATCTTTTGGTTCCAAAAGGGTATGAAAATATATTTTATTCAGTGAAGCGTATTTACTAATTCCTAATGAAGAAAAGTATTAGTCATGATAATGTATTCATGGTTTACTTGTTATTTTGAAAAAATAACAATTTTCATTCATTGTGTATCCTTTAATATTATTATTATACTCATACCATGTTTTTTAAATGTTTTTCATAGGAATTAAAGTGGAATAGGGTCAAGTATTAGATCACAGAAAATTCATGATGATTAAAACATGGAACTGAACATGTTTATTTTCTTTTAAGTGTTTTTATTTTATGAAAAAAATGGATGCTGAGGAGAAGATTCGACAAGTAATATTCAAGATGTAATGTACAAGTTAAGACCTAATTATCTAAGGCCCCCAACATGAAAAGATCCAAAATGTGAATTATTAACATAATTCAAGATTACGTAATTTTTAAGGATGGGTCCTTACAGTTGGTATCAGAGGGTGGTTTAGATAACATTATAGGTTAGGATGTTATTTACGTATAATTGACATAACCATATTGGATATCATATTATAAAGATTAAAATTTATTTTAGATTAATTTATTGAGTTTAAGGTAATATGAATAAGTATATCTTAGAGTTTACCCACCACATAAGATATTTTATAACAATTTTACTGATATACTCACGCTAGACTTTTTTGTTTTAGTAAATGGCTGGATATAGTAGGTACAGAAGTAACAATGAATTTGAAGAAAACATTAACGGTTTTCCTAGTAACAAACTAAATGAATTGGGAGATTCAATTAGATATCTTGTGGTAATTCTGAACCAACTATCTAGAGTCATGATGGACCACTTGATCCTTGATGATTTTTCTATGTCAATATATATGGGCGAATTGAATCCCAATGGAAGTTATGGTAATAATCATAAAAGATAGTGTATTCCAAAACATATGTGTTAAAGATGTGGAAAGAAACACATAGGAAAATGCTTCAATAGTATGGGAAGATGTTATAGATCTAGTAATTTAGGTCATAAATCCTAAACAAGCCATTGAAATAGGAAGCATCGAGTTGACTCCAGGAAATGGAAACATGTTCATTCTGAAGAATCAATTGAATGTGTTATGTAACATCCCAAGTAAGTAATGAATAATAGATATTTTTATCTATGTTTATTAATGATTAAGATAGTGTTTTAGAGGCTTAAAATGAAAATAAATACAATCTTACGCATGGAATACACTAATATTCTTAAAAGATTGTTTTACTGCCTTTTGATGGAAAACCCTTTTTAAATCTATATTTTGACAATTTTATATTCTATGTTTGTCAAAATAAACTTATTATTTATGATTGGTACATCAAAATTTACTTTGTGTGAATTTTTGGTATTTTTCCGATAAAGTTCATTTTTTAATGAATAGTGAAAAATGTTGTATTTTAATTCAAAACCTCTTTTTAATCTAATTTATTTATATGATTAGATTATCTTTTGAATTGGTTTTGAAGTGAAATTAGAATATATTTTTACCATTTTATCCAATGGTGGTCATTGGAATCAATTTCACTTTGAAATCGGACTTAAACTAGTGTCAATCTTTTGATACTTATTGTTTCATAAAAACACGCTATTTGTCATGACAGCGGGAATTAGTTATTAAATTAATTAATGCAACTTACATGTTTTGAATTTTGTAAAATAGACATCTTTTTTGAATTTGGTATATCAAATATAGCTTAGGGTGAAGTTTTGGTATCTTTCTGAAAAACTTTAATTTTTGATGAATAGTGAAACCACTAAGTGGTAGTTAAAGAAACTGATTTTTCGTTTAAATGAATCTTTGCCACTTCTATGATTTGATTTTCAAAAATCCGACATACATGGTTGTCATTAAGAAGTAAAATGTGGTTCAATGAGATTAAAATAATTTTTTGGTGAATAGTAACTTTGAAGTTCTTAATCGCGATTAGTGGTAATTAGTGTAGTTTAAGGTAAAAAATAATGTTTTAATAATATGAGATGAGCTTGACACATGTCCTACCCCCACTGGATGTGTCATTTCCGACCAAGAAAATCCATGGGTCAACTTGGGGACCCCATGGAGCCACTTTGGTTGGGAAATGACATAAATAACTTTTTATTTAATGTTAAAGTAAAAATGACACAAACAAGAATAGTTTTACTAAAACAATTTTTACATGGGGTTATAAAAGTCAGATTTTTTATTATAAATAGTCATTGGAAAGATAAAAATATTTCCTACATCATAGTGTTTTTTTTATAATTTTTAGAATTTAAATAAATTAAATTATTTATGACATCATGATGATGCAGCGATTACCTCATTAATAAAGGATTTAAATAAAATGAAATGATAATGTAAAATTTATGAACTACACATGTCCAAAAACTATTTGATTTGTGGATTTCTAACCCTTATCACCTTACCCTCTAATTATATCAATGTGGGACCTTTTTAATCCGAAACTCATTTTAAAATAAAGTAACATTGCTTTACTTTCCAAGAGAGCCCCTCTTCTCCTCTTATAAAAGGCCCCCACCTCTACCTACTTACCCACACTCCCAAAGCATTTGGATCGGCCAACCCCTGCCCATTTTGTCTCTCCACATCCCTCTCTTACTCCTGGAAGCCTCACTTCGGGCAGAAGTCTTCCCAAGGAAGCCTTTGAGTTCAAACCAAAGGGAGTTACCCGATTTTAAGGTAATGTCTTCACTTGAGTCCTTTTGTTTTATTTTGCTTCTCCAACCCCCTAAACTCTTTTTATTCATTTCTTTTGTAACAACTCCAGTATCTTCAATATACTAGGATGTTTGTATAAGAAGGATTAGAGATACACTTACACACACCTACATCTAATGGTTAAAGGACATACTGTTTCAGTGGATGGTGAATTTATGCCTCCCGAAACGATGATTGTTCAACATTCTTTTAACACCTTCAAAGGTGGCCATTAAGATGTCAATATATTTATATATGATGTATAATATGTTTATGTTTTTCTTTAAGCTTCTGTATTTTTCATTTTGGGCATACCATTATGGTTTCCATTATGGGTAAACGTGATATCTTCATTTAAGGAAGTGCGGACTACCGCCCCCTCAAAGTAATTTGATTCGTTAAATACCATATGTGGGACGTATAAAGGATGAAACTATGATATTATATATTATATTATACTAGAATTATAATATAACTTTATATCATTATGATTACATTCTATAAAATACGAAATAGAAATGAAAGTAGCGTTCATGCGTACGTACGGCTTACCGTCTCCATGAACGGTGCATTTCATTTCTTACCTCTAAATGACTATGTAATATTATAAATGCATGAATGTACTGGATATATATGACATATATGATATATAAATCATGAATACCATTCTGGATATAATTTATACATGAACAAATTGTAATTATAAAGGGCTTTTTTTTTACTCAAGTACCAATGATCGTTAAAACGACCATTATTAACTTAAATAATTACATAGTGTTCATGACATGGAAATAAGTGATATAAAAGGGATAATGAACTTGAAAAAGGTTCTTAAACAAGTAGAAATTAACTCAAGTTTATTATTCAGGAGATTAAAGAATGACCGAGTCAAGTCGGACCCGACGTATGGGACTTCGTCTCAATCTCCTTTCATTGAGGCATATTTTGTTTTATACACAACCTTCTTTTATACGGTGTATAAACCCCTTTGACTTTTACTTTTATTCAAAAGGAATATTTTTTATATGAAGCGTTTACTAAACGACAAAAGGGAATGTTTTTGTCATACTTATGCGGCGAAAATGACTTCTCTGTCGCCGTCACCATTATTTGAGTTTCGGCTTCCTCTACAAGCCATACCATTTTTTTTAAAAGAAAAATAAATACCATGTTTTACTTTTCTTTTATTTTGGTATTGAAAATTGTTTTCATAATGTTTTTATATCAATGTGTTGTATTTATATCTTGGGATTGAATGGTGGAAATGTTATGTTTCCTTTATGCATGTTTTATGTGATACGATTATGTTGAGGTTCTTGGGCATTATTATGAAGACGAGTGGTTCCGTGATAGACTAAGGGAGGGTGAGCCCGATATAGCTCTCCAATACATTGGGTAACGCGAAGGAGTGAAACATTAAGGTTTCTCTGAAGAGATTTAGGGAATATACTATGTTGGGTATTCCAAACGTAACTAAGAGGGTTACTCCCTATGTAAGAAAGTTATGAATGCCTCAAGTTACCTTTATGTCTTATGATTTCTATGATTTATTCATGATGTGATGAGGTATGTTAAAGTGATTATGTTTTATGGGTAAATAATGATTTCATTCTTATGTATATATGTACCCATGTTTCCTTTCCATATTTTTATATCCCTTACTGAGCTTTTTATGCTCATCACAGGTTTTTTGAAATGTTTTTCACAGGTCAAGGGAAAGGTACATGATATGATGATAGTGTCAAGGAAGTGTCAAGAAAGAATCCATGTTTTATTTTAAATATGTTTCCATTGATGGGAAAGAAGAATACTATATTTATGTAACCACTTTGTTTATATGTGGAATGTAATGCATGTTTTATGATCTAATTATCTAAAACTCTAAACCCGAAAATATCCTCAATGTGTAATATTGTAATAACTCAAGATTAAGTAAGGTTTAAGGCTGGGGCCTTATAGTTGGTATCATAGGTCGGTTTAGATAACTTTAAGAGTTAGAATTCTATTAAATGATTTTCCAAAAATATTTTTTTTAGTGGTCAAATTGAAGTGATATAGTATTTGAAGATTACCATGTTGCTTCATCTAAGACATGTTTGTTCAGAATGGTTTTCTGCAGAGGAAACAGGGAAGCAGTGCTACGAAGGCATATAGAAGGAAATAACATTCCAAATCAGCATCCTGAGATGGTCAGAATTGGAACTGAACAGTTCGTTGCAGTAATGGCGCAGTTGACTCAAGCGATAAATGGTGGTGGTATCCATGTACGAGATCAGCCAGATCAACTGCAGAGGAACATGTCAGTGGTGGAACATTTCATGAGGCAACATCCCCCATCATTCAGAGGATCATCTGACCATGTGTTAGCTGAAGGGTGGATTAAAGCACTGGAGAAGATTTTTGATGTCATGGGGTGTTCATAAAATCAAAAGGTTAGTCTTTCTATTTACCCCATTTAGCCTCTTTGGTTGGGAAATGACATAAATAACTTTTTATTTAATGTTAAAGTAAAAATGACACAAACAAGAGATGTTTTACTAAAACAATTTTTACATGGGGTTATACAAGTCATATTTTTTATTATAAGTAGTCATTGGAAATATAAAAATATTTCCTAAATCATAGTATTTTTTTTATAATTTTTAGACTTTAAATAAATTAAATTATTTATGACATCATGATGATGCAGCGATTACCTCATTAATAAAGGATTTAAATAAAATGAAATGATAATGTAAAATATATGAACTACACATGTCCAAAACATATTTTATGGGTGCATTTAGAACCCTTATCACCTTACCCTCTAATTATATCAATGTGGGACCTTTTTAATCCGAAACTCATTTTAAAATAAAGTAACATTTCTTTACTTTACAAGAGTTCCCCCCCTCTCCTCTTATAAAAGGCCCCCACCTCTACCTCCTTACCCACACTCACAAAGACTTTGGCTCGTCCAACCCCTGCCCATTTTGTCTCTCCACATCCCTCTCTTACTCCTTGAAGCCTCACTTTGGGCAGAGGTCTTCCCAAGGAAGCCTTTGAGCTCAAACCAAAGGGAGTTACCAGATTTTAAGGTAATGTCTTCACTTGAGTCCTTTTATTTTATTTTTCTTCTACAACCCCCTAAACTCTTTTTATTCATTTATTTTGTAACAACTCAAGTATCTTAAATATACTAGGATGTTTTTATAAGAAGGATTCGAGCAACACTTACACACACCTACATCTAATGGTTAAAGGACATACTGTTTCCATGGATGGTGAATTTATGCCTCCCGAAACGATGATTGTTCAACATTCTTTTAACACCTTCAAAGGTGGCCATTAAGATTTCACTATATTTATATATGATATATAATATGTTTATGTTTTCATTAAGCTTCTGTATTTTTCATTTTGGGCATACCTTTATGGTTTCCATTATGGGTAAACGCGATATCTTCATTTAAGGAAGTGTGGACTACCGCCCCTCAAAGTGATTTGATTCGTTAAATACCATATGTGGGACGTATAAAGGATGGAACTATGATATTATATATGATATTATAATGGAATTATAATATACCTTTATATCATTATGATTCCATTCTATAAAATACGAAATAGAAATGAAAGTAGCGTTCATGCGTACGTACGGCTTACCGTCTCCATGAACGGTGCATTTCATTTCTTACCTCTAAATGACTATGTAATATTATAAATGCATGAATGTACTGGATATATATGACAGATATGATATCTACATCATGAATACCATTCTGGATATAATGGATACATGAACAACTTGTAATTATAAAGGTCTTATTTTTACTCAAGTACTAATGATCGTTAAAATGACCGTTATTAACATAAATAATTACATAGTGTTCATGACATGGAAATAAGTGATATAAAAGGGAAAATGAACTTGAAAACGGTTCTTAAACAAGTAGAAATTAACTCAATTTTTTTATTCAGGAGATTAAAGAACGACCGAGTCAAGTCGGACCCGAGGTATGGGACTTCGTCTCAATCTCCTTTCATTGAGGCATATTTTGTTTTATACACAACATTCTTTTATACGGTGTATAAACCCCTTTTACTTTTACATTTATTCAAAAGGAATATTTTTTATATGAAGCGTTTACTAAATGACAAAAGGGAATGTTTTTGTTGTACGTATGCGGTGACAACGACTTCTCCGCCGCCGTGACCATTATTTGAGTTTTGAATTCCTCTATAAGCCATACCTTTTTTTTAAAGAAAAATAAATACCGTGTTTTACCTTTCTTTTATTTTGGTATTAAAAATTGTTTTCATAATTTTTTTATATCAATGTGTTTTATTGATATCTTGTGATTAAAGGGTGTAAATGTTATGATTCCTTTATGCATGTTTTATGTGATATGATTATGTTGAGGTTCTTGGGCATTATTATGAAGACGGGTGGTTCTGTGATAGACTAAGGGCGGGTGAGCCCGATATAGCTCTCCAATGCATTGGGTAACGCGAAGGAGTGAAACATTAAGGTTTCTCCGAAGAGATTTAGGTAATATACTATGATGGGTATTCCAAACGTAACCAAGAGGGTTACTCCCTACGTAAGAAAGTTATGAATGCCTCAAGTTACCTTTATGTCTTATGATTTCTATGATTTATCCATGATTTGATGGGGTATGTTAAAGTGATTATGTTTTATGGGTAAAATATGATTTCATTCTTATGTATATATGTATCAATGCTTCCTTTCCATATTTTTATATCCCTTACTGAGCTTTTTATGCTCATCCAAAGTTTCTTGAAATGTTTTTCACAGGTCAAGGGAAAGGTACATGATATGATGATAGTGTCAAGGAAGTGTCAAGAAAGAATCCATGTTTTATTTTAAATATGCTTCCATTGATGGGAAAGAAGAATACTATCTTTATTTAACCACTTTGTTTATATGTGGAATGTAATGCAAGTTTTATGATCTAATTCTCTAAAACTCTAAACCCAAAAAGATCCTCAATGTGTAATCTTGTAATAACTCAAGATTAAGTAAGGTTTAAGACTGGGGCCTTATATTTTGTATCAGAGGTCGGTTTAGATAACATTAGGAGTTAGAATTCTATTAAATTATTGTCCAAAACAAAATTTAGTGGTCAAATTGAAGTGATATAGTATTTGAAGATTACCATGTTGCTTCATCTAAGACATGTTTGTTCAGAATGGTTTTCCGCAGACGAAACAGGGAAGCAGTGCTAGGAAGGCATACAGAAGGAAATAACCTTTCGAATCAGAATCCTGATATGGTCGGAAATGGAACTGAACAGTTTTTTGCAGTAATGGCGCAGTTGTCTCAAGCGATAAATGGTGGTGGTATCCATGCACGAGATCAGCAAGATCAACCACAGAGGAACATGTTAGTGGTGGAATATTTCATGAGGCAACATCCCCCATCATTCAGAGGATCATCTGACCCTGTGTTAGCTGAAGGGTGGATTAAAGCACTGGAGAAGATTTTAGATGTCATGGGGTGTTCAAACAATCAAAAGGTTAGTCTTGTTGTTTACCCCATGGATCCACATTGGTTGGGAAATGACATAAATAACTTTTTATTTAATGTTAAAGTAAAAATAACACAAACAATAAGTGTTTTAATAAAACAATTTTTACATGGGGTTATATAAGTCAACTTTTTTATTATAAATAGTCATTGGAAAGATAAAAAGATTTCCTACATCATAGTATTTTAATTTAAATTTTTAGACTTTAAATAAAATAAATTATTTATGACATCATGATGATTCAGTGATTACCTCATTAATAAAAGATTTAAATAAAATGAAATGATAATGTAAAATATATGAACTACAAGTGTCAAAAACCTATTTGATGGGTGGATTTCGAACCCTTATCACCTTATCCTAGAATTATATCAATGTGGGACCTTTTGAATCTGAAACTCATTTTAAAATAAAGTAACATTTCTTTACTTTCCAAGAGTGCCCCTCCTCTCCTCTTATAAAAGGCCCCCACCTCTACCTCCTTACCCACACTCCCAAAGCCATTGGCTCAGCCAACCCCTGCCCATTTTGTCTCTCCACATCCCTCTCTTACTCCTTGAAGCCTCACTTTGGGCAGAAGTCTTCCCAAGGAAGCCTTTGATCTCAAACCAAAGGGAGTTACCTGATTTTAAGGTAATGTCTTCACTTAAGTCCTTTTGTTTTATTTTTCTTCTCCAACCCCCTAAACTCTTTTTATTCATTTCTTTTTTAACAACTCCAGTATCTTAAATATACTAGGATATTTTTATAAGAAGGATTAGAGCTACACTTACCCACACCTACATCTAATGGTTAAAGTACATACTGTTTTCGTGGATGGTGAATTTATGCCTCCCGAAAGAATGATTGTTCAACATTCATTTAACACCTTCAAAGGTGGCCATTAAGATGTCACTATATTTATATATGATATATAATATGTTTATGTTATCCTTAAGCTTCTGTATTTTTCATTTTGGGCATACCTTTATGGTTTCCATTATGGTTAAACGTGATAGCTTCATTTAAGGAAGTGCGGACTACCGCCCCCTCAAAGTGATTCGATTCGTTAAATACCATATGTGGGACGTATAAAGGATGGAACTATGATATTATATATGATATTATACTGGAATTATAATATACCTTTATATCATTATGATTCCATTCTATAAAATACGAAATAGAAATGGAAGTAGCGTTCATGCGTACGTACGGCTTACCGTCTCCATGAACGGTGCATTTCATTTCTTACCTCTAAATGACTATGTAATATTATAAATGCATGAATTTACTGGATATATATGACATATATTATATCTACATCATGAATACCATTATGGATATAATGGATACATGAACAACTTGTAATTATAAAGGGATTATTTTTGACTCAAGTACCAATGATCGTTAAAACGATCGTTATTAACTTAAATAATTACATAGTGTTCGTGACATGGAAATAAGTGATGTAAAAGGGATAATGAACTTTAAAAAGGTTCTTAAACAAGTAGATATTAACTCAGGTTTATTATTCAGGATATTAAAGAACGACCGAGTCAAGTCGGACCCGAGGTATGGGACTTCGTCTCAATCTCCTTTCATTGAGGCTTATTTTGTTTTATACACAACCTTCTTTTATACGGTGTATAAACCCCTTTGACTTTTCCGTTTATTCAAAAGGAATATTTTTTATATGAAGCATTTACTAAATGACAAAAGGGAATGTTTTTGTCGTACGTATGCGGCGACAACGACTTCTCCGCCGCCGTGACCATTATTTGAGTTTCGGCTTCCTCTACAAGCCATACCTTTTTTAAAAAATAAAAATAAATACCATGTTTTACTTTTCTTTTATCTTGGTATTGAAAATTGTTTTCATAATGTTTTTATATCAATGTGTTGTATTGATATCTTGTGATTGAAAGGTGGAAATGTTATGTTTCCTTTATGCATGTTTTATGTGATACGATTATGTTGAGGTTCTTGGGCATTATTATGAAGACGGGTGGTTCTGTGATAGACTAAGGGCAGGTGAGCCCGATATAGCTCTCCAATGCATTGGGTAACATGAAGGAGTGAAACGTTAAGGTTTCTTCGAAGAGATTTAGGGAATATACTGTGATGCGTATTCCAAACGTAACCAAGAGGGTTACTCCCTACGTAAGAAAGTTATGAATGCCTCAAGTTACCTTTATGTATTATGATTTCTATGATTTATTCATGATTTGATGAGGTATGTTATAGTGCTTATGTTTTATGGGTAAAGTATGATTTCATTCTTATGTATATATGTACCCATGTTTCCTTTCCATATTTTTATATCCCTTACTGAGCTTTTTATGCTCATCCCAAGTTTTTTGAAATGTTTCTCACAGGTCAAGGGAAAGGTACATGATATGATGATAGTGTCAAGGACGTGTCAAGAAAGAATCCATGTTTTATTTTAAATATGTTTCCATTGATGGGAAAGAAGAATACTATCTTTATGTAACCACTTTGTTTATATGTGGAATGTAATGCAAGTTTTATGATCTAATTCTCTAAAAATCTAAACCCGAAAAGATACTCAATGTGTAATCTTGTAATAACTCAAGATTAAGTAAGGTTTAAGGCTGGGGCCTTATAGTTGGTATCAGAGGTCAGTTTAGATAACTTTAGGAGTAAGAATTCTATTAAATGATTATCCAAAAATATTTTTTTAATGGTCAAATTGAAGTGATATAGTATTTGAAGATTTCCATGTTGCTTCATCTAAGACATGTTTGTTCAGAATGGTTTTCCGCAAAAGAAACAGGGAACCAGTGCTAGGAAGGCATACAGAAAGAAATAACCTTCCATGTCAGCATCTTGAGATGGTCGGAATTGGAACTGAACAATTTTTTGTAGTAATGGCGCTGTTGACTCAAGTGATAAATGGTGGTGGTATCCATGCACGAGATCAGCCAGATCAACCGCAGAGGAATATGTCAGTGGTGGAACATTTCATGAGGCAACATCCCCCATCATTCAGAGGATCATCTGACCCTGTGTTAGCTGAAGGGTGGATTAAATCACTGGAGAAGATTTTCGATGTCGTGGGGTGTTCAGACAATCAAATGTTTAGTCTTGCTATTTACCGTTTGGAGGGTGAGGCAGATCAGTGTTGGTCTATGGTTAAAAATATCAGGGATGCTGATGAGATTGATGCACTTGACTGGGATGAATTCAAAGGTATGTTTCTTGAGAAGTATTTTCCTAAGGATATTCGACTTAGGATGGAAAATCAATTCTTGGGATTGAGGCAAGAGGAAGACTTAGTGGCTACCTATGAAGAAAGGTTCACTCGATTGGCAAGGTATGCTCCAAATTTTATCTGAGACCATGATAGTAAAATAAATCGTTTTTACTCAGGATTAAAGCCAAAATATCGAAGTGCATTAGCTTCTCGTGAGTTTAAAAGTTATGAAAAGCTTGTTCTATGTGCTGAGAAGGTGGAAATGTAGTTTGCTGATGATCAAGTGTTCTATAACAACCAACAGAAGAAGAGACCAAGGTGGTAGGAGAAAGGTAAGAATTCTTCAAAAGA
The DNA here is from genome assembly GCA_963277665.1 of Viscum album. Lineage (NCBI taxonomy): Eukaryota > Viridiplantae > Streptophyta > Magnoliopsida > Santalales > Viscaceae > Viscum > Viscum album. The sequence goes on from OY728137.1 coordinate 1,740,264,709, forward strand.
GTCTGATGGTAAGAAAACTAAGTTTCCAGTTTGTGATAAATGTGAAAAAAGGCATGCTGGGGAATGTCTTCTGAATTATAGAAAGTGCTACCGATGTGGTAATATGGGACATAAGTCTCGTGATTGCACTGAAAAGGATCAAGGTGAAGGTAAGACCAAATTTGGTTTACAGTTAGTGAAATGTTATAAGTGCAATGAGATGGGTCACTATGCAAACGAGTGTCTGAAAAAGAGCTTGAATGATGGGAAGCGGTTAGACTACAAGAAGAAAGGGGTGGTGAAATCCTTTGAAACTACTTCAGCAGTTGTCGGGACATCAAATGAAGTTGTATCAGGTACTTTGTTTGTTTTTTCAGATTATGCTAGTGTGTTGTTTGATTCAGGGTCTACAACATTCTTTCATCTCTGAAAACTTTTCTAGTAAAATGGGAATACTATCTCAAGAAATGACTCCTGAACTTTTGGTAAAAACACCTGGGGGAAATTTTGAGGCAAAAATAATTTATAAGAATCTTCCTATCCTTATCTATGGAAAGAACCTACTTGCAAACCATATTGTTTTACCTCTAGTATAGTTTGATGTTATCCTAGGTATAGATTGGCTCTCTATTTACCATGATAAGATTGACTGTAGAGCTAAAGAAGTTTCTTTTCAGAAAGACTTTCAGTTTGTGTACAAGAATGAACCCTTACTGTTGATAACTTATCAAGAGGTCGAGAAACATGTAAAATATGGAAATGATTTTTACCTTGAACACATCGTTTAAAATAAAGGAACTGTTCAGATTAATGATGTGCCAGTGGTAAATGAGTATCATGATGTTTTTCTTGATGAGTTGCCTGGAATAATACCAGATCAGGAAGTTGAATTTACTGTTGACTTAGTTCCTGATGCTAAGACAATTTCAAAACCCCCTTATCGAATGGCTCAAATTGAACTTTTAGAGTTGAAGGAGAAATTGCAAGATTTATTAGAGAAAGGTTTCATTCGACCTAGAACATCACCATGGGGTGCTCCGGTTTTATTTGTTAAAAAGAAAGATGGTTCAATGAGACTTTGCATTGATTATAGATCCTTGAATAACATCACTGTTAAGAACAAATATTCTTTGCCTCATATCGATGATTTTTTTTATCAGCTCTAGGGAGCTCAGTATTTTTCAAAGATTGACTTGATATCGGGGTACCATCAGCTGAAGGTAAAGGAAGCAGACGTTCCGAAGACTGTGTTTCGTACAAGATATGGCCATTATGAATTTGTAGTATTGCCTTTTGGGCTAACGAATTCACTTGCTGTATTCATGGACTTAATGAATAGAATTTTCCATGAGTTCTTGGATAAGTTTGTGGTGGTTTTCATTGATGATATTTTAGTGTTTTCTAAAAGTAAAGAGGAGCATGAAAGACATTTAAGGGTTATCTTGCAAACCATAAAAGAAAATAAATTGTATGGAAAATTCAGCAAGTGTGAGTTTTGGTTGCAACGAATTTCTTTCCTTGGTCACATTGTTTCTAAAGGTGGGATAACTGTTGATCCTGCAAAAACAAAAGTTGTGGAAGACTGTCCAAGACTCACAAATGTAACTGAGATTCGTAGCTTCCTTGGTTTGGCAGGCTATTACCGAAGGTTTGTTAGAAATTTTTCACGGTTATCTAGTCCAATGACTAAGCTAACTCGGAAGGGTGTTAAGTTTATCTGGACAAAAGAATGTGATGATTCTTTTCGGGAATTGAAAAGAAGATTGGTGAATGCTCCAGTTTTGGCACTACCTTCCAGGAATGGGGAGTTTGTTATCTACAGTGATTCTTCATTGAAAAGACTTGGTTGCGTCCTAATGCATAATGATCAGGTAATTGCTTATGCTTCACGACAGTTGAAAACTCATGAGGTAAATTACCCTACACATGATTTGGAATTAGCTGCTATTGTTTTCGCTTTAAAAATTTGGAGACATCATTTGTATGGAGTAAAGTGTGAAATATATACTGATCACAAAAGTTTATAGTATATATTCACTCAGAAAGTGTTAAACATGAGACAGAGGAGATGGCTGGAATTAATCAAGGATTATGATTATACAACTCATTACCATCTGGGAAAAGCAAATAAAGTGGCTGATGCTTTGAGTCGAAAAAGTAATGCTTCATTAACAATGTTGCGTTTGGAACGTGATCCTTTGGTTAAGGATTTGATGAACTTTGGCATAGAGGTTTTTGGCGTAGGATGTTCTTCTATTTTGTTTCAGGTATCAGTGAGATCATCTCTATCAGATAGAATCAAGCAAGCACAGAAGCAAGACAGTGAGTTGCAGAAAAAGGTAGAGCTGGTTCAGAAAGGTAAGTTGCCTGAATTCAACATTGATAATGATTGTGTTTTGAGATTTGGGAAGAGATTGTGTGTGCCTTGTGATTCACAATTGAAAACAGAGTTGTTATGTGAAGCTCATAGTTCCCAGTTTTCAGTTAATCCTGGCAGTACTAAGATGTACAGATATTTGCAGGAGTATTACTGGTGGGATGGAATGAAAAGAGATATTTATGATTTTACTGTGAAGTGTTTGACATGTCAACAGGTTAAAGCAGAGCGGCAGTTACCAAAAGGGATGATTCAGCCTTTACCAGTGCCAGAGTGGAAATGGGAAAACATATCCATGGACTTTGTTGTGGGATTACCGAAGACATCTAGAGGTAATAACGCAACCTGGGTTATGGTTGATCGTTTGACTAAATCTGCTCATTTCCTTGCTATACGAGATACTTTTTCCCAGGATCAACTTTCCCATTTGTATCTTAAAGAGATAGTCAGGTTACATGGAGTTCCTCTCTCCAATGTGTCCGATTGTGATCCCAGGTTCACTTCTAACTTTTGGAAAGGCCTTCAGAAGTCGTTGGGTACTAAATTAAATTTTAGTACAGCTTTTCATCCTCAATCAGATGGGCAGTCAGAACAAAAAATTCAGACCTTGGAGGATATTCTATGAGCTTGTTCTATGGATTATCAGGGAAGTTGGGACCAACATCTTTCTTTGGTTGAATTTTCATATAATAACAGTTTTCATTCTAGTATACAGATGGAACCATTTGAGGCGTTATATGGGAAGCGGTGTCAAACTCCAGCTTTATGGGATGAAGTGGGTGAAAGGAAGTTGATGGGACCAGAATTGGTAGAAGAGATGGTAGAAAAAGTTCAGTTGATTCAGAAACACATGAAAACAGCTCAGAGTAGGCAGAAGAGTTATGCAGATAACTGGAGGAAGGATCTAACTTTTGAGGTAGGTGATCATGTTTTTCTCAAAGTCTCACCATGGAAAACTGTGATGAGATTTGGTATGAAAGGAAAGCTGAGTCCAAGGTTCATTAGACCATATGAAATTCTGGAGAGAGTTGGATCCGTTGCTTACCGAGTGGCTTTACCTCCGAGTTTATCTCAGGTACACAATGTTTTTCACGTTTTGATGTTGAGAAAGTATATTCCAAATCCATCTCATGTTTTGAGTCCAGAGGTAGTTCAGCTGGAAGAGAACCTAACTTATGAGGAACAACCGGTCCAGATTCTTGACCACAGGGAGCAAGTGTTACGAAAAAAGGTGATTAATCAGGTAAAGGTTTTGTGGAAAAACCACATGACGGAAGAGGCAACATGGGAATCTGAAAATGCAATGAGGGATAAGTACCCCCATTTATTCGATAAGTAAATAAATTACGGGGACGCAATTTTCTAAAGGGGGGAATGATGTAACATCCCAAGTAAGTAATGAATAATAGATATTTTTATCTATGTCTATTAATGATTAAGATAGTGTTTTAGAAGCTTAAAATAAAAATAAATACAATCTTATGCATGGAATACACTAATATTCTTAAAAGATTGTTTTACTTCCTTTTGATGGCAAACCCTTTTTAAATCTATATTTTGACAATTTTATAATCTATTTTTGTCAAAATAAACTTATTATTTATGATTGGGACATCAAAATTTACTTTGTGTGAATTTTTGGTATTTTCCCGATAAAGTTCATTTTTTTAATGAATAGTGAAAAATTTTGTATTTTAATTCAAAACATCTTTTTAATCTAATTTATTTATATGATTAGATTATCTTTTGAATTGGTTTTGAAGTGAAATTAGAATATATTTTTACCATTTTATCCGATGGTGGTCATTGGAATCAATTTCACTTTGAAATTGGACTTAAACTAGTGTCAATCTTTTGATTCTTATTGTTTCATAAAAACACGTTATTTGTCATGACAGCGGGAATTAGTTATTAAATTAATTATTGAAACTTACATGTTTTGAATTTTGTAAAATAGACATCATTTTTGAATTCAGAATATCAAATATATCTTAGGGTGAAGTTTTGGTATCTTTCTGAAAAACTTCAATTTTTGATGAATAGTGAAACCACTAAGCGGTAGTTAAAGAAACTGATTTTTCGTTTAAATGAAACTTTGCCACTTCTGTGATTTGATTTTCAAAAATCCGACATACATGGTTTTAATTAAGAAGTAAAATGTGGTTCAATGAGATTAAAATAATATTTTGGTGAATAGTAACTTTTAAGTTCTTAATCACGATTAGTGGTAATTAGTGTAGTTTAAGGTAAAAATAATGTTTTAATAATATGAGATGAGATTGACACATGTCCTACCCTCATTGGATGTGTCATGGCCGACCAGGAAAATCCATGGGTCAACTTGGGGACCCCATGGAGCCACTTTGGTTGGGAAATGACATAAATAACTTTGTATTTAATGTTAAAGTAAAAATGACACAAACAAGAGATGTTTTACTAAAACAATTTTTACATGGGGTTATACAAGTCAGAGTTTTTATTATAAATAGTCATTGGAAATATAAAAAGATTTCCTACATCATAGTATTTTTTTATAATTTTTAGACTTTAAATAAATTAAATTATTTATGACATCATGACGATGTAGTGATTACCTCATTAATAAAAGATTTAAATAAAATGAAATGATAATGTAAAATATATGAATTAAACCTGTCAAAAACCTATTTTATGGGTGGATTTAGAACCCTTATCACCTTACCCTCGAATTATATCAATGTGGGACCTTTTGAATCCGAAACACATTTTAAAATAAAGTAACATTCTTTAATTTCCAAGAGTGCCCCTCCTCTCCTCTTATAAAAGGCTCCCACCTCTACCTCCTTACCCACACTCCCAAAGCATTTGGATCGGCCAAACCCTGCCCCTTTTGTCTTTCCACATCCCTCTATTACTCCTTGAAGCCTCACTTTGGGAATAAGTCTTCCCAAGGAAGCCTTTGTGCTCAAACCAAAGGGAGTTACCCGATTTTAAGGTAATGTCTTCACTTGAGTCCTTTTGTTT